>OX246737.1:114443852-115043852 GCA_945910005.1 Isoperla grammatica
GTTACAATAAAGGAATGGTGAAACATTAGTTAATACTACGCCTACCTATTTCACTTCTGTAACAGAATCCAGAATTGTCTCGTTTTCAATGGTGTGAAGTGTGGGTGGACGGACCCTTTAGACTTCGAGTAAATCTGCCTTATAACAATGTTCATTATTATATTCTCTTACACCTGTTTGTAAATATTAAAATATTTATGGAGAAATCAGAAAAACCAAAGCTCTTTCCAAAAAAAACGTACAGCTTAGAGTAGAAAACAGCATATGAGTTAAAGTATACATTTCCTTATATACAAAGATTTTTATTTAAGTAACAATCAACGTCTAAGAACCAATAAACGCTAATACACATGTCGAATAAGTTAATTGAATGTAGCTCATAAAACAAGAATA
Organism: Isoperla grammatica; assembly: GCA_945910005.1. Classification (NCBI taxonomy): domain Eukaryota; kingdom Metazoa; phylum Arthropoda; class Insecta; order Plecoptera; family Perlodidae; genus Isoperla; species Isoperla grammatica. Next base: position 114,444,246 of record OX246737.1, read on the forward strand.
TACATTATACAATCCTAATTAATATTAACAAACAAATTGAAAATAATATGAGTTGTGGCCGATGAATAAGCCGCAGTGTAAATGCACACTTTAACCTTGTGTTACCGCTACGGTGCTACATTACAGCTTATCTGAGGTCGTAATGAAGGTTCTAAGAAGTATAATTTATCTTTATCTGTCCTACAGTCTTGTATCCACTGTGGCAACTGGAGACAATGATTTGCATACGATCTGCAGATTCCCTGTGGTGTCTGGCTTATTGATCCACGGTCCACACTAACTAAAGCGACGTACTGCATGGGCTCAACTGTATAATCGTATCCAAGCACCACCAGTGATCGGCGGCCGGTGGGCAAGTTAAATAAAGCCAACCCGCGCGTACAACTAGAGTTAACCCCCCCCCCCTCCCCTCCCTCCCCCACTCCCTATAACAGAGATGCCAGAACACACGGAAATACATAAATTTATCTGGAAGGAAGAAAGATACACTGATTAAAATTTGATTTTGGGTAAAACCTATTTTATTTATCAAAACGGTTCCCGAATTGATTTCATTCAGCACACCGAGGGTTAATTTAAATTTTCTGTGTTGTTTGAACTCCAGGTTCAAACGAGTCATGATATTCTTAGGGATGCTGTAGGGTTCATATTACCTTTACTTGATGTACCCCTCTTCCAGGGTACTAACTTAAGGTATATTATTATGATATTTGGATAGTTGGGAAGGTATGTCCGAGAGCTGTTTAGTACGACTCAATGCCAGCATTCGCTTTGTAACTGAGGAAAACCCTGGAAGAGACCTTCAGTCAGGATTGCAGGTGAGCGGAATCGAACCGGTGACCTTCTCAATAAGACTCTTGTGTTTTACAGTTTTTTCACCTCTAATGGTGTAACCGAAGATATAACTTTTATTTACAGTGCAATGTATACTTATATTACTAAACTTATATACTTTTATAAATAAGTGCATTAGTGTATACTTATATAAATAGAACAATAAAACATAATGTCAAAAAGTTCCAATGTCAGCCAAGACCGTCTCTTGTATTGGAAGGCCTCGTGCCTTTAGCTTGTACAGCAATCAGAATGTTCACCGACGTTGTTAAGTGGTATCATCACTTTATCAGCAGCAGCGGATAGTAAAAATATCAATTACTCTTAAACGGTCTATGAACACATTTTAGGTATAAAGATGACCGGGTGTTGGTGACGATTTTCTAAATCGCACATAATTATTGTGCACTTATTATTAAGAGCACACTTCTACGGAAGGGGCTATGGTAACACTTTTTCGTATTTTCTTTCTACCAGCAGTCGGAGGTGGATAATTGTCGGTAATCTTGACGTAAAACTTCTTGTTCCAACGGTCCTCAAAGGATTCCGGATAGATACTGAAAATAAAAACACATTGTTTACTGTATTTTCGTCTCAAAATTATCATGTATATTTTGGATTTTGAATATGATTTGATATGTATAACAAGTACGTGTTTTATTTATCTGAGAACACAATTCAATATAGGTAATGAATGATATACACAGCGTATTGTAAAGAATGCCAGGTCAGTCCGCATCTTATGTTGAGACAGAAAGTTGTGTGTGTTGGCCAGTTTCGTGCCTGTAAGTCAGCAAATCATATAATACGTGCTTCAAATGTCGACTGGTACAAAATATTGTACCATGATTGCTTATAAAATATCAATACAACCATATGCATTGAAATAATTAAAACCTACATTGCAGCTTCGTTTATTGTTGTATTCACCCTTTAACATAATGATACGGTAGGCGAACTGCAATTACTGTAGGCGATACTGCGTATAGCGTAAAAAGTGTTGTAACAAATGTTAGATAACATCAATTGATTTGGGAGAGTACAGGCCCAATAATGCTGTGCAGATAGTTTGCGTAGAACGTAACAAAGTTTATAGAATACTAGAAGAATTTCCACTGCAGCTAAAAGAACCCTGGTAAATGGCTTGAAATTAAATACAAAACTAAACCGCAGCTTTACGTGAGCCTGCCTAGAATTGCGTGGTCTGTGATGAGCGTAAAAACGATCATAAATCAAATTCAATGAAAGACGGCCCAGCTGTACCACTTACCCAGCTTACTCGCATCTTTGCCGACGCCGCGGTTGAGGAAGAGCCGTAGTAAAGTGTTAAACATGCCAATATCCATTAACACCACCGACGTACAAAACGATCCGATATGTAATTATATTGCCCACACAAAAGAAAATGCTCGTAATTTGTGGGAGTTACTCAAACTTGTTCCTGGTAAACCCGTAATTAGAATGCCAACACAGATTAATAAAATAAAAGTACGTCTTTCTTTGTACTTAACTGTGATTTATGATTTCTTAACTACTTCTAATGAGACCTATCGAATACAACAGCGCACACAATGATTGCCTCTTCTGTTTTATGTACATTTTCATTACTCGATACTAAGAAAACTTAGACAGTAATTTGTCTTAAAATTGACCGTCCACATGTTACAAGTGAAGCCTGTGGTTATGTTCGGTACTATTCTCATTTACACAGATAAGTTTAAATTTTGTGTTAAGTGACAGCTCATTTTTCTGTCAGTGACAGAGTTTATCATTTGTTACGGAGCCAGAGAAAATATGACGTTAATTAAAATGAATGTCAGAGGTCAAGCTTAAGATTACGCACTTTATTTATCTTTTGAAAAGCATTTACAGAGTTAGGTTAAATTCCTTGCTATCTCCAAGTTGTGATAAGCAAATCGATGCACGGGTTTTGTCGGCTTACTCATAAATAAGATTTAGTTTCAGAACTTCAAAGGGAAGAAGCGAAAATACGCTCTCTTTGATGATCCGTACGATTATATATTTTTCTTTAAATAAAAGGGTTTTATCAATCGACATTGAGCAATAAGTGTTAACTGAAATATTGTTCCCTGATAGATTGCCACACACACACACAGCATCGGTGTCTGATATGCTATGCAGTTCTTGAATTAATTGAACAGTTATCTATCCTGGTGAAAATTGGTATACGGAATTGTATTTGGAATTTTTCATGAACGTTCGTTCATGCAGTCGTAATTAAGGTTTCATATATTTAAGTGTTTCTCTCTTATTATTAATTGCAACTCCCCACTGAAGTCCCAATTTCCAAACCGCTAGATTCCATGGATACGTACCTAAGTTGGACTTTTGAATCACGTGTGTTTCTTCATTTCTGTTTTATTTTTATTTTATTTTCATGTGCAAGTCTAGGTGACAACACCTCGTTACCAGACAATCTGTGTTAGAAAGGAGACCACTGTTTTTTTATTTATTTTATTTTTAGTCATACATAAATATCTGGTGGATGCTGATAGTATACCGATGTGGAATAAGCATATTTTTTTGTTTCTCCATGGTAAAGATACGTGTTAGTGTAGGGTGACCATAATCCAATGGAGCCCCAGCCGCCGGATGCGAGAATTTGTTGGGTATTTTTGACATAAGATAGCCTTTAGAGCGATCTGAGCAAGGAAGGCACTAAATCACTATAATTAGACAAATTTGATAGAAAACGTATTATTTGTGGGTTTGTTTATTAGGATTGTATTTATTTTTATTTTATTTATTAGCAACACAATTAATACAGCTATAGACCATTTTACATTGTGTGTAATTTATAATAATTTATAATAAGAATTTAACTAGGCAACGCTCTGTGTAACGCGTTGATAAGCGAGCGCGAACATATCTACGAACTTTCTGGCGAAAAGGTTTCAAAGCTAATAAAAGCAACAATTAACAACAATTCAAGAACGCGCATTACAAACATGTTTCTAATTTCCATAGCTATTATACTTCCTGATATTGTTGAATGCTTTGCAATGTGAGTTGCTAAGAATTTTTGTTAAAAATTTTCAGTGTCATTTCGTATAGTGTTTTCAACACGGTCCGCCACCGTTACTATAACACTTATTGACAGCATTGGAAATGTAAGTTTCGCCTCTAATACGTAGTATATTCGTGACCGGGCAAAAATTGGCTATATTATAGCCACCTCACATTTTCCGTTAATGTGTTTCAGAAAAATATTTTCGAGTAACCTTTGTGTAACTTTGCCAATACGTGTCAGATTGCCATAAAATGAACATATTCGTGACCAGAAAAATCGTTATAAAACTATGGCTATCTCATATTTTGCCGCTATTTATTTGAGAAAAACATTTTACAATAACTATGGTGTAACTTTGTAACTGTACGAACGATTTTGCCACAAAACTACACACCTTCAATCCACGTTGAGGCTTGTGGATGATCCAAATTTCAAGTTGATCATCGGACTTCTCGTTCGACCGCTATCGACAGACATAAAAAAAAACGAAGTGCCATAAAGGTCTAATGAAGACGCTCGCTTCGCTCGCTTAATAATATTTTTTACATCTTTTATTTTGTATAGTAATAATTAACTTACATAAATGAAATCTTGCCTTATACTTACCTTACGTAATTTAAATATAAATTAATTGTGTCAACTTACCTCATCATTCTTACAATGTGATTCAACGACCTTGGTACCGTGAACGTAGTCAGGTCTTGTCTGATACCACGAAAAATGTCTTTCGCGGCTTCTTTTACGCTGAGATGAGGTATTCTGCAAGCAGGATCAGCAAAGAAGTATGCAATCAACCTCAAGACTTCTCACTTCTCGTTATGGTAGTAAATAAACGATTATTTTAATGGTTTTGGGCAAATGAAAGTGGCTGAATTCAAAGTGCATCCATTGTTATTCGCATTCAGAATTCATTAACATTTCTCAATTGACCACAAAGCCAGCCTGTGGTTTTGCCAATAAGCTCTGCAGTTAAGTATATGCCCTTGTTATTTATGGTGGCACATAAAACGCTATGTCCGTGTAAAAGTAGCCTTAATGTGTCAAAATTACAGTCTGGGCTGCATCCTCACATTAATTCTGTAGAATGGATGGTGAAATGAAAAGGTTATGTATGTTTGCTAGTTCATTTGCCCCACATGCATATTATGCTCTCGTAAAACACACGGGTACATTTAAGACAAACAATACAGTATATAGTTCCCAGTTAAGAAACCCCAGCCCGAACCGGGAATCGAACCCTGGGCCTCCTACATTGGAAGCAGGACCCGCTTGACATGTGCCAGAGCAAAGTAGTATTCTCTGATCGAGCTTGATCAACTCATTCTCTGAACGATAAATAACGTGATCTATGTTTCGATCTGAGAGCCCGACCATGGATAGGTATACACAGTTTCTCTTGTCGTTGTTATCATCGATGGTTTGGGTGTGGTCTGTGTCTCACTTACAAACCGACTGAAGGTGGTTCCAACATGGCAACACTAGGCCACCCGCCTTGAAGTAACCAGCGGTGCAAAGACAGTCATGTTGGTGTCCCTTCACCTTCTGAGGGCTTTGGGAGGTGTAGGAGGATGGGCAGCTCTGTTGATTACCGACACTGAAGGGAGAGGGAGGTGGGAGGTGGAATTAAATACCTCCACAGAGGTAAATGCTTCGATACAAAGTAAATAATAATAATAATAATAATAATAATAACAATAATAATAATAATAATAATAATAACAATAAAAATATGAATTTACTATTATTAATTATATTCAAAAATAATATTTTTAATAATAATAAAATATATTTATATTATATATAAACATTTAGCTATACACAAAATCGATAATTTAGATATTTATCCGTCAGATAACAAAGCTTCTGATTGGTAGTTGTTAGTTGGATGCCATAATAAAAGCAATCTATAGGATAGTTCAATATATTGGGATTAATATAGGATGGGATCATTAATACCTAGACCTGCAACAACAAAGCCCAGCAACCATACTTGGATTTTCATACCTTGTCTTGATGCATTTTTGCAGCTCCGGCCGGGTTTGTATGAAGTACGGGAAAACTGTCGTCATTTTGACGTTCTTCTTCTCTTGTCTCATCTCTAGAGAAAGAGATTTCATAAGGCCTGAAAATAATTAAAATAAGCTATTTATAGACGGGTGTACCTATAAGTTATACCGAACAGTTCAATAACCATCGGCAAACTTGCCTAATGCACATTTTAGAATTTTAGGGTGTATGTCATTAGTGTACTATAAGCTTCCACAGAAGAAATAATAAAGTTTGTCTTCTAAAAAGAGATCAATGTGTATACCAAAAACCATAATTGTTTAAAAAAAAAAAATCAGCTTGATCGGACATCTAGAAGTAGGTGGAATATCGATTCAAAGATTCCGTCCAGACAAACAAGGCGAGCTAATATAAGAGACAACATGGAAAAACAATAATTAAATAAACATCGAACTGTCTTAGAGTAATTTAAACCACTAATTATTGAATATAAAATACTTCCTTACTATTAAATGGATGAACAAGTAGATAGCTACAAAATACGTCTTAATCTTAAACGATGACTAATCATAGATCACAATAAAATGAAGAATTCCACTCTGAAGGTCCTACTCTGCTGTGTCAGCTATATAAATATAACATGCGTTATTGCGAGAAATGTGTCGGGAACTAAACGAGTCGAGAACAGCAGGACTTAACTCCGTGAGACCAGTGCAGAAGACTTACGTCACTGAACCATGCGATGGGTGCAGCATGGTGGGTTTAGAAAGGGAATAGTTAATATTTTGAGGCAAATGTAAATTCAGTGAGGTTTCCCTTGGACGAGGATCAGGTAGGGTTAGAAAAGGGGTTTATTGCAATACCCACGACAGAAAACTTTGTAAACACGTACGATGCGACCAAGTCCGCATGGTTTAGTGGTTAAGGGGACGTGAAGGGTCAGTGTTGCGTGAGCTTCCTAAGAGATGGCGTTACTTGTCACCGTGATGGCGCCTAGAATGAAACCTCAGCTAACAAGTGCGATCGCTGAGCCTTGTCGGGCTGAATAGTAATTAGTTACGTCATACAGACTTATGCAGCACTTTTTATAGCGTTCGTTCTAATGTACAGTAATTTATTAACTTCCGAAAACTAGCTACAGACACAAAAAATAAACGAGTGTCTTTGGAGCCGTCTTAGCAACGAAGCACTCAATAAATTCAAAGTTGTTCTGAATCGATCTTGTTGATTCTGGCATTTTTCCGCAGGTGTTCGCACTGTCCAATCACTGATTCATATGTTTCGTATTTAAAATATCGATCTTTGATTGGTTATCGCTCACTCGTCGATGGTGTTCGAAGCCTACAGGGTTAGTTTAGTCAGTTTGAATTAAAGTCCCCCAGTGCAAATCAGAGTAGTTACTGAGTGGGTAGACTCTAAATGTGAATTTATTTATTTATTTTATTTAGTGCTTTTTCACAACTAACAAGACCCGTTCGTTATTCGGGATAATTCATGTTTTATTTAATATTGAGTTCTCATTAACCGTGGTCCCTACTTTCCAGTTTCGAATCCTGTCTTAGGTATGAATGTCATGGCATCGTTTTGTTTCATCATCATTATCACCTACACACCGTCTTGAATAGCATCGTAGCCAAAATATGAAACGTAAATACGTTAAGCTAGCACACGTTAAACGTAATTCATATGAAAACATACAGTAGGCCCGTAGGCGTAGACTAAACCCATTTAACTAATTAATGATTCCACTTATTCCAGGTTGGCACGATTCTAACGCTGGTCTGCCCTAGGCCATGTTACGAGGTTGCTTAGCAGAGTGGTCATCTCTAATTCATTCCGTATGTCTTATGAGTCTGTTCCGGCCATTAGGAAGGGTTTCAATGTTTCCGCACACGACGTGAGCGGGATCTTTCGTGACGTATCCGTCAGCATAATTGTCTGCCTTCTGATGGGGTTGACAGGCTGACATGGTGTGTGACATTGATGAATATGTATTCCGATTTAGATGGCCGGCTCAACCACAAGTAAATGTTGTACAACTAGAGCTATTCATTATAAATTTGTTTGAAAATAATAGATGAAGGTACAACACGTGTTGAAAATCCTTCCATTAGTCTCGTTTGCATGTTGACGAGTAACCGCAGGGCCCGGGGAATGCTTTAGTCTTCATTTGTAATTTATCAACGATTGTATTCATTTTATTTTGATGTAATTAAGGCCAGTGTAGGACACAATGCCTTCTTTATCCTGATGAGTGATGATTGATGAATGGTAATGAGGAAGGGAGGAGGGGAAGCCTGGTACCGGCACGTAGCCTACTCCTGTCGAAAAGTACCAAGGGGACCATCGGCTTTACGTCCCATCCGCAAGGACGGTGTAACTTTGACCAGTCATATAGGTTCCTCCACTAATCTGGACTGCCGAGCAGTTGACGAGAAGAGCGAGGTTGTTACACAAGCTTTTGAACACTCTAATCTGCTCTAACCAACGGTAACTAGTGTTTCAGAGAAGAGTGGTCACCCATTCACCTCATGGCCTAGCCCGAGGTTGCTTAACTTCGATGTTCATATGGGAACCAGCTAAGTGACCGTGGCTTAACTGTTGGCTAACGATTGTACGCTTTTAAACGGTAAGGCCTACAAGTATTATTTTTTTATAACTAGTTGCTGTACCATAACTCATTAGTATATAAACTGGGTGAAGAGAATACAACGAGCAAGTGACTAAAGTTAAATATATTTATTTTGACAGTATGGCTTAATTTTTCTGCGTTCTCCTGTTAGCGAGCGTCTGTCTTCTGATTGGTCCAGAAACTATTTACTCGCCTCATTTGCGTGCATAAATACTACATAGGAATGGTGCGCGCTCTAAATGCAAGAAGACGATGTAGCGAATTATTCACAAAACTATGAATTCATCTGGTTACGCGTTGTGCTTACTATAGCCATGAATCATTATATACCAAAATACAAAGTACAACTATAATCAAAACAATTCGTAACTACAAATTGAGCTGGGATTATTGCTGGTGTAACCTATACTCTTATACCGCCAAAAAAAGTCATAAAATATTGTAACTCTGTTTTTAATCTGGAATTTGTTGGTTTTTATTTTCTACACATCCAATGTGAGTCCAACTTAGTCATTATTATTAATCTGTGATGATCTTTGGTAAAATTGTGTTTGATTGATGTGCACAATAAATGCAGTTGTCTATTGGACGACCCCTGGTCTGATCTCTAGAATATCCACGAAAGTATGGTGAAATAAAGTAAAATGTTTGAATTACAAACTATGTTATTGACGTGTTCTCCTCTCCGTGTTAGTGTTACTGACAATATCAAGAATTTTTCATTTCGTTTGAGATCAAAAACGAACACTATTACATTTTTTAAGTTAAAACTGTTTGCTAATGTTTTATAACTATTTATTTATCCACAGAATGCACAGAATGCACAGAGTGCACGAGTTTGTATCTGATAGTTATCGAGGTTTTAATTTGATTTCTTTTTATCGTTTGTATCGAGTTTGTGTCTGTATCTGCCGGTACAAAACGGGTACATTACCTGAGATGGCGCACTTCGTGGACGCATAGGGCCCCGCGTAGGCCCAGCCCATTAGAGCACTCATGGACGAGATGCAGACCACGTGACCGTGGTTGCGCTCCTTCATGGCCGGAACAAACGCTTGGATAGTCTGAAAATAATGCACACTTGCGTCATACCGTTCTTGGAATCTTTATATTCACGTGACGTCACTGACATTGTTGCCGGCCATATTCCCGTAGTTCCTACACATAGCGGCCACCTTGCCGTACACGAAGTCATTGTTGTAGACAAACAAATGACTGTACTGCATACCAAGAATAGAAAGAACCGTACACACGTAACACCAATAAATTGCATCAAAAAAAGTTTTTCCCAAACAAATTTGACACAATGTTTTATACTAGTTTTTCTTCATACGTTATGCATCCGGGACAAGAAGCCTTTTTTATATTGTAGAGACAACAAGTTTTAACTACATAATCAATATTAATGGGACAATCTTCAATTAAATATTTAAAAACATTGTTGGAACTAAAATAAAGGTTATTTCTTTAATCAATTCTTTATTAACTGATTAAAGATAATGTGACTGCCTAAATTTCACTGCTTTGAATTATTATGCCTTACCCAGAAATGTGACAAGTAGTTAATATCCGTAAGTTTCCGAATCTCCTCTTCCGTCATCGTCCAGAAGTTGTTGAACGGTATAATGCCCGCGTTGTTAACCAAGATGTCTACTCGACCGACCGTGACGGCCAGTTGCATGACGGCGCTCCTGTCCGCCACGTTGCAGGTGTGGGCCGTGGCCTTGGCGCCCAGGGCGCGCACCTCCTGAGCCGTGCACTCGTTCTGCTCCTCCATCACGTCCACGCAGACGACCTCGCAGCCCTGGCGCGCGAACATGAGCGCCAGCTCGCGGCCCAGGCCCTGGCCGGACCCCGTCACCTGCAGGGGCAGAGTGAATAAATAAATTAACGAAATTTTATGAAATTTACGAAATTATCGACATTAAATGAAGTAAACAAAAAATGTTTATTCAAGAATTAACTATCAATCAATAAATATAAAATACATACGTAAAGAAATTTGTATTTATAGTCGACCCACTCAGTTTCAAAAAATGGGCCTGGATTCACAAGAAGTATAGGGTTCAAATGCATAGTCGTTTTTCACGTGCTCCTTATAACTATAAGCCTTTTCTCAGACTCGCCCAACCACCAATCACAGAGCAGCATTTTCATGTGGACTGCTCTGTGATTGGTGGTTGGGCGAGTCTGAGAAAAGGCTGAGTTGAGGAGCACGTGAGGAGCGACTGTGCATTTGACCCCTAGTCTTACTAAGACGGGCCTAACTTTGGATATCTTGTGAAACCAAACCCAGGTCACATGAAGAAGTTAAGGAGTTAACAAGGACGCAATGCCCATTCCAATATAATATGTGTTTTAAATCTATTTTCAGATATTGGCCTGGAGGTTCAAAGTTAGACCGGTCTTATAGAGTTAAACCAGAAAAATACCGCTTGTGAATCCAGACCCTGATTTTTAGTGGAGGACATTTTCTGCAATTTATTATGTGCTTCGTAGCTATGACGGCAAATGCCAATATAATACGATGCACTTGATTCATGGCGGCCCTTGCCTTCATTCACACTTTTGTATTCATTGAGTGTCTTAATCTTATGGTACCAGAAACGTCAACCATATGCTTTGTTTTCTTTATACTCCAATCCAAATTATTATCAAACTTCAGGTATACCTAATAGCAACGTTTACATAATATATCTGCAATCTGCATTCAAAGCATGGGGGGGGGGGGGGAGAGGGGGTTTGATTACATCATGGCGGGGGTCACTTTGTCGTTCCATGTGCCCCTTCTACACTGGACAATTAACTTGTGGCATTTAACGTACTACCCGTCAACTATAACCATGTAGAAGTGACGAAACATAGATTGAAATGTAACTGGACGTTGACTTGATCCGTCTGCATCACTTCTACTTGGCTAGTTGAGGGGTAGTACGTTAATTGGTCAAGTGTAGAAGGAGTAATACGACATGCTGGGACAAATTCTACCCCTGGACCAAAAGGGGGAGAAGATTGGAGGAAAGGAAAGAGGAGGAGGAATTAGATGGAAAAAGAAATGAGAGAGGAACTCATTAGTTCACCTCTTCGAATGGAATGGTAGTCACCTCTAGGCCAATTCTACCCCAGGCTCAGGGGGAACAAGATAGGTTGATTGGCTGGGGATGATTATGCGTCACTTTCGGTGGACTTGTTGTTGTTGCCAAGAATGTGAGACATAAGATACCTTGTAAGAATCTAGTATTGTTTCTATTATTGGGTACATGTGGTTGCTACGTAATTTGTTTGCGTAACACAATTCCTTAGCAACCACAGATACCCGAACGCGAAGGAGCGTCAATGAATGCGGGGTTTAGTTGTTTGAAATCTTCAAGCCCATATTGTATAAACACAGTGGCGATGTACATAATTCTTAATAATTCAATCAAACATCCAAAGCAACACCCAAAGCATCAAAGCTAAAGGATCTGCTTTTTGCGTTTAAAAGTATTACTTAATACTGTCTATATTTATAGTTGGACATCACTATGACTCAGCATGTAAGTTATGATGCTATAAATAAAAAAATACCATTCCTTTTAATGGTCGTATATCTTATTGTTGGCATGAAGTCAACAAATTGGAAGTTGCACCACTGTAAAAACACACGTCCGAAATTAAGAATTTTATTTCATACGTTCTAAGAGGAAAATACTAGTTCACATACTAAACCGATAACTTATTATTATTTAAATCAGCAAAATCAACATCTTGACACTTTGAGTTGAATATAACTAAAAGACCCCCACATCATCATCAGTAATGATGTTAACTGGACATATATGTAGCATACATGTAGCAGTAAATCTCCGATTACCGGCTGATCGGCGATTACAAGTTTGGTGAAACCGGCCCCTATTCTGTCATTCTTAAATGCACGCTAAACTGAATTGTAAACCAAACTGTTGAAACATGCGCCGGTGTTGTGTTATGAGTATGACTGTGCAACTTCACTTTGACCCCTCTTACGACATAGACAACCAGACTTCGTAAGCTAATGTGATCACAAGGACACGTCAGCCAAAACTAGACCTATTCTCTAATATGGCATGAACCTAGAGTCCCATTCAATATACAGAACCCAGACGTTTTGTGCGTTGCCAAGATGTATACAATCATGACATTGTTTAGAATTATTAATGGGTTTTACGGTGGTTTGATTAGGGTTTTTCACCGGTAACTATACTATATAACGTATTTGTAGAGAACGTACATTGGAATTACAGTAACGGTTTGGTACAGGTGTTTCTGTTCAATCCACAACTTCCACATCGTGAAAAGTAGTTTTATGTACTTAATGACACGGTGATTCAACATTAATAACACATTCCTAGATCATTCAATCGGCCTACTGGTTTACTTAGAGTTGAATGGTGTGCAGACGGTTGGTAAATACTTGCATCTATTTCTAAAATAAATACCCTTAACCCAACTAATAAAATTGAATGATTTAGTAACAAAGGTAAGAAGCTCTTTCAAACCAAGAACTCAAAAAACCATAAAATAAATTACAGCAGTCAAGTCACCAAGCGCAATACACGCTGTCAATTTTAGCTTGTCTTGATTTCTACAGTTCAATTTAGTAGTGGCCTGTTTCACCAAACTTGTAATCCCGATTAGCCCGTAATCTGAGATTTAGGATGCGTCCTTAATCGACTTTTTGGGCTACTTAGCCTGCTTCGCCAACTAACATTATAAATACCAATTGTTTTAAGTAATTGTTACTTATAGTCTGCGAAGTATGCGAAACTGTCGAAAATAGAGATTTCAGATACGCTGTTACTAGGGACAAACATGGCGACTGCTATGCATTTTCAATGTAATGTTTCTTGACACCATGGCTACCAAACCGAGTATCTAAAAGTGTTAGTGTTTGATTTAAAATAGAATTGTTCTCGTTGTGCACTGAAACTATACTATACATTTTTTTAAAGGTATATATACCTACCAGTACGGTCTTTCCGTTGATGTTCTTCAATGGCCGCGAGAACACCAGATAGAAGATTTCAGTCAAGAAGGCGGGATAGCTCAAGACATGGACCAGTACCACGTCGAAAACAATTGACACGCGGAACCATATCCACCGCAGTAGCGTCAACATCATGCTGGAAGAAGTAATGAGAATATACATGTCATTATGTGTCACAAATTAACAAATACAAAAGCGCTGCTAAGCAACCACCTTATCTGCGTCATTGACGATTTAACAATAATACAACAATGAACTATTGACAGGTAAACTCCTCATAATAGTTTATTTCCATACCACCAAAATGCATCTAGGATTGCTTTAGTAGCCAAAATGGGAAGAAAGGTATGGAATTCATCCCAATATTAATTATCTAATGCCGGGAGTGGTTGGTCAGAGTTGGTGATGGTGGAAGGAGAAATCGTCAGTAGGACAGTGGGGGGAAATGGATAGGATATTCTTGTATCGCCTCTTACGACTATCAGAGTCACTCTGCGCCTATTCTACCCCGGGTCCAGACGTGTTTGCTAAAGTAGTTGTATAATCTAAAGTTAGATTATTTTAAAATACTTATACGATTATGTTTTTATGAAACGATGAACCAATACTCTCAAACCAGCAGTTTAAGTAAATCTGCTTTATTGTCTCAATGAAGACTCAACGAGTAACGATTAGACCTAACATCAAACCATCATCACCACCATCAAACAACTCTATAGGACAAAGATTAACGCAGACGTATTTTTTGTGCAATGTAAAAATACAGTTGGCTTCAGTTTTAAGGTCGGATCTTTTAACGGCTCAACGCTAAGAATTCATAAAGTTGGCAGCAGTTTCGATTTGGCATTGTATTTAATACGGACTGATTGAAAATAGGTAAGTAGGCGTAGCGAGCGTCGTTCCTACACGAGAATCGACTCTCCTCTTGTCTCGTTTGTCTGTTTCTAAGCTCTCCTATCCAGATGTCGACAATTTAATTGATGGCGAAGAAAGACGTCGAGACGACTCACTCTCAAACCCAGGCTGAATCCATCTTATACAGTTATTTTAACGGAATACACGCAGTAAAAATACCAATCTCACATCTTCAATATACTCTTATATTTTGCGTTATGTTGTGTCAAATGTACCTCCCAATAGATGTATACTGGTCGTCTTGAAGAAAATGATGCATAAATCAAAATCATTATTCTGTTCCTTATCATTTATTATTATAAACACAATTCAAGATTATTGTACAAGCGCTAAAAACATTCAGTTGTGTTATATTGATGTTTATATGTTTTTAATTAGAGCTTTTAATACGAACAACATTTTTAACAAAATAATTAGGCTCTGTTTACACACATTTAAGATTTAAGGTTTAAGGTTTTATTTTTCTAACTGTTTTACTTAGAATCGCTACAATTGACCGGATTTATAAAAACATCGCCTCTGATTGGCTGGGCTAAGAACTTTAGGTATAAGAGCTAACGTTGCTACTTTGCTACTTAGGAAAGTGGTGAACGCTAAATGCTTCTGGCTTGATTTGATTTTGTTGAACCGCAAACCTTAGAAATCTTAAATAAGTTTGTAAATCGAGCTTTATAGATGGAAATTGCAATTATTTGTATGTTGCAAGTATTTTCATTTTCACCGTGTTTACTGTAGAATTGATAAAGTCATGATTGCCGAAATCATAGAATTTTTACGGTCGAAACGACGTTAACTCGGAGAGCCAGTTAAAAAGTATCACCCATATGGCCACTCTCTTGCCAACAATATAGGGCACTAGCAACACCAAAAGACAACAATGGAACAAATTAATTGAACTGATGGACAAACCATCAGCTGTCAAAATAATAAAATTGCAATCATAGAAATAAAAACAAGTGTAGCAATAGTAACTGCTCGCCATTTAAACTTTTAATGATAGACAACGACTAAGTGAAAGTTTTGTCTGTGTATTTGTTTGTTTTTTGTTTTGTTTTCCAAAATCAGAAGACATTATTTTTTGACAGCTTGTTGTTTGTCCATCGATTCAATTCATTTGTTTCATTGTTATCTTTTGGTGTTGCTAGTGCCCTATAGTCTAGCCTCTCTAATTTTGAGTAGTCATCACATTAATGAAACCACGACTTTTAGAACGGTAGAATATTTTTAAATAAAGCACATCACACGAACAGTAAGCACCCTCGCGTCTGAGGAAGAGAGCGGACGCTCTCGAAAACTTACGACCTTGGTGATTTTTTTTTTTTTTATTTCATGCCCGTGGTAACTGTTCGTGTGATATGTTTTATTAAATAATATTATGTCTCGCTAGGTTTGCCCGGCGTGGGACTCGAACACGCACCCTTGCGCGTGGTACTCTGCTACTCTAGTTGGCGGTGAAAGCTAACACCACGTATGACATCACGCAACACACGGACTCTAACTGTTTATCAGATCATCGTGTTATCGACCGTGCTTACATTACAAACATCCGTACACTAAATTGAAATGATTGTGTGTATCTGTGAAAACTGACCCCCTTCGTTTAGGTGGCAACAATAAAACACGACATGTGTTATCAATTAGAATAGATGGTCGGAATTAGTTTGTTTGAAACGAACGCTAGCCAGCGATTGGGGTCTAGACTTGAGTAAATGGGAAAAGTGGTGAGTTGGGATAATTTATAGGTTTATGTCGCGTTACGTGTGACATAATCTGGCAGCTACCGGTGTGTATCGTAAGTCTACTATTAATTGAATATTATGAAGATAATCAATCGCACTTTCACGCATGCACCTGATTATTGTAACTGAAGGTTTCCATGACCATGCTAATGTTTTATGAAAACTCACCAGTTTAAGTCCAGGTTGTCTGTACTCTAGACTAGTGGACCGGCAAGTGAGTGACCTGGATGCGTACGAATCCGACACCGAGTGTTAATTTTGTTTTTCTTGATTACACACTATGTGATATGTATAATATATTTGTGTTGCGTTAAATCTTGTATTCTTTCTCAAATGTTCCCACACTGTGCATGTCAACATTTTCCAATTATTGTTTTTACTCTTGGGCCAGAATAAGCAAAACTAAACACTATTCAATATTTCACAACCTCCGGAGGTGTTTTCGTGTGCGTTCTGCCTTTACTGCATAACCACGCTACTGGTCGAGGTGGGTCCTTCCTCGTGGTGGCCGGTTACGCAAAGAAATTACTAAAGAGATGCATGAGAGTTCTTCTCATGCACCTCTTGGTAATTTCTTTATTCATCTCACGTGGCCTTCATCATTTTTTTTCTTCAATGCTTATTTCTTCACACTTGCCTTTGCGATCCACACGTTCACTAACTTCCTACGCCCCCAAAACTCGCTAACGCTCTCTTATTATGGATTCCCTTATGACGACCCCCGCGATGTGCAATGGATCTGATTCGACTGACTCATACGACCCAGCTGTCAAGTACGTCGTAAAACACCAAATACTGATCTCGGTACCTCTCACTTATTGGCCTCGCTATTCCCATGTTCCAATGACTCTATCGTAAAGTCTATCAGCTCATAGTGGAAACGAAACGTTTAGAGCGAATTGCCAATGTTTGTCTAATAGACCGTGAAATAGGGTAACAGGTAGCGTGCTATTGTCATTTCCTTGCAATTATTTTTCTTTCAAAGGGTGACATTCTTTTGACTTCCGTTATTATAAAATTGGCAACCGTGTTTTTCTAGTAAATCTTGGTTTATATGCCAATTTTAATGATTCAATACACAATCATGGGCCATTAGCTCTAAACGTTTCGTTTCTACTATGAGCGGACAGACTTTACACTTGTTGTACAGTGAAAGTAAATTGCATTGGACCTCCCTCCCCCCCCCCCCCCCTCCCTTCACCCACTAACACACTCTCTCATTCATCACTTGGTCTTCGCTCTTTGAATCAGCCTAGAGGTTTCTTCGCACGTCTTGCTTTGAATCATCGGTGTCTGTGTCTCTTTACTACTTTACTACGTTGAGTTACGGTGTCTATATTGACTTTCGATGGGAAATAATATCGTATACAATCCGCGTGGCGACTGAAGAACCTGTCACGGAGATGCCGGCTTTGATTAGGACGAATCTGAAGGGGGGAAACATATCTTCGTGGAGACTAGTTCGGATTGATTTTACGAATCATATTTTGAGGATTAATGTTCACACAACTTGTATATTAATTATAATTTTTTTTTTTTAATTTATATTTAGATGTTAAGTTTCAGTATGTTTTCAAGTTAAGTCAATTCAGTTGGTCTTCATGAGTGATATGAAAGTTAATTTAACATATATGATAACACGTTTTTTGGGGTCTGTCTACAAAAATATGCATCATAATTTATATTCATAAATAAAGAACCCCACATCCCCCCAATAAAATATATGTATAGAGAATGTCATCTTACCACTAGTTTACTTTTAAACAAATACTAGATGACAGTTCACATAGTAATACATCATACATAACATCAAATAAAACTTTACAAACAAAAATATAGAATAAATAATAACGCACCATGCCATAATACAACAAAAAATACACAACGTGAGAATTCCAGCAGTAACTTTCAGCAAATCCTATTCCACAGCTGCGTTTCTGCAGAGTTCATCGAATTACTAATCTATCTCAGCCAAGAGTAATCCAAGTGTTCCATGATTCACACAGGATCGCTTCTTACATGTTCTAGAATCAATTCCAAGCTAATCTCATCCAACTCAACTTTTTCTAACGGAGATTTCTCGGATTACTTGGATTCATTGTGTCACGAGTATGAATTGATAGAACTTTTAACTGATGATTACATGTTCGATTGATTGTATAGCAAACCATTATTATGATAATTGAATAGGTATATACCCCACCAACGAAATTTATAGGCGATTATTCTGACAAAGTAGCACGCTTTCCTAAGAATATCACCTCAAAACTGAAATTGTCTTCCATTCACCACAGGCAAAACAAATTCGTTTTATGTTGTGTCATTCAATCCATGACCGTTTCGGCCCGGGGTAGAATAAACCCAGAGTGACTCTGCTAGTCGTAAAAGGCGACGAAAGGAGACCCTGTCCCATTCCCCTCCTCTGTCCCCTGAAAATTTCTCCTCCCACTTGGCCTAACCTCTCTTACTGGACTCCTCTTATAACGACCCCCGCGATGTGAAATGAATCTAATTCGTACATGAATGTGGCGTTTTATCATCTAAAACTTCATATTTCACCTACTCATCGTCTCGATTAGCCTAATTGAAAAAGTATTGGACGTATAACCCAAATATTATAATCATAATCGTCATTCAATCCATCCTGACGTTATCGCAGGTTATCCGATGATGATGATGATATTTGGGATTTTATGTACCATATTTCTGCAACGAGGCTAATCGAGACGATGAGTAGGTGATAATGAGGATGAAAAAACCCCACATGACATCCATGCCCAAGCCAGGATTCGAACCTGGAACGCAGAGACCGCGGTTTACTAGACCAACGCCCAATCGACTTCGGTCAACTGAGAGATTACTAATTGTGAGATGACTTCTGGAACGAATGTTTTGCACTTACCCAGGCCGTGGCTGTGATGTCGTCGTACGCTGATCCAGTGGTCCGTCATACTGACGAGAATGGCGGTTTCTCAATGACATTGAAGAACGCGGGGAAGCCGGAATAGTGAACCACTTGAAATTAATTGTACACCACTACGAAAATAATTACTATGATTAGATAGAGTGGATTATAAACATTACACCAATCCGCTGATGAACACAAACATGACATATGATTTACCTAGTATGTCAACGTCTTGCGAGTAAAACCCAGAGACATAAATAAATGTATATGTGTGTCTCTTTCCAGAATGGTTGTCTAGCATAGAATCTCAAAAATAGTGTTTGTACATTGCAGTGTATTGTTGGTTTTGGCTTGGCACTGGAATTGAGATTCAAATCGTGAAATAACACCAGAAAATAAAAATAAAACGAAACACACACTATTTTGCGAAATGACCATATTTGCTTTTGTCAACAAAATGATACTTTTATTTCCAATTTTGTTGCTAATCCCAATTTCAGACCTTACGAAGTTAAAACGTTAGAAATATCTTGTACATTTATTGGTTTTATCACTACTTGCAAGAGTGGTTAACTTTTTATCAGCCTGCGTTTGCATGAACTCCTACAAAGAGTCACTACGAGTGATATCAATATAGCCCTTTTCAATGATTTTTAACCAAAATTAGTAAACAATTTAAAAACAATACAACACCGTAAATCAAATTTTATCAAACGAAAAAATATGATGACAAATGATAGCATTTTAGCTCGGTTTACAAACTTATTTAAGATTTAAGGTTTAAGGTTTACCAAAATCAAATCAAGCCAAGCATTAAAGCGTTTACACACTTTCTAAGGTTTAACGAAACCGTAGCAAAATTAGCTTATACCTAAAATTCTTAGCCCAGCCAATGAGAGGCTACGTTTTATAAATCCGGCCAATCGTATAGCGATCCTAAGTAAAGCAGTTAGGAAACTAAAACCCTAAACTTTAAATCATAAATAAGTGTGTACTCCGACCTTTTCCACTACTAAAAGTTCTATGGTAATATTCACTTACCTTATATTTAGCCAAGTGTGCGAGGTGCTGTGTAACAAGTTCTATTATGACTTGCGTATAGCTTGCGTTTGCATTACTAAGTTTGCTTATTCAATGCGTCACACTCGATTGAGCACACATTCTTGCCGGACACTGCATAACCGTATGAAGTGTTTTGAAACAAGATCTTTGGCAGGGCACACATCACCTAAAAGAGCGTTGTCATATTCACTGACCTTGACATCAAGGTTAACGTGACTTGCACTACAGCGTTCACTTTCTACTGTCCGAAATGTGCGATATCCAAGGCGACTTGCTTTCTGTACTATAGAGTATAGCAGGTTCCAGTGCCTTGGGGCAGTTCGCTCAAACTTACACATCATTAGATTAGGTTAGGTAATAAGATAGGCCCTCATACATCGCAAACATCGTAAACATCACCAATCACCTCACTCGTTGAATCATAGCGTCTATAGCTTTGTTTGTTTGTCCACGTTATAGTACTCCAGGAGTACAGTATTGAGAAAAACCCGTTTTTCTGTCCGGGGGTACTTGACGTGGTTTCAACTCGGAACGTTTTTCTGTCCGGTGGTAACTTACCACTGGTACAACTGGAGTACTTATTTTTACTACTGCTCCTGGCGAAGGAGTGAGGTAAGAGGCGCCAATTCTTTCGAAATGGAGGACGCCGCGTCGGACACATTCCCCCGAATATTATGAATTTACGGCAATAATAACAAGTGATGGAGAAAATAATCCCGTGACAATCGAAGATTCATACGTATTACATGTGCTAGAAGGTGAGTGAGTGCTGAATAACAAGAATCGCGTCAAAAACTTGATATGCAAACCATCATAGAAGGTATCGCTAGCACTAGTGCTTTACCAACGGCGATATTAACAAGAGATGAATCAAACAACCCTGTGTTTATTGGTGATTGTTATATTTTCTGTGTGGTAGAAGGTAACTTTATTATGTATGACAAGCTAAAACTCCCGCAGGCCTGCCCCCTAACCTAAAAAAACTCATCAATTAGGCCTAGGCCCCACGTTCAAATAATAATGCCAACAAAATATATTGACCACCGTGGTTTCGTACAAAAATACCCTAAGTAGGCCTAGAACATAAGCCTAGGCCTAGACTAATGATAGGCCCTGTTTTATTTCTCTATGGATAGGCCTTCATTTCATTTCATTCCCTAGGCCTAGCCTAGACAAATATGGGACCAGGGTGTAGGTCTAGGCATAGGCCTAGTCTTACAAATACTCTTGAAGCCCGCTTTCAGAACGATTACTAAAAGACCCTTAGTAGGCCTAGAACATAGGCCTAGTTATACCAGCCTGGGCCTATAGCTAGGCCCTACTAAAGCTAGGCCTACCTTATGAATAAATATGGAACCAGGGTGTAGGCCTAGACATTGTCTTACAAATACTCTTGAAGCCCGCTTTCAGAACGATTACTAAAAGACCCTTAGTAGGCCTAGAAAATACGCCTAGGTATTACCAGCCGAGGCCCTACTAATGCTAAGCCTACCTTATGAATAAATATGGGACCAGGGTGTAGGCCTAGACATTGTCTTACAAATACTCTTTAAGCCCGCTTTCAGAACGATTACTAAAGACCCTTAGTAGGCCTAGAACATAGGCCTAGGTATTACCAGCCTAGGCCTACCTAATGAATAAATATGGGACCAAGGCGTAGGCCTAGGCATAGTCTTACAATTAACACTCGTTAAGCCCTAGAGACTTAAGCCGCGTCCAGAACGATTAATAAGACCATATTTAAGACTAACGATTTACCCGACACCACAATTATTGTAAGAAGGCCTTCAGCCTAGATGTAGAATGAATGAACGAATGAAATAAATGAAGAAATGGAACGAGCATTGGGATTAAATTCGCCATTTTCGAATACGCCTCGCAAATGTGTAAAAACAAGGCACAGCGTGTTTGTTTGTCCATGCGGACGGTAGGTGAACTTTGTGCCCCCATATCCGTTTTCATTACGTACATCCGGCTGGTTCCAGGAGTACATGTCTGTACTTGGAACTGGACAAACGAACGAAGCTTATGTTTACTGTCAATCATCACTTTTTTGAACAGTTAAAATGTGTTATATTCTATTCTATTCTATTCTATTCTATTCTATTCTATTCTATTCTATTCTATTCTATTCTATTCTATTCTATTCTATTCTATTCTATTCTATTCTATTCTATTCTATTCTATTCTATTCTATTCTATTCTATTCTATTCTATTCTATTCTATTCTATTCTATTCTATTCTATTCTATTCTATTCTATTCTATTCTATTCTATTCTATTCTATTCTATTCTATTCTATTCTATTCTATTCTATTCTATTCTATTCTATTCTATTCTATTCTATTCTATTCTATTCTATTCTATTCTATTCTTAGGTTTAAAATGGTGGTAAAACACTTCTGTGTAAGAGGCTCTGCTCTTATTTTTCCCACCAGCAATGTTGTATCATGTACAATGTAATGATATATTTGCAAATCAATAATAATAATATTAATAATAATAATTACTATATTAAGACATTTATGTTTAGCAATAACCATGCAATTACCACGTCTGACGTAGATTAAAAAAAGGAAGAGGCGTTTCACTAACCAGTAATCGATTCCTTATAGTGCACTTATCGTGCACTGCACGAAATTATTCTTGGCAAAGAATTGCTGATGTGCGCTAATGAATAGGCCTATAGCACGTGCCGTTATAAATAATTGCCTCACTTCGATGAGTTAATATGTGTCATTGCCATATCGAGGGACCAAATACTACGCTCTAATATCAAATTGATACACATTACTTACTCGAACGTCACTTGTTCGACGGCTTAGTCATGTGTATCGTTAAAAGTGGGTCCCTCTTCGTGGTGACCGGTTCCCGCAAAGAGGGCGCTCGTGCATATCTTTTGTCATTCCTTTATTCATATCACGTGGTCTTCATCAGCTACTTTCTCAGTTCTTCAATTCATACTGTGTATCTTTGCTATGCAAGCGCCCACAAATCCCCCACGGCCTCAATCCATGCGTTTTATAACATTAAATTATAATTATAGTTATACCCGTCCCGATCACGTAAATAACATACGTTTTTTGTATAATTTCACTTGATGTCACATAATTAAATTAGGCCTTGGATCGGAAGTCCGTATCTGACGTATAGTGTTATGTTTCTGCATGAGGCTCGTTAGCTGTTGTTATTACTTCATTTAGTTACGCCAGTGCGCAAGCTCTTGCATAACCCAGAAGCCAGATGGATATAGCTGACAACATTGGTAATCACTAATTACTAACAACTGAATATAGGTGACACTTAGGCCTACTACAGTGTGTTGGGGAAGAAGGTTGCTGTGAGTTCTCAATATTTGTATTAAATATTTCTAATCATACATAATGAATAGGGGATGGCATAAAAGAGCACATCCAAACATAACGAGTGACTGCCAACCCATAGTAAAAGTTACTAAAAACTAAATATACCAACGAACAAAAAATAATAATAATGTTAACTGTACATAAAATAAACAAATAATAAAATGTATATAATAAAATAAATAATATAATATAATAACATATGTAAACAATTTTTTTTTGTTTAAGTTATACCAACGTTCATTTTTTATTGATCTACATTATTGTCATTGAAGATTTATATTACCGTGATTAAATACATTTTATAAATGGTCTATTAATTATCTCATAGAGACAACTTAGATTTGATGAATCATCGAAAAAGGTTCCAAAAAAAGGAAAATCACTACGATTGAAGATGAGATGTGAGATGCCGATTGTTCACTTCTGTTTTATTGTCTGTCGTGAGCCACGGCTTGCTTGATTGCAACGTTGCTCGATGACAAACATGGCTTCCGATCGAGTAGGCCGTGTCTTGGCGTGATTGCAGCGACTGCGAGCGTGACTCGGGTACCGACGCCCTCCCAACTAGACCACGTAGCTGGCTGGCTAGGGTGACTTCAGCTACACGCAACCTCGTTTCCACCTGATAAACACGTGCTCGTCTTATTGTATCTACTGGGACATATCCCCGTCCGGGCCCGGAGTAGAAGTTGACACAGAGTGACTCTGCTAGTCGTAAGAGGCGACGAAATAAGGTGTTCCCGTTTCCCTTGCTCTCCACTAGATACATTTTTATCTAATTTAATTTAAATCCCCTATTTGTTCCTTTCCTCCAATTTCCTCCGAGTCGTATGACCTAGGTGTCGATTACGTCGTTAAACACAATACTAGAAACCCAAGTTCTGAGACACATATTATTATATCGATATAATTGATTAAACTATTATATATTTGCATTTAAGACCGTGTGGCGTTCTCATTCGTTTAAAATTGTCAAAAGGAAATTAGAATTAAGTCATTCTGAGAATTGAATGCTCCATTTTACAAACGTTGCTAATTTTGAATGATATATTTCTTTTATTATTGCTTAGTCTTTGCTTAATGTGCTTGTGAAACATACGTGCATGATTAAAAGCTAACTCTAAAAAATATTTATAGTTGAAATGTAGAAAAATTCGATAAAAAGAGCATTCACTAATAATCTTTTATAACTGTAAAAATCAATATTTATTCCTAAATAGTAATTATTCACATTTTTTGTGTATATATATATATATACATATAATAAAATAAAATTCAGCTTTCTACTAATGGTGAGTACGGACTGAAATACAAATATACGAGTGTAATATTTTAATCTAAAATATCTTTCAAAAACGAATATTTTTAATGAATATTTCTTTCTTTTCCCAGTTAAAACTCCGAATCAAGAAGATATTTATCACCAGTAAAATATAATTGTTTAACTTTTACTCAAATTAAGGATTTTATGCGAACCAAGCAGACACTCCAAGATGAATAAATACAGATGGTTTGCATTTTCGATCTAATTGGGCCCAAGAGTGAGATCCCATGGCTTTGGGGGAGCTAAGCACACAACTATACGTCCACTTAATTAAGCCCTTCTATTTTAACTTTACATTTCTTTATAGGAGTTCCACCACCACTCTAAATGTCCCATTTGGTCGTAATCATCTCGCTTGATTACCACTGTGAAGTCAGATTTCCTTTAAGATCGTCACAAATACAGACGTAATTGGTCGAAGATTTGATTGACTTGAACTCATTACTCATTATCATTGATGTATATTTACGTTTATTTGTTAATTACCTTAATCGTGTGAAAAAGGCGTAGAATATAACCGAACAGAAATGTCTTATGCTTGGTCTGATGAGTTCCAACAAAATATTTAGGTTTTCGGCCGACTTGATTTTTTCAAAGAATCTTATTGGTGGTTTTCTTGGTGGAAACAAACGTTAGCGGAGAGTTAGATAATTAGGTTGAAAAAGTAAGGCCGGGCATTGCGGCACTTTATCACTCAATAAAAATTATTTAATACCAACTTGACTTAGGCCCGGTTTTTCAAACGGTCATTAACGCGGGGCCTTTAGGCTGACGGTCCGTTATCTGTATAGGGTTTCGGTCCGGTTTTTCAATCGGTTAACGCGTCGTTACCGGGGCCGTTAGCTGACGGTCCGTAATCTGTGACCCAACACACCCTATACAGTTAACGGACCGTCAGCTAACGGCCCCGTTAATGACCGATTGAAAAATCGGGCCTTATTGGGTTATAGATTACGGACCGTCAACTAACGGCCCCGTTAACGACCTGCATGTAATTCACCTTACACTTTTCATTGTTCGTATTAGTAATTGTGCTCTATGAACATGTCTCGATTATTAGCGGAGAGTTGAGTTTCCATCAGTTCGTTCTTGACAGTTTCTATGGTAGTCCACAGTGACTTGCAGAATAAGGGCGTGGGTTCTAATACGTGTGCTACCTAGTGACGTGGGTTCGAACCCCGATAAATCATGTGTTTCTGTATTTGTCCTGCGTCTCATCCATCACCCCTCATCGTCTCGAAATGCAAGAGTACAATATAAGAGACGTAAAGCAATAAGAACCATTATCATAGTGACCGAATGGATATATATATATATATTCTAATAATTTAATCTGGAGTTTGATAAAACTGCAGTGTTTGATTCCTTCACCGTAATTTCATATGTAGTATCTGTGACTATCATACGTTTATACTCCTACCGTGATGCTCTATGGCTTTCCACTATATTCATGTACAGTGGAATGTTCATTAAATGTTAATCATTTTATATTACAAAATACCTGCGTCAATTACTACTGATGGATGCGTCAAAGTTCATAGATTGATTTTTTCTCTGAACTAGTTGATATTACATGGAATTATTTCTGTATACATATATCGATATTTCTATACATGTTGTATTAAAAATAACTTATTAATTAGTTGTCTTTGTAATGTGCAATGGACTGCGCATTCACAGCCCTAATGCAATAAGTTTTAGCTTTGAAATGCGACTCTATTTTCGTTATCCTCCAGGTATGTGAAGGCTGCATAATACTTCAATGATTGAACTTGCATTATATTATTCTTTTGAATGTACACACCGTGCGTTATCTCAATGTATAGTGTCCTGTTTTTGTTAATGCTATTTTTACGCTACGTTTGTACACTCGAAAAGGGAATGGTGATTGGGCATTGTAACTTATCTAGCCTAATCTAAAGGTATGACACAAATTTATTATCTTTATTGTTGAGGTTTAAGTTTACACTTTTTATAACCTTCCTTATGTACTATGTTAATTATGTTAAGTACACTATTTTAGCATTTCTGGTCTAAAACTAGATTTAAAAAATATTATTTATATGCTTTGGACTAAATAGACTACTTGTTATGTTATAACTTATAGCCACATCCATTTCTTTATAATTTAGCTAATTTGAAAATAGCAATTGTTTAATAAAATGTTCACTTCGCTTA
Source organism: Isoperla grammatica (assembly GCA_945910005.1). NCBI lineage: Eukaryota > Metazoa > Arthropoda > Insecta > Plecoptera > Perlodidae > Isoperla > Isoperla grammatica. The sequence goes on from OX246737.1 coordinate 114,471,246, forward strand.
CGTTAAAATAATCAAAGGCTGCAAAATGTTTGGAATGCATTGAATAACATGAGTGAAAGTAGGGGCATGAACCGTGTTAATTCAACCCAAGATAAAACAGAATGCTGAGTACACATTCCTTAAGTATCTTTTTAGGTCTTCCAAAATAATGAGTTTATTATGAGTTATTATTTATATGCTTTGGACTAAATAGACTACTTGTTATGTTATAACTTATAGCCACATCCATTTCTTTATAATTTAGCTAATTTGAAAATAGCAATTGTTTAATAAAATGTTCACTTCGCTTACGTTAAAATAATCAAAGGCTGCAAAATGTTTGGAATGCATTGAATAACATGAGTGAAAGTAGGGGCATGAACCGTGTTAATTCAACCCAAGATAAAACAGAATGCTGAGTACACATTCCTTAAGTATCTTTTTAGGTCTTCCAAAATAATGAGTTTATAATTAGTGTTTCAATTGGAATAAGAAAAGATTTGGTACATATAACACGTGGTTATTATGGCGATTGTGTGATAATTCGGGTTATGATGATTCTGCAGTATATATCTTAACATTTTAGTTATAATATGAAATCGATGAAGAGTTCAAATATACAGTGTAATTAATAATTAGGGATCACTACATAAAGCAGGTATTGACAATGCAGAAATTATCTGGTTATTACTTTAATTATTCAAGTAACAGAAAATGTGTATACATGATGATTTAATCCATAAATTCCAAAGTGAATTTTTGCTCTTCAAAACGACATAGTTGAGTACACACATAGCGAAAATACTAGAGAGTATAACATGCGTTCAATTAAACTAGTCTAATGTGTTTTAGCTGAAATTACAAATCAATTTAAACCCAAAATACCGAGTCAAAAATCAAAACAGCTCTCAAGAGGATTGTGGAATATTGTGCAATTGACAATGCGTATATAGTAGGCTACAATGAATCTAGTTTTCAAAGTCAAATTACAAGCATATTCATACAAATCACAGGAAGTATTAAATGTAGTTCCACCATGATCAAGTAACACTGTTTCACATCAGCAAGGCTCTTGTACTTCTATGGTGCCCGTCGGCTTCAAGCGTTGACTGTTCACCATCTCCTTAAACTCATCATACTCAGGTGGCTTCATTTCTATCGGGAAATAATCGAGAAACGTATCCTCGAATTTTCTTGGAAGCATTCTAAAAACATGTTCACAATTAAGTATGTTTGTACCTAGGACCAAATATATGCAAGTTTTAGTAGACAAACCGATATCAAAAGAAACATCGCGAAATTGCTAGGTTCACAAACCCAGGAACTCACGAGGAAACCCAAAAAAGTGTTGATAAAGAAGACACCTTTACTACCCATTATTTGTGTGTGTTGATGAGTGTATACTTTCTCAGAAGAAGATCATAGACAATTAATGTTATACTCTAGACAACTAAATTTTAAAGTATTTTCTAGGCGGTTTCCATGGCGAGAAAAATGAATTTGAAGTATAATTTAAATAGTTACCCTAAGATTGTACAGCAAGTCATTTTTATCAACATTCCATGGTATTTACCTGCACAAGTTGGTTAGGTGGACGAATGATCGTGGTACTGTAAACGAAGTGAGGTTCTCTCTAATTCCCAGTAAGATGTCCTCTGCTGCCTTCTTGGCGCTTATCGGTGGTATCCTAAACAATCAAACAAAAAATTATATATATGTGTGTGTGTGATATACACCAGAAACTATTTGACCGAGAATAAAGTGGTAAAATTCACACGAAAATAAAACTGTAACCAAGGTCACAACTTAAAAGTGGTGAATTTTCGGAATATTTCAAATTTCAAATTTCAAATCAAATTTTCAAATAGGATGTTTATTATTTGTTCACTTTTTTACATTGGTATACATTCATTTTTAGGTTAGATCTATACATATCAGAATCATTTGAACAAATAATTTACTGTGCCACGAAGATAGCTCTTGAGTGTGGCACAGAGTTACATACTAAATAATTGTAAAACTAAATTATGCCTATTCTACGAGGTAGACTCTAGGTCATACTGATAATTATTATTATTTAATTATATTTATATAATTTATATAATTCAGTATTTATGTTTAGTAACATAGTTTCTATACATTTATAAGAATATAATATATGATAATAAAAGTAATAATAATAAATAATGATAATAAAAGATAACTACATACGAGTAACCAAAGATAGATATGAGAACAATATCGGTAATGATTGCTATAGTATTTTGTGGAAGACTGGTCAATTGTGATTGTATTTTGGATCTGATTGTACTGTAACTATTCTTTATTTGATTATATTATTTAACTTGTCAATTGTCTGAGGTGTTTTTATCCATAGAGTTTGGTTTGGAAATAGTGCTTAGAAGTAGTATTTTTCATGTCATTTGGTAGTATATTATACAGTTTTGAGCCAAGATACGCTGCATGTTTTTGTCCGATAGTTTTGCTTTTTCGAGGAATTTCTACATTTCGAGTTGTCTTTGCTCTTGTACTGTGTGTATGACTAATTATTTTATATTTAATGGAGTTTTTAAAATGGAAGTTAAGTATTGTTTTGGCAATAATTTGTCGTAAGGTAAGTACGCTAAATTCGTTGAATATATTTGCAGTTGGGTAATCTCGTCTTTCTTTTAAGCAAACTTTTATAATTTTCCGTTGCATAATTTCTGGGTATGTAAGTGACTTGAGTAACAAGTACCCCATCCTACAACGCCATATTGAAGGATGGACTGTGCAAATGCCATATATGTTAATTTTAGCGTGTCTCTGTCAAGGATGTTTCGAAGTTGATAAAATTTGTAGACTATTTTGCGTAGCTTGTTAGTAGTAAATTGTATGTGTTTATCCCACTTTAGATAACAATCTACTATTATGCCTAGGTACTTAATTTCTGTGGTGTATTGTATGTCTGCTAGATAACTAAAATGGTCTTTTACAGAATTATGTAACTTATTGATAGAAAATGGAATAAATTTAGTTTTATCAATATTAAGAGTTAGTAAGTTGTTGTTTAGCCATGATTTTGTATACTCAAATCCTATTTTTGCAGCTTGGAACACGGTTTCCCAGTCTTCAGCTGTGAATAATAATACTGTGTCGTCAGCGTACGAAATTATATGATTAGCATAATTTTTGTTTAGTAAACTATTTATGTAAATTATAAAGAGCGCAGGTCCTAATACGGTGCCTTGGGGTACTCCACACGTGATAGTACAAGCATTGCTGAGGGTGTTTCGAATCTTCACATACTGAGTTCGATAGGCAAGATAGCTTCGAAAGAGGTTTAAGGGTGTACCTCGAATACCAATACGTTCCATTTTATTAAGAAGTTTAGTGTGGTTGACAGTATCGAAGGCTTTAGCTAGATCTAAGAAAATAGCCAGTACTTTACGATTAGCATCTAACGATTCTGTTAATACCCTTGTCAGTTCATATATGGCATCTTCCGTACCCATCTTGCTTCTAAAGCCATATTGGTAATTTGATATTAAATTATTCTCTTCAAGGTAATTCATTAGTTTTGATTTTATGCATTTTTCAAAGATTTTGGTGATATTACTTGTAATTGAAATAGGTCTGTAGTTGGTAAGTTTTTGTTTGTCCCCCCCTTTAAAAATTGGTTGCACTATGGCCGTTTTTAGTATACTTGGAAAGGTTGCTGATTCGAAGCTCCAGTTTATTAAGTAAGTTATAGGAGGCGCAATATATTTGTGGATGGTTTTTAGTGTTTTTACTGTGATTTCATCATTTCCGGGTGCAGAGTCGTTTTTTAGTTTACTTAGTTGTATAATTATTTCATTGCAAGTCACCGGCTTTAAGTAGAATGATTTTTGTAGATTCCGTGAAGGTTGAGTGGTCGCATGGTAGTGATTTTTAATATTACTAGAGATTTTGTCCGCTAGATTCTTCCCAATGTTAGCAAAGAAATTGTTAAACGTATTACTTACAAGTTTTGGTGATTGTTTAGTGAACAGGGTTTGTCCGTTATCGTCAATTGATACAATTTCCGTCTTGGAATGCCTATTGCTCTCAGTTATTTGATTTATAATATTCCACATTGCTTTAGGTTGGTTTGTGTTTGCCAGTTTTCGTTTATAGTAATCATGTTTTGTTGTTTTTATCAGAGACGTTAGTTTGTTCCTATAATTGGTATAATATAGTTTCAACGTGTCGTTGTTAGGATGTTTGATAACTAGTTTCCTAAGTCTGTCTCTTTCCCTTATGGACGTTACGAGACCAGAGGTAATCCATTCCTTTATCTTTTTTTTCTTAGCGTTACTTTTTGGAGCAGCTATTTTTGAGTTATTTATGTGTTTGTTTAGACAATCAATGAAACATTCAGTTGCAGTATTTACATCTGTGCATTCTTTCATATTAGTCCACTGTTCTTCCTTTAGAGACATTTCTAATACATCATAGTCAATTATTATTTTAGGGCTGTCAGCATATTTCAGAATCGGGTTGGAATTTATGTTATTTAAATCAAGAAGTGTAGCGAAATGGTCCGTGATGTATGTTTCAACCACCATTGTAGAATGTGTAATTGGCTTACTGTTAAGCGATGGGGGCAAAAATATATGATCAAGGCATGATCCAGAATCTGGTCTAGTTTCTATATTCACGTAAGATTCATATCCTATCCCATACAGCATATTAAGATATTCATTCGTAGCTTGGTTGTTTATAAGTAAATTAATATTAATATCGCCAGTTATTATAGGTTTGTTCTTATATGGTAATCTCTCAATGTACATGTCTAATGTATTAACGAATCTAGTTACATTCGTGTATGATGGAGATCTGTAGATGCCCAATACCGGAATACACGTATTTGTTTCAGTATTGCTAATTAATAGAGATAGGGTATTGCAGTCATCAATATTTGTTTCTAATTGAGTAGTGACATATTTTTTCTTTACAAAACCTACTACTCCATCATTTTTCAACAAATTTACCTGACTGCAGTACATGTCATATCCTTGCAAGGAAGCATTGATGTGTGTATTATCATTAATGTGTGCTTCACTGAGAATGATAAGATCAAAATTGATCTTAGCATTTTGTAGGATAACACAGAGTTCATCGAAATTTTTATTTATGCTTCGTATATTTAAATGAAATATTGAAAATCCTGTCGTTGAGAGTATTGTTTTGCAGTTACTATAGTTGATTACTCGCTTACATTCTATTATTTCTTTTAGTTCCTCTAAATCTGACCAGTGTGTCATTTTAATATACTTCCTAAACTTCCTCAGATCGAAAACAACTGAGTCATGAATGATTGATTGATTGATATTTGGACTTAACGTCTCTTGTGTTTCTGGCTGAGAGTTGTCCCTCATTTGAGACCGCAGTCGGCAATATCAAATGATCGTTGCAGCCAATAACAACAGGGGGCACTGCAGTCGTAAATGAGGAATCACGATGCCTATTCCTCGGTCTGAGGAAGGAGTAGGAAGTATATATTCCATATATTGAAGTTTTTAAGTACCTTGTGGTTACAGTATTATATTCGTGTGGTTGTTTGATAGTTGATGTATACATGTGTGTATGATTGCTTAGATTTTGTTGGTTGCAAAATGTATAGTACGAAAAGATTTTTAACGGTAAACCCAATAAAACTTCTATTTTCACAAAATAAACGTTGGATTGGGTTTACCGTTAAAAATTACCTTTAAAAAGAACAAAAAACCATTAAAAATGTGTTTGAATGTTGGCCCTATGTATGTTTATACATGGATTTCATTGAGTATTTTATCGATAGCGCAAGACCTTGAATGAAAAGAAAATGTTTATCTACCGTGACGTAACACACTCGTGTATTTCCTTCCTGGTGTTCATGACATAAGGACAGACTGTGGTGCATTTTATGTTCAGCTTCTCAGCGTGAAGTTCCTGTGTCAGAGATGCCATCAAGCCTGAAATAAAATACTATTTCAATTGACAGTTAAGAAACGTGTTTTAAACGTGTTTTTAAGTGTTTTAATATGTATAAGTAGTGATTGATAAAATTATAGACATATTTCAACTTCAATACTCATCTAGAATTGTTTTAGGTTTTTAATTTGACCACTTATTTTAGTCTTAGTTAAATATTAATAATGATCATAACGATATTTGGGCCTGACTTCTGGAAACAATTATAGTTGAGACTTTTATGATGAGTGTTAAAAATGCATCACTTTTAAGAGTTCAAATATTCATAATTTTGAAAGACGAAAAGCGGATAGAAAATTACATGAATAAAACACATTGTTATGTACAATAATGTACACTGAAACATGAACCATTATTTAGTTGATATTACTAGAACAAAATAAAGTTTTTGTGGTAGTTTAGATGTTCGTATTTGCATAATATTTCCAAAGCATCCGTCGAAGCGTTTTGTAGGTACAGGGCATGCATAATTGATTTCACATTGTTTGTTTCAAGATTACTAATGGGAGGAGTATTAGTTTCACAAAACCTTTTAAGGGTATTTTCTTGTTTACTTTTGTACATACAAACAATCTTACACAACCCGTTAATCCACCTTGTATGGAGACAAATAACAGGAGTCAGATCGCTTCTACTCTTGTGCTTTTCTGATATTCATGAACACTCCGACCTCGCATGCGTTTCGAAAGTGTGTTTGTATCTCTCAATACGAGTAGATCGTTACTAAAAGTTTGCTGCCGTTATTGTTTTTATTGATATTGTTTTTATAAGTAACGAATATATGCAACTTACTACTTAGTATCCATGTTAATTGGTAATTATTATTAATAATAATATTAAATGTGAAATTGAAAACAATAATAACTGAAAGTGCATCAATTAAAATATTAATCAATCAACCATAGTTCTCAATATCATCTCGTCAGCCCACAAAATCTTACTATTTATTTATAGTTGTAAATTAAATGCATAATATATATAGTCTAGTTTTTAAGTTTACTTAGTTAAATATATTATATTATTAAGTACTCCGCACACCAGATATGATACCCACTGACTCACAAGACTAACTTCTGTCTGTAGGTATTGATCAACGTAAAAATAAATGTATTGTAATATATATTGATTTGTAATATGTGGTAACTGAATAAAACAATTTAATTGAATTGAATATCAGTTTACGCAATTGAAATAATTAATGATTTCTCGACAGCCAATGAATCGAATTGGGATAAACGACAACACATACAGGAGAATATGGCAGTATTGTTATAATGTCAACGTAACAATTTGCAAATAAATAATGTATGATTATGATTATATGTAATGTGTATTAAATGTACACTTGGGTCTTGGCCTGTAGGGTTTTAGCTATAGTCATAGAATTATTCGTGGCTTTATTAGGCTTGTGTATCATTTGTGCAAGCATTGGCCATATATATGTGTGTATGTAGCATCAAAGCTTTGTCCAAGAGCTACGGCTGAGCCTAAAGGATGATATTCCACATATAATTCAAGATGGTTTATCATGATCTTTTAATAAATGTAACCATTATAATCATGAATCCGTCTATATGCCAATTCTACGTGACAATAACCCTATGCAACACGCTCAAAATTTTGCTGACTTTGCGAAGTATGTAGTCTATATCAGTGTCATTAAATCATAATTGCGTCAGCATAATAATGAATGGGTTCAGCCACGCAATTGCTGACAACAGATATAAGTATATTCTTTTAACAACTTGTTTTGTCTTCAAACTGTATTTCAGCATTTTTAGATAACGATCATCACATGTAGCAATTGTGTCATGTTTGTTTTCTTCTTGAAATTTTAAAAGGTAGTAGCGGATGGGGTAAATAATTTCTGAGAACTTTACATATTGGATTGTTTTGAGTGCTTTCTAAACTTTGTTTATATATTCGTTATTTCCAGTAAACTCATAACATTTTAAATTGCTTTATTGTCTGGACTCTAGACTGAAGTAGGGAAGGGGTCACAACATCAGCACACTCGACATTTCATTTGATTTGATTTGTTAATTTGTTTTATTATTAAATGCTATACAATTCCGTTCAGTGTTTTCCAATAATTGTTTACCAGTATTTTTTGTATGGTCCTCTGTTGAACATCAGTTTTGTAACTGAATATGATAGATATTAAATAAAAACATACCGGTACATAAAATAAATGGGTGGTTATATAAAACGAAATAAGAACATTTTCGGGACGAAAATAGATAAAGCCCATGTTACGAATCAAGCATCAATATCAAAAGCATCATTATTCTGTTTGATCTTAGTTATTCCCACATAAATAAAAGTATGTGCGTACAAGGTACATAGAGGGTTTGTGTACCTGTTAATGCAAACTTGGACACCACGTAGGGTAGGATATACCCCAACGCTATCATGGAGCTAATGGATGAAATGCACACGACATGTCCATAGTCTCTTTGCTTCATTCCGGGAAGAAACGCCTGCGCCATCTAGAACACAATCAATGTAACAAAATACCTTCTTCATAATTGATCTAGGACCCTTAGATAGAATTTATCACGGCCTTCTAGATCCTCAATTACAACAATGCACAACAGTGGACAATGGACCTTAACATAACATTTGAAAACAAGTTTTTATTGTTGAGCATTGTTGTCATTGATTTGTCAAGGACCTTTAGATAGAACTAATTACGGCTCTCTAGATCAATTCAAAAATCATCTCTTAAAATCGCCACTTGTTTTGTTTGTTTGTAAGATGAGCACATGAAACGCTAAACTACACTATTTCATACAGTAATGGGTGTTTGTTGTATACTAACTCGGCGTTTAGAGAGAATTTTCTGTGGGAGACAGTATATTACATTAATTGTATTTAGGATATAGTTGGCTGTATAATACAAATAAGGAAAATGAAAAATAGACATTGAAAACCACCCCTAACTTATGCTCAATATTTAAAAACTTTGTTAAAAGATACTTTTATTTAAAATTATAACCTCGTTACGAGTACTTGTACTGTTGCACATGTATAATGAATGAGCTAATGGCTCGAGGATTTTAGTTTTCTATTGAAGTATCATTTCCACAAAAGCTTACAAAAGCGTGCATCAACAGAAGAAACAATAAATGTTGGGGAGAAAGATTGATTGATTGATTGATTTAGGTCAATCACACACACGCTGTATATGATTTTTTTTTGTTTATATCTGCTCCCTGTGTCCAACAATGAAGTCGGGTAGGGGATAGGAACTTAATCCCATCATATTCATCATATTCGATCGTGATAGTTAAGTGGTGGAGGTACTTGCCCAGAACTGTGAAAAGAGGTTAATATCGATGATGGTGCGAATCTCTTCTTCACTCGCATTCCACAAGCTTTTGACTGGATACACACCGGCATTGTTGACAAGGATATCTACCCTTCCAACCTCTTTGCCCAGCTCCATGACTGCCTCTCTGTCAGCCACGTTGCAGATGTACGCCCTGGCTTTGCCGCCCTGGGCGTGGATCAGTTTCACGGTAGTCAGGTTCTGGTCGGGCATAATGTCCACGCACACCACCTCACAACCTTGCTGGGCGAATAACAGGGCCAGCTCGCGGCCTAGGCCTTGACCACTGCCGGTTACCTGGACAGTGGAATTGATGTTAGATGCTTTGCTGCAACGGTCCGTTTCACCAGATCCAAATACAATCCTGCTAACCAAGATCGTATGTTACGCCGTTTCGGTAGCCTCAACCACACAGTTACTCAAAGCAACATGGCTTACTACTTACTAGGCGTTAGATTATGTATGCATATAGCGATAATAAGTGTTGTGTTGTAAACAGGGAGGGGGTGGACAACGTAGAACGTAGCTGTGTCGTCCAACCCTATATAAACTATCCCAAATAATAATATTGAATTGCGTTTTGAAAAACAAAAATTCAAAATTTAAAAAATTTAAAATAATACACGACTGTATAATGTAAATATTGGTGACATGTTTTTGCTGTTAGATAACTGCTCAAAAATGTAGACAAAAGACAAATCTAGAGAACAAGCGTGTATGATTTTTTACATTGCATAAAAGCATTGTTTAGAATTAAAAAATATGTATGAATGGAAGATAAAAACCACAAATTACAACATCACTAGATTCTATTTAAAAAAAAGCGCGCTTTATCTTATCCAAAAAAGCTGATTTGAAAAAGCTGCTTATAGCCAATATACTTAAAAACTCACCAAGATGGCCGCCACCCACATAGTATTCAGTTTTGTGATAGTAATCGGTATGAATTATGAGGATGCATTATAGTGTAATGTATTTGACACTATTGAAAAACAACACGTGTATGTTTGAATAAAGTTACCAAGACAATGTCGTTGTAGATGTCTTTCCTCGGCCGCGGAAAGAACGTGAAGAACATGGCGGTAACAATGGCGGGTACGGTCAGGATGAACACCAGCAAACCGTCGAAGATGAGAGCGAGGTGTAACAACACCTTCTTGGTGCCTGAAGGCTGCATTGGAGTGACGGTCTTTTGTCTCCAGAGCCGAGAACACAGTGCATTGATCATTGGCTTTATACTTACACCATGGATAGGGAAAGGGACGTTTAAACGTTTAAAAGTGAGAGCGACTTTAAACGTGTATATTCTTTACACCGCAGTCAAACGTTCTTGATAAAAAGTAAGTTTGTTTTATTTCCATAACATGATATTAATACAAATAAGTTACCAAAAAAAATTACGTTACAGCTAAATGAAAAGAATTAGATATATTATGATATATCAAACTTTTGGGTTTACAGGAAAATTGTTAATCAATTAATAAATTTGTAATTACGAAATAAAATACGAATACACATAAATTGAATGTCATTTTCATATTGCGTTAGATGAGGGTTGACGAAACTGTTTTAACGTTTTAACGAGAATTTTAAAAAAGGTTAAATCTATAGGCTATTAAACCTCTTTGCCCGTCCCTACCATGGATTGATTACAAGGTGTTATATGTAGGTATTCCTATTAATTTTAATTTTATTATTTATTAATCATATGTGTATTATTTATTTTGGTTTTGTATTATATGATATATTTTTATACATTGTGTACAGTTTATGCACTTTTGGAAAAGTACATTCAATGTACTTTACGAAACAAACTTAATTTTCTCTTACATTTTCATAAAATGCCAAGTACTCTTGTACAGAATAAACCCATTTTCACGGATAATTGTTTTAACAACTGTTTTGAAACGTCTAAAGTAATTTATTTGTTTAATTTACATTGGAATATAGTATACATTTATGCTCCGGCTGAGATTCAAACCAATTGGTACTATTTTATTGTAATTAATATCAGACGGCCACTGACTGCCGGAGAAATGAGAAGGAAAATCTTAATCATTCCCTATAACTAAAGTTAACTAAAGTTAGTAACCCAGACACAGTTCAGAGATTGTTAGAACTATTTATAAGAATTTTAGGCTCTTCATTGTATTGATTATTTAATACAGGATTTTGCTAATTAAATATGTAAATAATGTTTTTTAAATAGTTTAATGCACATCGCTTTCATTTTGTTGTCCGAGTTAAAGCGTTGAATGCCAATCTGCGTTTGTGTAACGAACTTGACTTGCTATGATCTACAAGACTGAAGTAGCTGAAGTAGCCCAAAGCGCTACTTTGGAAACTGTCAAGATACTAAGCAAGAGAGAAAGTTGCGAGACACGTTTGATGCTATAGTTGTTGTGAACTTCCGAAGTTAATATATAATATATGTACCAAGATTTGGAGCGCAAAAGGATGACAAAATTTTAACCCAGCTTTGTAGCAAAGTTATCATAATCGATTTTCATTCCATATACAAATATATTCAGGCTTATGGATTAAATAATATGATTTGATATTATATTTAAAATGTCGCACGGATTAAAATTAATTATTTCTTCAATATGGCCCACCAAAATAATACGGGCATTTTAGTTCCTAATCAATTATCATTACGTCACGTATGAAATTGAAAACAGTGGCAAAATGTAGTACGGCATTGAAAAGGTAATACGGTCGGTTATTAAGTCCTTGCTGTTATAAAATTCGCAAATGTTATTAAATCAAATATATTATAATACTTATTCTGTCTTTTGTGCTGTCTTTAAACGATTTTCAATAAAATGCAAATTATCAGTAAATCAATATATGTTGAGCTTTAGATAAGAAATCATACAATTAAATGTTCCGAAAATGTATGTTAGCCAATTACCACAAACGTAAACTATATATTATAATAAATACTAATATTTGAAACTTTCCAATATATTTTACAAGAACCCCCAAATATAGCAAAACTCCATATTCTAAATTCTAAAAAATAAAATTGGGTTTAATGTTGTTTATTGTTTTGAAAAACAAGTCAATTTTTTAACTTTTCAAATTTCCCATTGTGACACCCACCAAATTTCGCTACCAAATTTTGTCCAAAAATTTGCTTATTACGAGCCAAAAATGCCACTGCTCAAATAATTGGACCGCAAAGCGTTCATGTGATTTAAAGTGACAGGTGGACAACATTAATTGACAATATGAAATCTTGACGTACATATTTATAAACGTTGATATAGTTTTGATTATGTACACATGAAATATCATAAGTTGCTATTATCTTCTTATATAAGAGATTAATTTAATAATAGCAACGTATTCAACGAGCTTCAACTCGTGCGTCGAACTTACCTGGATTGTGTGTTAACGTTGTAAGCTCACTGAAGCTCCGCCGAACAAGGTATCTGGCACAATCCGCAATGAGGGAGAACATACAACCTAGCTTAAAGTGTACAACAAAACCTTTTGTACTGTTCTCAAATTATTTAGTTTCGAAGCGTATTTCGTCAACTTTTCACTATTAATTTGTGCACAAACACACCACAATTCAGACAACAGTAAACTCTACTGCACTTCTTTAATCAAACTCGATAAATGCAATTTGTTTGTAACAAATGTTGTCCATATATTTGTTTAACACTCGATAAAAACTCCGCACATACAAAATTACATATCAATCAATCAATTAAAGAATCGTTGGTACATGACGTTGAACTAATAGGATACTGTGCGAAAAATTAACATGAAATAAAAATAAATTACCTTGTATGTTATGCACAAAAATCATAATTCAACGTTTAAAAGATACAGATCGACTAGTTGGAGCAACGCATTGTTCAACGTCTTATCGCCATCTAAGTGTAAGTAATGCTTCTAATGAGTGACCCTGCTAGCAAGACTAAGTACGGTTTTAGCCATGACGGTATGTTTGTTTATCTTCAAATATTTGAACAAATTCTCGTGATCATCACACATCAGCCGTTCTAATGGTTTCTTAAAAGGCTGTCAATAAATTGAAGTGTTCAGGATTACACGTAGCATGTTCCATTTGTAACCAGTGTCTCGGTGTGTCCACAGGGGTATTATCTTGGACTGAATCCTATGATTGACGGAGTTTAAAACTGTAACAAACTTTTCATTTTATTTGACACATGAAGAATTGCGGATTTACATATCTGTAGCCCAGCTAATGTACCATTCCTATTGAATGAAAGTCACTTGATTGGCAGATATTTGTATTAGACGAAATTCCCGTGGTTACAACACTGTTTATAACTCAAAATATGTATTATATGTGCGTATCTGAGGCTGATGTACTTGTAGCAATGATATCGATGGATATACTGTTTTTAATTATTATGATAATGGCAATCTTGCGTGTATACAAGAAATGGATGGGTGTAACGAAGCATACTTTTAAGTTGCTGCTGAGACACCTTCATTGATATTATGATAAATTAATAAATAATTAATGTGCAGAAATCTATTATTTAGTAGCTCAGTTGTGATAAAAAATATCACGGGTGTTAAATTTTTGTAGGATACCTGCCCAGAGGCAATTCTTGTCTCTCTTCAGGTGACTAAGTAGGTATTGCGGTGTTTGGAATAGTTGGGAAGGAATGTCCGAGGAATGTTAGTATGACTTGTGACTGAGGGAAACCTTGTAAAAAACCTTCATTCAGGATGGCCGGTAGCGGGTATCGAACCAGCGACCTCTCGAATTAGAGCCGCACTGAGCCATCTCTATCGGTCTGACGGTTACTAAATACAATCAAAATGACACAAAGTATACTTTTAACGAATGGATATTACAAGAAGTAATGTACAATATACGATACGGTAGATCAATAATACTACCAATTATTATAATCTGTAGTAATTCTCAACACATTCCCACAAAAGGGGTTCGAAGTTAAGATACTCTTCTTCAAGATGTGACTTGTGTTTTTATGACGCCAGTCTTCTTGAAAGTGCTGTTTTCAAACATATCCTTGAACATGTCGACTTTTGGAGCAGTAAACTTAACTGAAAAGTAGTCTAATATCAGCAGTTCGAAGGCTCTGGGGAGTAACCTGAAAATAAACACAACACTAAATTAACGTGCATTCATGCAACATTTTGAAAATATGTTGTTAATTTATAATTGCGATATCGATTTGCAGTTCAACGAGAATTCAAATACATATAGTTGGTTTAAGTTGTGAACATGTTTTGTACCTGAAATATCACATATATTTATTTATGTTTATGTACCTTATCATGTTTGCAATGTGCATATGTGACCGCGGAACTGTGAAAGAGTCCAGCTCTTCAAGCACTCCTTGGAATATGCAATCGGCTGCCGTCTTTGTGTCAGTGGCTTTTACGCTGGAAGTGATAGTACATAACAAAAATCATAAACATTGGTTTGTTTTATTAGACATAATTGTCAGTTATACGTAACACTTAAAGGATTACCTACCGAACATGGACATGTTCTTCAATTTCTGGCCTAGTTGTAATAAAGTATGGATAGACGGTTGTCAATTTAATTTTTTTATTTTCGTTGTGCAATTCTTGAGATATCGATGTCATGAGACCTAAAAAAGAATCGAACATGAAATTCAATTTAAATAAATCGTAACAAAGAAATAAATTAACACAGTGGCCTACAATTTTTATATTTTTATGAAATGTGAAACCCTTAGTTGAAATATCATAAACAGATATTAGATGAGCTACATTGGTATGCCGCACTTTGGAATGGAATCACAAATTACAAATTGATCTTACTTAGTTATAAGTTATTCAAGCATTTCTTTTAAATAATAAGGCATATTTTGTCAAGACAACAACCAACTATCACAGATGTTTGTAACAAAATAAAATAATCTGTAAAACGCAATTAAAATACAGTGTAGTTGGTTACTCGAAATAAATCGTCCTTTGTAAAATGCTGCACTGGTCATCACACACATGAATTGTATTGCTCTGGAGTTATCAGGTCACATATTAATTACTGTACAAACGATATAAATATACACACATAAACGCCGCACTAAGGCTAGATAAGATTCCCCTTACCCCATTTCCAAAAGGAGAATCAGTATTGACACCCACAACGGAGATATAAAAAAATACTGATAAAACCAAAATCTTTGCTTATCACTGATTATTATTGTCACTGATATAAGTGAAGTGTAATACTAACATATTTCTCGACTCAACATCCAACGTGAAATGGCATTTTCTCACATAACGTAAGGGTAAAACTAAGTTTTAGAAAATCAAAAATGTGATGCAAATATCTTACAAGAACTTTTGATCAATCTTGTGGTATTGTTGTTTGATTATAGTGACATACCTGCAACTCCATACTTGGAGACTGCGTACGGGACAGCATAGCCCAACCCGGTCAAACCACTCATAGAAGATATACAGACCACGTGGCCGTGGTTCCTCTCCTTCATGCCCGGAAGAAAAGCCTGCATCGTCTGTAATCACCATAACAATCACACTGAAACTTAAGTTGCTCAAACTAGTACATAGATTGCGTTGATAAGCAACCTCATTGATGATTTAACAATTAAACAACAACAGACAATAGACAACTAAACTCCTCCTCATAGTAGTTTATTTTCTTGCCACCAGAATGCATATACTGTAGTGAGAAACAGCTGGGTCCAGTTGTACCAACTTCATTTTCTACTACTCTTGATCCTACAATCTACTTGTTATATGAGCATGTATAGCATTAACTGTGTTGTCTTCTTCATCTCTGAATTTGTCACGTTTAATAGGGTGCAGGCGGTAAGCATCAGTACGTCTTACGTTATATATGATCGGTAGTCGGCCATCTTGCGGCGTTACGCCCCCTCGACGGTGGCGCGCAAGAAGATATCGAACTACTGTTTTGTTTCACTACTTGCAGTAAAAGATAACACCCAACCCTTGTAGACCAGATAATGTCACCAATCGACCAAGTCAAGTTACCTTTGAGAAGAAAAGTTATTCCAATTGATGACATGCTATAACATGCATGGGTGTCCCAAAGGAAGTCTTACCCAGTCAGCAAATCAACTTAGGTTTGCTGTTCAGATTAAAAATGTAATGCTTGCCATCCTTGAACCAATCAAGTTATAAATTTATTTTGCTTCTCAAATGTAATTTGACTGAACTTTTTTAAAGTATGATGTATGATATTTAACCAATCAAGTTATAAATTTACTTTTCTTCTCAAACATAATTTGACTGAACCTTTTTAAAACATGATTGTATGATGTTTAATAGTTTACTTACCCAGAATTGTGAAAAGAGGTTGATGTCAATAATGGTGCGAATCTCCTCCTCAGTTGCGTTCCACAAGTCCCTGAGCGGGTAAACACCGGCATTGTTGACGAGGATATCTACCCTTCCAACCTCTTTGCCCAGCTCCATGACTGCCTTTCTGTCAGCCACGTTGCAGACGTATGCCCTGGCTTTGCCGCCCTGGGCGTGGATCAGTTTCACGGTAGTCAGGTTCTGGTCGGGCATTATGTCCACGCACACCACCTCACAACCTTGCTGGGCGAACAGCAGGGCCAGCTCCCGGCCTAGGCCCTGACCACTTCCGGTTACCTGGAGAAGAAGCGAGCTAGCTGTAGGACACAGATATTATGACAGTTATACCTGGTCTTATGACTTCTTACTAATATTTTAGAGGTCAACTGACAAATTCAAGTTTCTGATTGGTATTTGCCATGGGGATAACAAGTTAGTGGATACATTCATATTTAGTTGGAGGTAATAAGACTGGGCATTACTTACTTACTTACTTACTTACTTACTTACTTACTTACTTACTTACTTACTTACTTACTTACTTACTACCTTAACTTACTTACTTATTTAATAGACACAATAGTTAAGCATTGAAGTTTGCTGGAACGCTCTCGCGGGCTAGGCTTTTTAGAGCAGATGAAAGAATACAGAGGTAAGTCTTTGGTGTGGTGGTTTAGGATGTACTCGACAGCTAGGTAACATTACATCCGAATCAGATCCATTGCAATCGCCGGGGTCGCCATAAGAGAATAACATTAACAGGGCCGGTAGAAGTGACAAAGTAGGAAGAGTAAAAATGATGAAGGCCACAATATGAGATTAAATAAGGGAATGGGAAAAGAGATTTACGGGAGCCCTCTTTACGGGCACCGGAAATCATTCTTTACACATACACATTAGTATCATATATGTAGATTATAGACAGGTTAAAGTCAATTTCTAAAGTAAATAAACCTTAGCCCAAACCGGAAATTGTACCATGCACTTGCTGCATTGTAAGCAGGAATAATAGACCAACGATACACATACAAATTATTGAACTCAGTGCATCAGGTACTGCAATCAGGTGTGGTCTTTCTTACCAAGACAATATCGTTCTTGATGTCCTTCTTAGGTCGAGGGAAGACCAGGTAATACAGCGCGACTATCACGTGGGGTATTGTGAGAAGTAACACCCACCCCAGACCCAACATTAGAGAGACTTGCTCCTTCAGAGTAACAGTGAACGCCATCTTAGCAGTGTCTGAAACAGACGTTATAATGCATATTTATTAGATAACGCATCTGTCATTTCTGACCCTACGGTGTTTCGAAACTGTTCCAAATCAAGCTTCCGTAATATTTTCGAAAAAAGAGTCACCATCTATACCCTGCATACTAGATCTTGCAAAAAATTCTGATAGATGGGAAGTATGGTGTATTCACGTATTGCGCATGGTGGACACATTGGAGGCCACAATGGCATGTGATTGGTAGTTCATTGTTACTATGTTTCAGCTGACGTTTGATGCAAATTTAACTGTTCTCTAACTTTGGTTTGCTATTATCACTTAAAATCAACATAAACAAACACTTTTGTCTGGATTACTCTTTTAATCGTTTACAAAAGCATACAATAATTATTTTCGTACACTTTATCGGGGGATATACGTGTTCAAACTTGTCATATTTACCCGTAAACAATATTATTCGTTTTCTATTGACAGCTAAATGAAGCTTGAAATAGTGCTATAGGGGGCCTCCAATATGGCCGATGTGACTTCACGTGAATACTCTCTATTGGGAATCGGGAATTGTGTGGTCTTTTTTTTGGAAGCTCTAGCAGCAGTGCCACACTTCTTTGTGGATGTATTTAAAGATAATTCCCTTCAGTTATCCATGATGTGGAGACACTAGAGGTTGCTCATTTTTCAGCACCTGATTTAATTTGATTTTATAAACAATGGCGTTGTATTAGACTAGAGTGGTTGGTATTACCCGTTCAACTCACGACTTTATCGAAAGTTTGAATGATAAGTTAGATTACCATCCATACCATACCATACCATATACCGTGCAAGGTTAGGTGGAAGAGCGAGCAACATGCTCGAACCTCGCCGTTTTGTAAAATGTACAGTTTTACAAATAAAGTCCATTTATTATTATTATTATTATTATTATTATTATTATTATTATTATTATTATTATTATTATTATTATTATTATTATTATTATTATTATTATTATTATTATTATTGTTATTATTATTATTATTATTATTATTATTATTATTATTATTATTGTTATTATTATTATTATTATTATTATTATTATTATTATTATTATTATTATTATTATTATTATTATTATTATTATTATTCATCGATTCTTTTTGCTTTATGTCTCTTTTATTGCAATAATGCCGATCGAGACGAAGAGGGGTGACAGATGAAGATGGACAATTACAAAAAACCCGTGCCTTATGGAAAATTTGAACACGCTTCTATAGGTACCTTACACTTACCCAACCGCACGAACCACCGCGGACAGCAACTATAGATTGAAAACTGATACATACTTAAGTTAGGCCTCCTTGATGATGAAGACATGCCCACGTAACCGACACCTGTCGTCCATTAAGTCAAATGGTAGGCGATATTTACAATCGAGGAGACATTAGTGCGAGGTATGCAAGTTGCCTGAAGTCACATTTTGTTTTCAATAACATTACTAAATGTGGTTGGAATAGAACTCATTACTGATAAATTGAATTGTGTAGATGATTTCGAACATATTAGTTAGGGTGCTTGTTTGGTTTGTTGAAGGATTCCTGTACCAACATGCTCATATTATGCAGGTTAATCTGAACTATAGAGGTGTATTGCGTGGCTGAACTCCGTTCCCGTTACCGTTTCCGTTCCCGTTCCCGTTCTCCGTTCCTGTTCCCGTTCCCGTTCTCCGTTCCTGTTCCCGTTCCCGTTCCCGTTACTGTACGCCGTTCCCGTTCCCGTACCCCGTTCCTGTTCCTGTTTCCGTTCCCGTACCCGTACCAGTTCCCGTACCCGTTCCCATACCCCATTCTTGTTCCCGTTCCTGTTCCTGTTTCCGTTACCGCTCTTCCCGCGTGAATCCCTACTCGCACGTCTTGTATCTAGTGTAAAACATAACCAGTGTTTAAATTAGCAAAAACTAGTTTCTTTGTTAATTAATTAAAGAGTGTCATAAAAATTACGTTTAGCATCACAAGCTTGGAATAATGTAGGATTATAGTTTTTATCAAGGTATAGAGATATTCTCAAAAAAAGAATGCAAGATTAATTGTGTTTTGATTGTTGATTCTGACATTTGTCCGCAGGTGTTCGCACTGTCCAATCACTGATTCATATGTTTCGTACTTGAAATATCGATCTTTGATTGGTTATCGCTCACTCGTCGATGGTGTTCGGAGCCTACAGGGTTGGTTTAGTCACTTTAAATTAAAGTCTCCCACTGAAAATCAGTTTCGTTACTGAGTGGGTAGACTCTAAATGTGAATGTATTTATTTTATTTATTGTGTTTCGATCATTTCAATAACCAAATAGAAATATTTGCTACATTAACATTAGACCTATTGATCGAGCTTTAACATATAAGCTCTTTAATTTCTATATTTTATGTATGGTATTCCACCGTCAAGACCAAAGAAACCACCACTAATCACAAAAAATTCTTAAAGGCACGTTTACATCGATTTGTATTGTTTCAATGCACTCGTCCACTATAGTCATGTACTTCACGTTAGTTATTACGCAAAGATCACCATTCTACCTGTTTTATAAATATCACGTTGCAGAACAATAATATGCCGTCTCCTTCCCACAGTCTCCAAGCATACATGATGATACAAGTTACTTAAAATTGCCGCGAGCCGCGAGCGGACTTCCGCGAGCGGACTTCTGCGAACCTCCACGAAGAGATTTGAGAATACTTCGGATTTAAATCACGTTAGTCTGCAGTTCTCATATTTAATTAATTACTATGAATTTAATCAAGGGTTTGTCCCGAACGACCTATGCTCACTGTGCCCAGCCGCAGGCGACCTCCGTTGAGCAATTTCTGGCCAACGTTTCGTGTCCGGTAATGTGATTATTAAAATAAAATAAATAAATGAGATTCAACTTATTTTTTTTTTGATTAACAGACAAAATGTTCAAAATGCATGCACGTGTTTACATAACATAAAAATATGTCTTATTTGTTATTTTGTAAGGCTTACTTAAATTCAAATAAGGAATGCTTGTTGTTGAAAACGTGAATAAAATGAGCACTATTTTCTTTAAACAATTAAGTCATTAGGAAGTAGTTAGAATTAATTGCTTGACCTTTTGTTTTACAGCTCAAACATAACTATTGTTAATATAATTAATTGGCAATGCAAACGTTGTGGGAAATCACTGTTAGCTTGAAGAAGGATTACGAAAGCTTGTTTAGTTGTTTCTCATCATAAAAACTCAGTTATTCTTATGTTTTACGCAATTACTCTTACTACTGTAAAGAACAGACATATTTTGCTTTCTTACGTGAACGTTGCAGTACGAGCATTTCAACCAATACACCAATACCCTAGGTATTTAGCACAATATTGGTGAATATTGTAGGAGGAGATTTGAAAATAATTTGTCACAGTTGAGCGAAGGGTATCTCTACGTCCAAAACCGTAGACAATTTTCATTTTTCAATTATATCTCATGATTGCAACACAAAATCGAAAAATCTGAGTCAAAAGCGCACTGTGTTTTGGTAAGCCCTACAAACTGAATCAAATATTATAGCCATTAGCGTAGTTATTTTGATTACTAAATCGATAATTAGTAATAAAATTAATCAGAAATAAAAACCATACTGATTATAATGTAGGACACAATTATAAGCATTCAGTATGTAGGGACAGTAGGCCTAGGGCTTACCAAACCACAGTGCACTGTTGATTCAGATTTTAGATTTCGAAGTCCATTCTTGAGATATACTTTAAAAATGAAACTTTTGTGCGGTTTTTGACGTAGAGGTATCTTTTTCTGTTAATGTAAAGTACGCTGTCACATTAGCTTCGTTTGCCTGTACTGCACTTTTTCACTGTACTGCACGGTCAGTTCAGTTCGGTTCAGTTGAGTTCAGTTTAGTACCGTACAGTGCAGAAAGACAGTCACGGGTCATTCAAAAGGTCATGGTAGAGACCCTCTCGGCTAAAACGTGAGCAATATTTGGTTTTCCTCTAAACGTAAATCAGTTGATCGTACTCTTATAAAGCCACTATGCATTAATAGATTTACCTCCACATAAGAATATATAATCATCCCCATTAAATAGTTTCCATGTCAAGTGTCATACATTTTGCCGCCAAATATTTCTGCACTGTACTATTGCACCGCCTCCAAAGACCGTGCAGAGAAACGTGAACTTTTGTGTACTGATTATTTTGCACTTTTACAGGCGAACGACATGACGTTACTGCACGATGACAGATGAACGGTGAGAAGTGCAAAAGTTCCGATTCGTACTGAAAGTTCAGGACAGGCGAACAAAGTTTAATATCTGAATGTGTTGTCAGCTTACCTTAACGTGAGCTGCACTAGCGACAGCACAACACCGACTGCACAACTGCCTTGCAAGCGGGAGACTATAATGTATAGGTTAATATTATCCCAGTTAATTGTTTACATCTCCAGTCAAGGCTACACAGCATAATCACACGCTTACTGACGATTAGTGATGACAGTGGTCAGTGGCTCGGATAACTTGCAACACTCATTCGAAGATCGATTTCCTCCAACAATAATCACATAAGAATGTGTAGGTTTTCTTAATTTAGTCGACACCCCGAACTTGACTACTACCCTAATTATAGGTACTAGAATTTGCAATAAAATAAATAAATGCATACATTAACCCAATTGTAATTGATTATTTTATTTTATTACTATGATTCAAATTAACACAAAGCATGACTTCAGTATCTAAAAAATCATATGCTTTGCTTATAGATTAGATGCTTTATTCTCATTTTTTAAACAGCGTATTTGTTGAGAAAAAAATAACAAAAAATAACATTTTTTTTTTTCATTTAAATTTTATTTATATTTATATCGTAAAATTTCCAAATCATATACCATTTTATGGTATGATTTGGAAATTTGACGACCATATTATGTTTTATATGGAATGTTTTAATAATTCATACGACAAAGTCTTGTCTCTACAAACTCTACAACCGGTAGTCTACATTACCATAACCATTGTTGATATTTGTTTTTGCCCGGGGACGCGGAGTAGGTACCTTTACCCTCTTCCTTCTCGTTTAGGGTGCAGCACATTTTGATGCCGAGCGGTGGGAGTCTCAAAATGTTGTCAAGAGTTATGCAGAGCTGAAGCTGTGGAAGTGAAGAGGGATTTTCCTTGGGGTGACATTACCCCTAATGCATAGTGTTTTTCAAACATAGACTTTTTAGAAAATGCGATCTCATGCATAAGTAAATAGAGGTGAATATTTTAGCCGCATCGAATCTAGGTAATCGATCAAATAAGATCAAGTTGAGAAAGTTCAACCTACAATCTTTTAACTTTTACGTTCTTGGGGGGGGGGGGGGGGGGGGGGGGGAGAGAGAAAGTATCACAATAGTCAAACATCAAACTCGTCTGAAACATCCATTCATGTCTCTTACAAGAAGTACTCGAGTTCATACCAGGTTTGTGATATGTGTTAATAATAATTTTTCGTAGGAATACCCGTTATAGGGTGCACACCAGCTTTACCTGATGTGCCCCTCTATAGGTGAATTACTAGGTTATTAGGGTGTTTGGATAGCTGGGAAGGAATATCCGAGGGCTACTAGTAGGACTCAATCCCAGCATTTGCCTTTACGACTGAGAAAAATCTCGGAAAAACCTTCAGTCAGGACTGCCAGTAGCCAGAATCGAACCGGCGACCTCCCGAATTAGAGTCTCGCGTCTTACCGCTGAGCTACCTCTATCGGTGTGATATGTGTTGTGTATACGGCGTCGAATGGACGTATACTAGTATATATTAATATACACGTGTAGGCCTATTGTGAGTGAAGTAGTGTTCCACACGAACTTAGAACACAAGTTATCTTGAACACTGGTATGAGCTACTATGTGATAGAAGAGTCTTTGTTCTAGATCTAGAAGGTACCAATGATTGTTTTTTTTTATACGAATATATGTACATGTTGACTAAGCACTTTATACATAAAAACAATTGAACAAGAAATGCTGTAGGAATAAATTTGGCGTTCACCGTGCATTATTGTACCTTCAAAGTAAATACACACTAATTTCGATAGTTCTAAATGGATATTTCGTACGAGTGTTATTTTATTTCGTAGCCTATCAATTTGTTATATTTTTAAGCTGCGTCTGCTGTTCCTCGAAAAGTTATGCGTCGCAAATCGTCGACGCTGTGTGTGTAGGTGGGGGGAGGGGGGGAGGGGGGGGGTTGGTAGTCAGGTCACGTGTCGGGCAATCACGCCGAGACACGGCCCACAGAAATCATGGCTTAGTCGATCGGAAGCCCTGTTTGTCATCGGACGACATAGCAATCAGGTACGACACCACTGCAGAGGAAATATCGCAAGTTATCGACTCTAATATCTAAGGTCACCAAACTTTGTTCTCTCAAATTTGATAAATCTGGGATTGGTAACCATGGTTTCAACATGACATGACATGACATGACATATAAAATAAATGGCTACTTCTAGCAGGTGCCATGTTTGGTAAGAGCAAATCTTCGGTTCACAGCTATAATCTCACGACTAAAAGTCATGAAAACCAAAATAATACGTAAACGCTTTGCTTATACAGGAAACATCGAATCATTTATGGTGACAGCTGAAATAGTGGAGTTATTTTTGGTACTTAGTGTAGAAACTTACACTCACTCCTCTCAACATGGCCGTATTTTCATCTCCACCTTCGATTCTTTAAGCCTTTAACACACAATTGAATCACAATTGAATTACCATCATCAAACACCGAAATTTGTACAAATCGGTGAACAACACCGAAATCCGTAAATTTGTGTTATAATGCAAAAAACATTAAACATGAAACTAAACACACAACACTAAACATGACATTAACAACAATTAAACATTTTTAACGCAAGCCACATCATTTTTTTAAATTTGTCTGTTAAGTCCTTCGGGGGGGGGGGGGAGGTGGAAGTAGCCTGAGTTTCGACTAGAGCTACCCTGAATATAAGAGCATATTCAAACTTTTCACAGGTAATTGGCATCCATGTGTAAGACGCTAATGAAAAGCTATATGCACGTAAAAACACAATAAATAACTATTAACTAAGCCGTCTAAAAGATTTTACTATAAATTAAATCAAAATTTGTTAGCCTGATTCAAAAACAAAACCTAATGTTACTTTAATCTGTTTTCACAAACCTCTAGATATTTCTCCTGGTTTCGTTTCATCGATCACAAAGTAATGACCATAGATTGCAAAACTCCAACCCATTTCCTGCATAGCTACCTGATCAATACTTCTGCTACTGTTATAACTTAATCTTATAATGTAGTTTCGCAAATTAATCACACAACTTTGCTTGTAGGCGAATATGGTGTCGTGACACGCGGCGAAGTTTACGGTCACGTGATCGTTATGACGTCATCATCTATTCTAGTCGTGCTCATTTCACACCTACGACCAAACGCGAAGAACAGCAACCTACTTTGGGAACTTCCGATTTCTGTCCGTTTAAGTAGCTTTAAAATGCTTTATAATCGTCACTACGTTAAAAAAATATGTCATCATCTAGATCTAGAGAACTGGGTGGGCTCTGTCAAATGAATTTTTTTTGTTGCAATTTTTTTTTCGTTTTTCACATTAATGTTCCTAATTATTTGAAAATTTGTGTAGAAACAGTTCATAATACTATCAAAACTAAATTTGAACCATACATAAACGCGAAGGCATGCAAAACCACAATAATGACTGTAACAAATTCAAATTCAAATATTTATTTTATTTTCTTACATTTTTACACAATTTACAATTGCATGTACACAGAACATTTAAGATTAGGTTATGTGTTATGTGTAAGAAAAGCCCAACTAAGACACTGTCTTGTGTTTGGGCTGTGATGTTAAGAAAATAGCTAGTTGCCACATGGCCGCCCAGTAGGTAGTAGTTACTAGTTACTATTTAAATTTACAAAATTCAAGGCAGTCTGTACTGCTTCGAGGTATCGATGTTGCAATAGTACTCGACGTTTCCCGTATTGAGCGAGCGGTTTGAATATCGCGTCTCGAAACTGAACTCGAACTCGAATGCTCGAACCGAATCAACGAGGAAACAGCCGTAGAAAGCAGACGGACATATTGCCAATCACAGTTAGGTCGAGACGTCCATGTCATGTTGATGAGGACTCGAACAAATGAATGAGCGACCAGAGTTGGGCGGGAACCAATCTTGCTGCGGTATCTCACTCTGTATATAGGAGGCAATCTACATTGAACCGGACTGTCTGCCTCACAGGACAGGGATGTCAAATATACTAGTTACTATAGGAGACTCAAACGAACAATAGATAGCCCTGCTAAGCTACCTCATTATCTGTGCCATTAATAATTTTAACGAATCAACGATGAGTAATCTCCTCCTCATAGAAGTTTATTTGCTTGCCACCAGATTGCTGGCCACTGAGGGCGCTAGTGAAAACGAATGAAGCGCTCAAGTGGCAATGTCGCGCCACTTTCCGATGAAGCAGCGTCGTTCTTCCTACGTCGATGATGGCAAAATTGTGAACATTGTTTAATTACATACGGATTTTAACAATTTTGGGCAGATTTTGTATCCCATCAGTCCATTTTAAATGGCAAGGCGCGATTTTAATCGGGACACGTTTAAAACTTGCAAACATCAAACAGCACAAAACAAACAGAAACAAAACAAGACAATAAAAAACAAAAACAAAAACAAACACAAAACAACAAAACAAAATAAAAACTACAAGAAAAAACAAACAAAAAACAAGATATTTCACAATAATATCCGGCTCTATTTTCAACGGAATGCAATCTTCACAAATAAGTTGCTTCATTTGGCCACATATAGCGCTGTATGTACTTACCACTGAGTACGGAGTATCGCAACTCAAAATAACGTGGCCCATGTGCAAATTTGATTTTTGGCCATGGCTGCTAAAGACGGATTCCCACACTTTGCTAAGTATTATGGGCATATGTTGAACTTATGGAAATATATACACACGAAACTGCAGATAGTGACAAAGCTAACGACTATAGCGCTATGGTTCTGGGTGCTTGACGTTCGTAACTCTACCAGCGTTCATACACAGTCATCACGGATCCACGGAATACTAAACACAATTACAAAATACAAATGGCGGGACGATGGAGCTTGGTGTGTTATTGAGGCTATCTTTTACGTTGTTGTTTGATGGGCGTAGAAACAGGTTTGATTTAATTCATATGTCACGTATTAGGCGAAACAATCGAGTTGTATTGTATAGATATTTCTTTAGATCAGGTTTAGATGGCAACAAGTATACTAAATGCCGTAAGTTAACTCTGGTAGACCTACCAACTGATTTACTAACTGTGCAGCGTTTACATTTGCAAAATGACCGTCGGTTGGTCGGTAATGTAGTCTTACGAACGGGGTGTGAGGCTACGAAAAGATAACTAGCTTTTAACTTCTAGCATTTGCCTTACTGGTTTCTAGTCCATCCAATCAGAAACTAGATATCTTTGCGAGAACCAATCAGATGCAAGCTACACTGTTGTGGCTGTATTCATTCATTCGTTACTGTAGTTACTTTATGTGAACTGAGGCGGCAGTAGTTTCTTCTCACTATTTGTTAGCTCATTTGTGTGAAATTCACGAGTGAGATATGATTAGTGGTTACGTTATCAATACACACAATATTGTCTGGTCCCACTAAGGGAACATATGAACAGGTCGAAGTCTGATATTGCTTGATGTACAGATATTGAATTATGTAAAGAAACAATTTTATTTTGTCAAAAATCCGTCAAACTTGAAATACGCTGGCCCAGGGATAACCCGTGGTTCACATAACCAACACACCTGAGGACTTTGCTTCTAAAACTATAGAATCTATATTTCGGCTTCGTAATATTTTCACATCACGGATATTAATTCCCGCAAGATAAACAACCTTGTGACACCCCTGTCTGAGGGCATAGAGGCAACGTTTGTGTTTTTTGGGGTACGATTATAGACACAAAAGACCGCATACGAATTCTACATAGGCCTAGGTTTTCTAATGACACATCTAATGCAATATAAATGGCACAGCTGGCCCTCAATACTGCCAATACAAACACACGCTCGGTGCTCATGATTGGCTATAGCAACGAAACCCTTCTTTCATTCAAACCCCCCTAATATCGACATTGATAAAGCCTTACATTCACAGCACAAAAGAATGCTGCAATATTATTTTGAACAACTTATTCTGAAAAGCATATTTGCGTTGTTCGGTGTGGTAGCTAATAACAATACACTCTCGCTGAATACATATTTATCTGGCAAATCTAGAAGTTAGTAAGTAGAGTGATTTAATCTGAGCATCCGTATATTGGATTTCATTTGGCTTCACGTTGTAGGTCGGATTTGTATCCGTGGTTAATTAACGTTGGATATGGTTAACTACAAAATCTGCTTACCAGGTTCTTATCCTGGTTTGGGCATGTTAAGTGGTGTTCTTCATCTTCACTTATCACTCACACGTCGTCGTCGTCGTCGTCGTCGTCGTCGTGAGAGATATATTCAACGGTGCTAAGGAACAAGATTTTCCTATTCGGGATCGTAGTCGCAATCGGGACAAAGCCAATGTTTTACAATATGTTTTTGAGTAAGACGACTCTTTACATAATGCGCTCAGCAGTACTCGCGTTTAGCCCCAAACACAATGGCCGGTATCGTGATCGTAATCTGGATCGAGATCGCAATTGTACATTTGCTCAATCATTACGATCCCGATATACCGACAATTGTGGTTGGTTGGGGCTTTATGATGTTGATGATGGTCGTTACAAGTGGAAGTGTCTTTCAGCGTAGAAGTCTTTGCTTACTTACGTATTAGCCGGGTTGCACATTCCCACTACATTATAATTATAATTACGGAAGTCCTTGTAAAATAGCTTGTACAAAACAGTTCCATAACAACGGTACAGATAATTTACTTAACTTAACATAACAAGTTATTTATACTGAGTTGGTTGTGGGAAAAATATCTTTTCAACTGCTTCGGTATGAAGATGGGATACGGGTTAATTATCAGGTACTCAGTAGAGGTGTTTGTTTTTCGCGGACCGCGAAATCGCGAAAAGTGTTGATATAGAAGGGGGAGATAAACAAAGTGTATATCTGTTGATAGGCTTCTTAAAAACATCAAAATTTCACCGCGAAAATTGGCGAAATCCGTCAATTTCCAGTCATAACATCGAAATTTGTATTAAAGAGCAAAATAACACGAAATCTTGATTGTTTTTAATTTGTTATAAACAAATTTTATAAATTTATTATAACATTCAAACGTCATTACAACACAATCGTGGGGACTTAATATTTTTTAAATTATAATGATGATTTCGTTAAGAAGATCAACGATTTATTTTTGCTGAAATTCGGCGTCAAGCAGAGCAAACGAGTACAATTCTGAGGGATTTTACGTGAAGGACAAGAAGATATGTGTTGTGACTGCCGCCTTTAATTCGACCGTAAAGACACACTAGACAAACACAGGTAATGGTAATGTTAATACACTTCGTATTAACTAGTAGTACTTGTTTGTACATACAATTCAAATACATTAAAATTCCTTTTTAATTTAAACGTGTTTCTAGTGAAATTTACTGTAGAAAATCTCCCAAAAAGCATAACGCCGCCATAACATCGAAATTATTAAATCTATAAACGAAATTTAAGAAAACATAACACCATTTACAAACACCTCTAACTATCAGGTATCAGGTAAACTTTCAATATACCTTCTAACTTCTTTCTCTCGCGGGCAATGCAAATCATTTTGCCTTTACAACATCTGCGGTAAACAGCACGAAGATATTACTTACCTTCAACTTGAAACTCGTCTTCTGTTTGCGGAACAAGATCTGATGTCACTTGTGTCTTAACCTTGGCCAACATAATCTGTCAGGCAGACAGAAGCTCTTGGATAAATATGACATTTCCTGTATGTGGTTGGATCGAATATCAACAGTCGTATACGTGCCATTTACTAACACTCATAACTGAAATATAAACTACAAATACAATAATACAAAATAAAACAAAATTACTAAATACAGAGGAGAATACAAAATTAAAGCATATACATAAATATACACATATCATGTGTAGTGTGTATGCAAACAATTAATAGTCACACAAATATATTGGAACAAAAATTGTCAACGAGACATTCAAAAATGTTTTTTATGTGTCATAAAAATGCGTCTAATCAGATTTTTAAGAAAAATAAATAGTTAAACTATTGAAAAAACTTATTACCAACACACTCGTAGCACATCATAGTGCATGCGCACATAGTAAACAAGCTTTGTTTGTTCCTTCAACGAAAGACAGTCTAAATCTCCACCTGGCAAGACATTCTCCCCCGCAAATATTCCTTCTCGCGGTCTGATCTTTCTCAAAACACAATAAAACAGTCCCTCCACCATAAAAACATGAAACTGTTTACATTAGCAAGTCAATATGAAACACAGGGGTAAAAATAAAGGTATTCCGCGTCAGACCCCCTCGGTATTTACCACTCATCGTTACCCGAACCTCGTAAAGCCTGGATAAGATCGTGACTGTGGACTGGGGGAGAGGGGGTTGCGTGCATTTTGCATTTTGAATTGTCTGTCGTGAGGTGAGAGGTTGGATTTAGCCGAAGGGGTTATCTCTGTTGACGTCAAGGACGCGTCATCAATCATCATTGTCCGGAGGGACGTCGCGACGCCCAGAGGGATGATCTGCACTTTAAAGACGGGAGGGAGGTCACGTGGACGCTGCTGGCTCCAAACTCGTCTCTTTGAGCGTTTAGCTATACGGCCTAGATCGATGTTTCTATTCAAGCATCTTTGGATTCTGCAATCAATCTTATTATCAAACGATCTTGTCTAGTATACATACTATGTAGCTATGTATGTATACACATTTTTCGGTAAATATAATGTTTACAAATATGAAAAAATGTTAATTGATAGTAAATTAAAACATATGGACGTTTGGTCTCATGGTGTTTTCATAATATTTAAAACAGGAACAAAACATACATTAATTACACAATATTTCAATAAGAAAATAGATAAATGGGTTAGTAACATATAACGATACCATATTTATGAGGTTCAGAGTCAACTTACCCCTTTTCCCCCCAGTCCATCTCCGACGCCCCTCCCCCCCTCTATTTGCATCAACGTATGTCTTCAAGTGAGTTATCACGGCCAACAACTATAAAATGTGCGTGATAGATCTTATATATATAGGCTAGTTATTTACTATTTATTTTCTAATTCGTTCCCTTATTTCCTTGTTATCCTCTTTTATTAGTCTTGGAATATTATTTCATATTTTTGTTTTATATAATTATTCAATAGTTTGATTTAATCCTGTACGAAACGTTAATTTAGTTTATTTATTTAGTATTTTGATTTGTCATTGACAAACTTATCTCTTAAATTCTGTATATGTGTTACAATCATTTTTAGCTGGTTATTGCGGCCAATTCAGAATATAGCCACGTAGTTAATCAATCATTCAGTTTTCAGTAATTCATGATAAAGATACTATATTATATATATTTGTTTTCACACAAATTCCTGGGTCTAGCTATAGCTATGACATATTGGTACATTCTTTGCAAGAGTGACGATAATTATAATAATTCTATTTTCCAAGCAGTTTTACAGACGCCTTTAATGTGACTGTTTTCAGCATCGTGGCTAGTGTTTTCTGTTTAGTTAGTGGGTAGATGTAGTTTGTTCGAATGCAGGTCAGTGTTTAGTTACAATACCACGTATACCCAGTTTAATGTGTGTAGTTGTGTTTATAATCCGTTTTGCTTTATACGGTTGAAGAGCAGATACATCTATATTACACACCAGTATTATGCCTCACAATATTGTATGTGTTTTGTTTGTGTGTTTGTGTGGTTGAGGCTACCCCCACATGGATGCTATTATGCCGTTGTTTACCGAGTCACCCTTGTAACGTGGATGTACGCAGGGGTTAGTCCAACTTGCTCGGCTGTCGTTACGCCAGCCCATTTATTAATTAGCGAAAGGGTTGAAGGGTTGACCCGCTGAAATACTCTTTGATACTCTCGAGAAATATTTCCCAATGTAAATAAATCGTGCTTGCTCCAAAGTGACTTCGCAAATAAAGATGTTCTTTACTTGCAGAGCATTTTTTATTAGAGTTTGTTTTGGCCTGCAAAGGTTGCTACAATTTCTAGTAAAGTTTAAAAAGTGCAAAAACACGTCTGACCCTTACCCGCGAGTCAATAAATAAAGTTGATTTACCCTTTTTCTCTGGACTTCCATCTTTTATTTTTGGACGTGTTTTGTTTCCCTGTAAATCGGGTTCGTCTTGATACCTCGCGGGCTACCGAACGGTCGCTTGTGAAACGTAATTCATCGCAGTGACAAATGGTTGTGGGTTTGGTTTGACTCGCGCCGGATACCATTTGATAGGACTCGTAACGCGCTCTCTAGGTCTCTGTTCCATCTCTAATTCGATTACCGACGTCTTTTCTCGTCAGGAAGAAATGTAATTATGTGAAATTGTTTCTCCTTTAATCCACTTGGTACTTATGTTTCTCTTCACTGTTCTCGCGCTTCTCTCGTAATATATTTCAAAATTGTCGCGAATTTCCTCTTAACTAAATGGGCTGTGCGTTGGAATGAAATTTATTCACTGCATGAATGTGAACGCAATAGCTATCTAATGCAGTGTTCATACATCACTTAAATGATCCTTTCTTTATCTTGAAGCTGCGTTGTTTCAGCTCTAATCGCAAGGTAAAAGTATTCAAGAAGCAGTTAAGCTATAATGGACAATTAACTATACAGTAGAAGAGAGTAAAGATATATTTTACCATCTGTGTAATTGTTTTAACACTTTCCCATCAATAGGAAGTGATGCATCGTCGTGATATTTCGTAATTATGTTAACAATCTGAGGAATCATGTAATTGTAATCATATATTTTGTAATAATTATGTGGATGTTGTGAGAGCTTGTATAGAAAATTATACGACAATTTGCATGCACATGCACAAGAGATACAAATATTAATAATAAAAACATTTGCATAATGTTGATATAATAATAAACAGATATTGTTGTGTCATATTGGCAACCTTGGAATAGAGGTAGATACTAATAAAGTTTCATCATCTGTATGGAATAAGTTTAATACACGATTCACAGGCAGAATAACTATTTCGCCACTCACCTTTTCTCAAGTAAAAATGGGTTTCGGTCCATATTTCATAATTCCATAAAGTTGATACATTAATATTAATGCATCGACGTTCTACAATTATTACTTGTTATTGTTAAGGTCCGAATTTACAAACCTTTGTTATCAATAATCTCGGAATGGTAACCATAGTTCCAACATATGGTGTCCTCAACCGGTTGCCATGTTTGATCTCAGAAAATGTCCTGTTAACGTCCAATCTTGAAACGATCAGTTTTGTGAAACCGGGTCCAAGTTTTTCTAATTGAGGATCCAGCTAACTAACTGTTCGTGAACCCAGTACAGCTTCGATGTTCAATCTGCACTTGTGCGTGTGTTCGTCCTAAAGTGTTGAAATGAGTTCTCTTTCCAAATCTCTAATTAAATGAATAGAATATAAGCTTCTCAATCCCACACGGAGCCTGTCCTGACTCACGCCACGTTAGTCTAGTAGTGTTCCATGTCCAGTTGACGTCCGCTAGTTGAAGCAACAAAGCATCGTAGCTGGTTTAAGTCATGTCACAGAGTAACTGCAGTAATGATATCGAGCTAAGGCCTGCGGGTTCTGTGTTTGGCTACTCTAACCACGTCCTACCACAATGACCCCTGATAAACCGCCACTACCTCCATCCCACTCCTCCCCCAGACCGCTGCGTTGTTCCATCTCTGTCGGTTTCAAACTCTCGGGTCTCAACCCCCAATCTGTCTCTTTACCTTTAGAGTTTAGTTAACTTGGGCCAAGGCAGCACATATAGCATGCAAGATTCAGACCCGTATCACCGACAGCATTGTTCGTAACCCCCACGCGTTAGTCACAATAGCCTACCTACCTTTGTAACGTCCTTACACTTGGTCTCGTCCATTTTGAATGGAGAGATTTTAAGATTCATTTCATCCGTTACCTCTTGCGTAAAGCTATTCCATTTCAACTGCGTGCCCGGATAAATTTGCTAGTAGCCACCTCCCACCTTCGTCTTCCACGTTCAATATGCAATATTTCGTCTCCGAGGCCATCCTGCTTCCCTTCTTATACGAGATTTTGTCCAGCTATAAACCAGCACCTGTGCTCTCGCTTCCCCCGCACATAAAATGTAGTTGAGATCTTTCTCGTTTGTCAATGCTGTGTGTGGGAGTTAATTCGCAGCATCAGCATCTTCTCATCTCGCTTTCGCCGAGAAGATCTACAATTTTCTTTCTCACTCCCTCACTCACCCAGCTCATCGTCTAGGGCTCGGCGCTGTAAGCACACTTTTACGTCTATTCATCACATAATGCCATAACGTAATAAAGTCACAATTTCCCTCTCTCTCTCTCTCTCTCTCTCTCTCTCTCTCTCTCTCGCACACATAAGATACACTTTCTTGAGTACATGAGATGAGCTTCCTCTGGACGTTCGTACTCATAACATTGCATCACTCTTTTATAGAATCTATTTTGATTTCTGTAGCTGAAACACGCAGCTTTAAACCCTAGTACAAATCCTAGTAAAGTCGTTGCTTGTGAATACTGACGTAATATTCTCGTGTATCTGCCAACCAAATAACAGTATTTTGAAAAGCCACCCGCTGGTTGGCTCTGAGTTGCTCATCTATGACGTCAGCATTCACAAGGTCACTGTACGGAATCACTTTATCGCCTTCAGCTCGTCTAGCCGGTGCGAAACCCCCACCTCTCTAAACTAAAATACAAGCTCAGTTCAACGCTTGATAAATATAATTTATATTCCTTCTCGTCTCGCCTTTATTGTATATCCGTGCCTGTCTTTGCTCGGTCCTCGCATCCATTAGCGTGGGTTCGTCTCTCGAGGCTCGGCGTGGCGCGTATCATACTCACGGAGGCGATAGCAGCGACTCTGTCCCATGTTCCGGACACTGACTTGTATAAAACGACGCCTGAATTTCGATGTCGCAATTACTGCTGTACGCGTCCGATCTGGATTCATGGCACGTCCGTGGCTGGAACCGTTTAGTTTGGGGCACAACTGGAAAAACACCCGTGTCAGTCGTGGAGTCGGAAAAACGCGAGGCTAGCGGAATTATTGGTCTCATTGTACAGTTATTACCAAGAATTGGTGATTGTTGGACGGTAATGAGTTTTTTTATAGACGTGTCTTGAAAATGGAGAATCTATTAGGAAAGTTTAAGGCGTCGCACGTCTTGAGAAATGGGTGGACATGTCTTCACTGTATCTGATAAAACAGAAGACGGGTTAAGAATTGTATATAAGAGTGTTTATGCGTGTCCACAAATTAAAGAATATTGTTACAAACATTTAGACGCAAATATCAAACTCGCTGATATATCTGATCTCAGTCACTTCGCAGACCTGTCAATGAAAAAATAAATAATATGGAATTTACATATTTAAACATTTAGTGACAACTTAAAGGTACCCGCGATGCATCATTTGCCATAATTAAGAATGAATATCGCCAGAGATAACGAAAGGGACAAAATAACAATTCAACCAAGAATTGCAATTGCAGCTGAAAAGCAATTACGATACTTAGAATGCACTTTAATTTTTATATATACTTTTGTCATTATACTGATTTGAATTATGTATACTCGTATTATGGCACTAGTATATATTTTTTTAAATAATACATATGCATTTCAAAAATCTCGAAACCCAATTTGTATTTGTGTTTTGTGTTTAAATAATGTTATATCCAA
Source organism: Isoperla grammatica (assembly GCA_945910005.1). Lineage (NCBI taxonomy): Eukaryota > Metazoa > Arthropoda > Insecta > Plecoptera > Perlodidae > Isoperla > Isoperla grammatica. Next base: position 114,507,044 of record OX246737.1, read on the forward strand.
TTAATACGAAATAATGCTTGCCATGAGTTAGATATTTTATATTAAAGTAATATCTTGAGAAGAGTTTTTATAACATTATAAATTGAGAGACAAAAGGAGGTACATTTTAGTTTTTGGTCGTGTCGTCCACATTTTGATGGAAAACTTTCCATGAACAAATTATTCAGCTCTGTCTAGTTGTTATTCACAGCTTTGTTCTGCATAAGCGATGTCACACAACACATTAAAATATTCAAACACTTCATAAACAAACCCTGCGATGAACTTCAAAAATAATTAATTCAAATCTTGCCAAATCCACCATAAATAATTGGTATACAAATTATGCATTTACTGGGTGCACTCATGTAGCGTAATGCACGTATTACGGGCTTTTAAACATACTCTAATGTTACGTTGATGTAGTATCACAACCATCTTGAATGAATTTGACGTTGAACGTCGCGCATGCACTTTATGAACGATGCGATATCCCATTCAGGGTTTTTCATCTTCGCTTGATGTAATATATATGTGCTATAGCTTTTTGCACCTGTTACAATAATTGAGTTGCTGAAATCATATACGTACCTTTTGAAGAGCACTTTACGTTGCTATCCTTTACCTAAAGCTCCATATGCGTATATTTTTTGTTTGTATTTCCTTTATTTCGCACTTTATTTTTTGTTCAACTTCATCTCTTACGTCAGCGTCTTTATGATCTCATCTTGAGATCAATCCCGCGCAATCTCGCTTCAACTCAACAATCTTTCTTACACAGACGGTACCCTGCTTATTTGGTTAAGGAGATCTTACACGGGCAATCTTTATTGCCAGCAATGGCTATGTTTGGTGAGCAATGTATTGAACATCAATGATACGATCCTATTGGTAAAAAATGGCCACTTTACACTTAACCGTTCACCTATCGGTCGACTGTGGGCAGTATTGCTGAAAATTTGAGCAGATTCCTATTTCGAGCCATTATTGATAGCGATTTCAATTTGTTGAAAAATGCGTTTTTAAACGGTCCATGAGAAATGTGTATGTATATTCGACATGCCAGCAACATAATGCGATAATGAATTTCTGCCAAAATACTGCTCGTGTGAAGAGCCTATTAGTTATAAGAACGGCATCTTGAGGGAGACATTCGGTTTATTTTATGTGTACTCATCAGCTTAATCGCAAGCTTGAACATCTGTACGCCCAGGACTAGACCATATTGCGTTTGTGTATAGTCGTGGCATAAGACGAATCAATGTATCCTTATATTTGATATCTTGGGATATGAGAATTCATCTCCATGCATCGAATCCCCTGGCGGGGGCTTGTCGACCCGAACCTCCGCAGGCGATTGACGGACCTTGGCTCGTGGGTTAATACGTTCTGAGTGTTTTGTCGTACTCTTTTACTAAGTGCAAGCGTGGTTCTCACATTTCTCTACATACTTTATTATTATTATTTAATATAATTTAGTGTAAACAAACACCACGAGCTTATCCTATTTCAAGATAATAACACTATCTTTTAAGCCATGAACACAAAAATAGTTTCACCAACAAAATGAAAGATACAATCACGAAGAATGATTTTGATACTTTATAAAGAATAGCTGCATGATTTTAGACGGTGGTTGGTTGAATGTATCTTCCTCTGCTTGTTTACCTGTGTTCAGACGTTTGTAAAGTGGTTCACCTCCACTGTTTGAATAGCTGTTAAAGCACAATATTATTACAGATTGCAGTACTGTGTTTATAAGCACGGTCTCATCTATTGCCGCCGCGCCATGGCATGCTGGAAACACTGTTATTACGATTCACATTTACTCAAGGTAGAGAGAGAGCGTATCTTGTGAGGTTCGTTGGTAAGCGGCTTCCCATTGAAGCACAACTTCTCGTAGAAACTAGGATACCTATACGAAAACAAACATCAAAGAGAAATAGATTGAGTAAATTTGATATTGAGATAGTATTCATGGAATCAACTTATTGTAATTCCAATTCCACTTTATTTGCCGGAGTTACAGAGCGATGCTTTGTGTTGACAGACAAACACAGTTGAAACAGAATAAGAAAAAGGAATTGAAGATATTAAGTTGCCTCTCTGGATTATATAATTATGCTTTGGATGAGTTGAATTGTAGTATTCTCAACATGGGAGATAGGATGGAAAATACCTCATGTACACTTGTCTGCTATTCTATGCAATTCAGTGAATAATTTAAATACAGACGAGTTAGTAAATATGCATTTTTTTTTCTTAGGGTGATTTTTGAAACCTAATTAATTGGTATGGATAACAAAATTCCAACGCATATTGGTTTTTAAACGCATTTTCTTTTGCCCTTTGATCCTACTCTACAAACGGTTTTGATGAACAATTTTAATTCATAATACCAGTACATTGAATTGGCAGACAAAGTGGTATTTTTTGTTAGTGGTCTGCAATAAAATGTCATGCGTTACTCGCCTATAAAGCATTTCATGAACAATTAGGCTATTGTAGTGGTTATGTTTGATTATTCATTTAAACCATATATCCTTTTTCGTTCCGAGCTCGAATCCTAGCTTGAACATAGGTCTCGTCGGGTGTTTGTATCTTCATACACATCTCGATTAGTATAGTATAGTTGACGAATGTGACATAAAGGTCGCGTAAGTCATGATGATCTCCATCGTTATTGTCTCGTTTAGAAAGTATGTAGAAGATGTGGCAATTATGATGGTGAAATGAAAACATTGATTGCTATTCATGGGGCTGCTAACCAAATGTGAACCTTTATCCATAGAGTCATAATGATGCCAGGCTCGGCCCGGAATTAAACACAAATAATTTGACAAAATTATAAATATATCAAAATAAGTAGACGAACATATAAGAGTAAAGATAAATAACTAAAGAAAACTCTTTGAAAAAAATAAAGAATCATCAAAAATATCATCCGGTAAACACAAGGTAAAAAATCATCAATTCAAAACTAACAAAAAAAAACAACTGCAAACTGCGAAATATTCGAATATACTCAAAACATGTTTATAAATATATTAATATTCACCCTTTGCAGCGAATAATTTCCACGTAATACTTAGCGGATACCCTCGTTTTAAGTCATGTCCTGTATATGGCTACGGAGGGCAATTTGTGCCCTACATTGGCCTTCCCGCTCTCAGACGGGTAAATTTCAATAAACACAAATACAATACAACGTTCAAGACGATGATTGTTTGAACGCACGCGTTATAAGTAACGTCACACATGCATGACTGATGTTACGCCTCGCGTTGTGGCAGCGTCAACGACATTTCGCAAGCTGCCCGCATTACTTATAAATACGAGGAGTTGCCTACCTAGCCAGGCGCAATCACCTCGCTGTAGGCTGTATGGTAAGGCGATCCTAGCGGTGAGGCTCTAATCTCAGTCCTCCTGTAGCCCTAAAATAGTGGCAATGGCCGCTATACATTGTGTAACTAGTTGTGACAACCCAACCATCTAGGGATCCTTGAATGCTGAACATATCCATCCACCAGGCTGTGCAACAAAATTAACTAGAGCCGCTCCGCTTGGCAGCGCTGTTTTCATGGCGCCGCATTTTAAATTCTAAATTCTCACAGTTTCCTGTCTTAACTGTAAGTTACTATAACCCTTTCCGGTCAAATTACGCTTGTCACCTGACATATAGTGAGTTGCATTTAAAATTTTGCAAAAAGAGTTCCTTTGCAGTTTTTTAAATGTAAGTTTTTGAATTTCAACCTTGTGGTAGTCCCTAATTTAGTACAAAATGTACTTCTTATAAGCCATCGTAACCACTGATTTTCTTAAAAATAAACAAAAGAATGAGACCTGAAAGATATAAAGGTATTTGGAGCAAGGAAGCGGATGCACCGGTGTGGGTACTATCGAGATCATAGATTTCATTCAGCAACACTTGAAAATGTTCCTTGATGCTCTCCTCACGGTTGATAACATCTCAGCACCCACTCCTCTGTCGCGCAGCTTGAAGACGGCACTACTGTGTGTGCTGCTCTTGAGACTGCGTGACCTTGGCGGATTGTTCGACTACGTTGGCTCGAATATCCTCTTCACATTCTTGTAGGTACCCACATAACCTCAGACTGTCTTTACAGTGGCTCTTCCATGCTGTTATAGCTCAACAAAATAGAATTTATATCAAACAGTTTCGTGACAAATAGTCTGGAGTGAAGACACGCACACACACACGCATAGTTTCATCTTAAAATACAACCCTTATTTAATTGTATTGTTGTATATGAACAGTGTGACTAAATGTTAACATCGATAGCCAAAAAACAAAATGTTTTTGGGTTTTAATATCTCAAGAGCGTTACACAACATTTTAGAAGTAAACGACAAAACCAATGTAGTTTTTAAGAACAAAAGAAAGACTTTGGAAAGTGATGCTGTCATTTAACTTGTTTCGGATACATTTGATTTCATTGTTCAATTGCAAACTAACACCTTTGCTAACACAGTATTCAGAGCTTACAGAGCTACAATGTAGTAATATACATTTTTTTCAATGTTTTGCATTGGTTTTTTAACAATACGTTTCATAATAATGTTGATATCAATATCACGTTGTTTGTAATTGAGATTTCTCTTTGATAATTACTCATAAAACGCACGAGCAGCTCAAATGAATATAACCTTCAGTTTACCATTATATTGCATGAATTCTCACATACTTCGAACATATTGCGTATTCTCCACATAATAACTCCTACTTGTGGATAGCATGACTTTGTACGTGGGAGACGCCTTGGAAAGGTGATAATTTTTCTTATCATGAAAAATTGTAATTCCTTGTGATTTTATACTTTAGTTGTTTCAACCAATTGAATATCTTCATGCTTGCGCCATATCTGAACTCATACCTGGTCCGTAATGCTATAGTCTCTGCGAATATCTACTATTTTATGGCTATTTCCTTGTGATTTTATGCTTTAGTTGGTTCATCAGAATGAATATCTTCATGCTTGCGCCGTGTCTGAACTCATCCCTTTCCACCAGTCTCTGCGAATATCTGCTATGTTATGGCTATGTCAGTACTTCTCTTGGTAACGTGCTTCTCCAATTGTGTTTTGTTGTGAACATCCGTTATTTAACATGTTAACCACATACAGCTTTCCTGGTCTCTATATTGACCATCTGCTCCTGGATGGTTAAATATCAATACATTAGTTAAACCAATGTGTACTAACTATTGTTTGTCGAATCACAAACAAGACCACAACGATAGCAGCACTACTTGTACTAACAATCTAAGTGAATTATGATGATGAAATAGTGTGTGTAGATTGTAGAGTGTAGAGTGTAGAGTGTAGACTCTGTGTGGGAATGCAGGGTCCCACGACGATAGGCCTACCCATCCCTAGGGCGGAAACTTGTTGACACGGGTAAGAGCTACTGAGTGGTAGATAATGAGGAAAATAATTTGTATGCACATAAATGATTATACAGCTGGTATTCTAACCAAAAGTCATAATGGAGTATATAATATAATTTTTGGATTCGGACAGAATTTAGATGCAACTAACTCCCCACTCCAGCCAATGGGGACAAGACATTACTGTATGGGCCGCTGTGGCTAGTTTCTTGTCCCCTTTCGGAACCACATCTATGTCAATAACGATGAACAGAAAAATAAATATTAATAATAATAATGGTACTTTTGAATTGTCTAACAGTCTTGTTTCGCAAAAGCGACTTACCTTACTAACCCCAATGATGTCTCAGTTATGTGTGTGGGTGGAGCTCATGCCCTATATCTAGGTAAACATTTAAAATATTATTCTTTGTTGGTAAAACTTTTCACAAATTTACTGAAATTGGGCTTCCATTTTCTCGCATACCAATGGTTGTATACTACACGACATACAAGCGCTATGTATCATTCCAGTGTCAGTGTGAAAGTATTGGTACAAACAAAGTGCGTACACGGGATTTAAAAAAACATTATTCTCTATATAATTTTCGATAGAATATTTTCCATTTCCTGTTGTTCGTGAAATATTAGTGTCAAACGGAGATATTGCAGAAATGATTACAAAAATACGTGATTTCTTCTATGAAACATTTGTTATTTTGCAAAGAAACTTAATTTATTTTCATCAAGGTTTACTGCGTATGGAAAAATTTGAATGAGATCAATTGAGATGCAATACTGACTGTGTGTTCACTAAAAGACAACCAGTTGCATGTTCACATAACATTATAGCTTTTATATAGTGTTGAAGCAACACCATTTATTTGTATGCAAATTTGTAAAGTATCAGATCACAAAATATAAATATAGGACTCCAATTGTTTATATAACGAAAAACTTGGTCTGATGCCCGGTCAATGTTTAAGTCTCCGCTAAACTTGTTTTCACCATGGTAACCGCCAATCAGAAGCTGTGAAATCAAATCATTAGCTAACATCCAAAATATTTATTTGGAATGTTCAGCTTATTTTGGGAGAAACGTCCCAGCTCCCAAGCAACTTAGACAAGTTACTTCATGTTCAAGTCCTTTCAATAGTGTTGTATTACGACGTATACAATATCACGGAATACAATATCTCCGTCGCAAGCAATTATTTATCCACGTTTGTGAAAACGGTATTATAAAATAAATGTACAACTTCAAAGAGATGCGTTAAAAGTTCTGGACTCGCCAAAAGGCCGGCCCGGTCCATAGGAAACGAACTGCCCACGTTACAGTGGTCCTTTCACACATCACAGAAGAACAATTCTTTATTGGGGCTTCCATTTCCGAGCAGCTAATTAATTTTATACACAAGGGACTTCAGCACAATGGAAATAAAAGCGTAGTTTCCAATTTCCAGTTGCGACTTGACAGTTCCGTGGCTGAAACGAGGGGTAATTCAAAATAGAAACGTCTGGGCACTCGTGTTTGGTGTGTGACATAAGAACATCAAGGTTATATCCTATGAGAACACACATTTATTTAAACTTCTGCAATTATTTTGTATCCGATATGGTTCCCTCGTAATTTTTATCAATGTATATTACCCATTGATTCGTAAATTTAAAGTTGTCCCAGCATAATAGGTCCTACGCTTACGAAATAGCCGAATCCATTAGTACCAACTAAATTTTTAACTCTTCTAGTTCCTACCATGTATATGTTAAACAGATCCACTAGGAATAATTTACGACCTTGAATTGGATACCTGGAAATTCCAAATACAACGGGCGTGACTCACGAGGGTTGTTCACACTAATAAATAAATAAATAATAAATAAATTCACATTTAGAGTCCCTACCCACTCAGTAACTAAACTGATTTGCAGTGGGGGACTTTAATTTAAAGTGACTAAACCAACTCTGTAGGCTTCGAACACCATCGACGAGTGAGCGATAACCAATCAAAGATCGATATTTCAAATACGAATCATATGAATTAGTGATTGGACAGTGCGAACACCTGCGGACCAATGCCAGAATCAACAAGGCCGATTCAGAACAACTTTGAATTTATTGAGTGCTTCGTTGCTAGGACGGCTCCAAAGTCACCGTTTACTTATTCCTAAAATGTGTGAAACAGTGACAGGAATCTGTTGATTTTAATTGAAACAGCGTACATAAAAGGGTTATAGATAAGAAATATAAGATGTGTTTCTAGCAGTTATGTGTATACGTTGACCACCGTACGTACGCCTTGCTATACGACTGTAGGTAGTCAATGCATAATTGGTGATCAATTTAATTTACCACCAACTGAAAAACCCCGTATTGACTCTTCAACGTAAATCAGAGTTAACGCGACGACGAATAAAAACTTATCCGAGTAACTATATCAGTGTGATTAAGCATCATTTGTATTGTTATATACATTCGTTACAATTAATGATGTGAAGTTACGCATTATAATAAATGCATGTCATAAATTCCAGTACATTTCTGCATGGATTCAAGCAGCAGCTGTTTCCGGATTCATTCTCACAAAACTATTCAGGATAATATACATACTGACATGCTTTATTAAAATAGCGAGAAGATAATATACAAACGTGTGTACACCGCAGCTAGACGACATTGTGAACTCTGACATTAATAAATTCATACGAGTGGCGCCTTCATTCCTGTAACCATGTTTAACACTCGCTGAAACCCCCACAGAATGGAAACAAAACGCGCTTCGCAATTTGTTTTATGCCCTGCGGTGAGCCGCAACCTATAAGAGACAACAATTAAATAAATAATAAATGAACAGCTCGTTTCCTTAATGGGTGTTATACATGGGTGTTATGGTGGCAAAACATGCGAGTTGGTTCGGTGTTGGCGAGGCGATACCATGAAGGATGTTGTTATAATCACATTTTAACTAAAGTCTGGAACGCGGGCTATCGCCACGGTGCACAACGGGCGCTAGTGTATGGGTTCTTGGCACGCAACACCCGGCAATAGGTACTCAAATACATAAGCCGCAGAATTATACATCACACTGCCATTAGCACTAAATAAATTAATAAAATATGGAATTATGCGTGGATGTATACGAGCACATATGCTTGTACATATCGCATGCGTAAATGCGTTAATAAATGTGTGTTTCTATATGGACCAATTATTTTTAAATCGATATTTGTGAATACATCATTTTGGCCTTTTAGCTGTGTATAGGTGCTATGACTGCCATAAGCACCCACTTGCTTTAATTTGTAGTAACGTAAGCAGTAAGCACCAATAATTTATAGTTTACGGCAAAATTAACGTCATTTATTGATATCTTGAGAACGCATTAAGATATTGAAAAGTGGTCATACACGGGATTGAGTTGTAGTCACCTAATTAATGAATTCAAAGTTTCTAACATTGTACTTGTAGAGATACGTATGTCTGTAATTAAATAATTAATAAATGCAAAAATTAATAATTTATTTTTATCAAATGACAATCGTACCAATAACAAGATTAGAAAGTGTTTAAATTAGTTGTTTACCTGATAGAAAACCAAATTTCTAACAACTTCGAAGAGTTCTCAAGGTATCAATGAAAAGCGAGTTAGATCTTCTTAAAAAAATTGCTCCATCTGCTCAATGTTTACACCATTGAGTTGAATGTTGTATTACACTGGGCCTTGGTAAGAAATCACTTTGCCAAATTAATATCTACTAATTTATTTATTTCATGTAATCAGAACGCTAATCCCTTTTAATAATTTTTTATCGGATGATTTTGTAGTCTCGATTATCCCCGCTTCGAAGTCGACGTGACTACACACAGTGATGCAACAACTCATGTGGATCTAGAAGTTTGCGCGTACCAATGGTTACTTTTCAATCAGGGAGTTCTGGCCGAGTGATCAGTGGGCACGCGATCGTAGCATGCGATAACTCCAATACATCTCATGTACGTGAGTGAGATCTACGCACTTCCCACGCACAGTAGCCCGCGCACCTCGCTGATGTATAGCGCTCTGGCAGATGTATTACTGACACGCTCTGTTATGGCAGATACACTTGCTAAATGTATCATTATTTATAATTTATTATTATTTATATTTTTATTATGTATCATTTTCATTGCATCGAATTTATATACAAAAAATACGTTATGCGCCAAATGTACTATCGCACCCATTTTATGGCATGCTCGTCTATGTACAAAGTCAATACGAATACTCGTGTGAAAACCACATTCTTCGCAATGGAACTTTTCGGAAAAAAATGAAATGAAATGAGAAGACTTGTTCTTTCGTCGAATTCCCGCACCGATAATTGCTTTGCGCCTAAAGTTTTCCCAGATGTTCAGTCGCAGCAAGGATGGCTTTAGTTTAGGAGCATAATTGAATGTTGCTTGATTTAATAACAGCGAAAGGGTTGTGTTTGTATTCATATACTATAATGTAACATGGTGAGTAGAGGATTTCCCCAATGTATCGGCAGCTCAGTTGGTGAAATTATTTCAAACGCGTTTTTCGTTTACAACGCAGCACTCGAAACAGACAAACTTGTCTATAGGAGACTCAGACTAACAATAGATAGCACTGTTAAGCTATCTCCTTATCTGCGCCATTGATGGTTTCAAAATCTCCTCCTCACAGAAGTTTATTTGCTTACTTCCAGATTGCATCTAAGTTAGTCTATTTTGAGTTGTTTCGAAAATATGAAAGTATACAAAATTACAAAACGTTTTACACTCATTCAAATAAATCAGAATCTAATAAGTAGCACAGCTTAATAATTAATACTAATTTTTGTAAGGAATGCGTGTTATAGGGTGCACACCAGCACCTGTTGTGCCCCTCGTCAAGTGATTGACTAGGTAAATAAGGGTGTTTTTGGGTAGTTGGGAAAGAATGTCCGAGGGCTGATAGTATGACTCAATCCCTGCATTCTCCTTTACGACTGAGGTAAACCTCCGGAAAACTTTCAGTCAGGACTGCTGGTGGCCGGAATCGAACCGGCGACCTCCTGAATTTTAGTCTCGCGTCTTACCGCTGAGCCACCTATATCAAGCCCATCTTACATTGAACATGAATAAATGATTTTCATTGATAATAACATAAAGAATTCCATGTAACATACATTTTTGTTGACCATATACTAATGTAAAAACTTCTAAACGTTCTCTTTCCATTCTGCTGAATCACTGCATACCATTTAATTACTAAAACCCACAAATGGGTTTTAAATGACCAAAATACTTTTGAAATTGAAAAATATGTTATTCTAGGATTCGTATTCGTATACATTATAAACCAGTTAGTCATTACACTAAAAGCATGTTTGCGTTGTGGATGTTTTCCTATATATTATCAAAGTTACTTCCAGAACAAATCCCGGTTCCCACAGTATTGTTTTCACAGTTCACAACTTCAGGCAAAAAATGCTTTTAGACTATTATTTCTACGCGAGTTGTGCAGATAGCTGTAGGAGTTAAATTTACTCTTGTTCACATCAATTACGTACAAATGCCAACGTGTATACTTTCATTATAAATTAGAAGGTTTTTCGAGTCTACAGAAGAAAAAAAACTTAAAAGTTGGAAAGAGTAAAGAAATGCTCCCAAAATTTGCGTTGTAGAAAACATTGTCATTGCTGCGTTATGATCGGCTAAAATCCTTGTCTAAATATTAATTACGGAAGTATTTCTTCAGCTGCTTCTCTTATAAAGGGAAAATTATGTACAGTGGGAATGTTCACTGAGGCAGTTGATGCATTTAGATGAATCGTATATTTGATCAGTTGTGTACAGACATCGCGATCTTCGACAGATACGATGAACAGAAGAGACAAAGATCGTTTTTTTTCATCCTCCGAACACTAACCACTAAATGAAAAGACAACTTTTAGACTTTCATTACGGCTTGAAATGGGCTTCATAAATTACCGTCGGTTGAACAAGGGGGCGTGGGAAGGGGAACAAAAATACGTGCGGGTTCGTAAAGGGTGGGGGAAATAACTTAAGATTGTATGAAGGAAAAAGGAAATGGTTAGAGGAATCGAAAAGGAAATACTCAAAATACAAAAAGATATTTCATTGCACGATGGTTTATTTATTACAAAAGGAAATTGTTGTTAAAGGTTGTTTTTAAAAAGATCTAATTAATTAAAGTGGTTTCATTTAGGAAGGAAACAGAAGACTGAGGACTTCATCTGCTCCACAAAAAGTAGACCCTGGGAAACTGAATGGTTTGAATTTTTACATATTTTAATTTTTTAACCAATTCTACACTATGTTAAACAATTATTTCTATTGTTACACCTCTATTCACATGAGCTATATATGTTGCGTCTGACGTAGAAGACATAAATATATGGTTGTAACACTGTAGTGCACTTTAACATAATTACATATAATATGTAAGGTATTTGATTCAGATATAATAATTATTATAAACATATTGTTACACTAAAAGTTGACGAAAATGTAAACATAATTATAATTGCCATAGATATAGAGAAGCCGAGTGTGTAAATAAAACTTAGTTTCCACAATAATGTAGCACACAATGTAGTGACCGACAAGATTTACACAAATCAATGCCAATCACTCAAAGTGTTTGTAAAATCTAAGTGTCCCTTGCTTTGTATTACAAGTGCGATTATTGGGAAGCATAGCTAAAACAAATTTGAAAGATGTATATTGTGTAGGCTTATTTGATCTATACATCTTCATTCTTCACACACTCACAAAAACATTGTCCCAGCCTAGCAGCATAGCCGTCTTGTGTAGATGTGACTTTCTTCTGTACATGCATTGACTTAATGTCCAGAGTTCAAGACCCGCAAAGATGAATGGGACTTCAGTCTGCCTTTGTAAAATCCCCATCTATCTTCATACATCAAACATTGTGAAAGGCGTGTTTGCTTTATATTAAAATTCGTCGTTCTGAGTTCGCAAACAAATGCGTTCATCATTTGAGACTCACACCACGGGTGTGTTCGATGTCACGGATATATCTCGCAGAGTTACTTTTAGATTTCGTAACTATACGGTACAATTCACGTTGAAAATGTTCAGTGAGAGAAACAAATAATGAATATCTTTGTTTGATCGAAAGTGAAGTTCTGCATGATATTTTAAGTATCGAAAATTCTTCAATATGCGATATATATATATATATATAAAATGTCGTTGTATTAGATTTATTAATATTGAAAGTCCTGTAAATGCAGTTTTTCCTATTTTCTAAGCTGATCTATTATCTTGATAATACACTACATTGTCGTTATATATCTAAAGCATTGCATCGAATTTATATAAAACAAACTTTGAGAATGCGAAATTAATAATAACATTTCCTTGAATAAATTAATAATTTGTATTTTTGATACAGGAACAAAATCTTACCCCATTTAAATAAAACGTAGTAGTTAATGATTTTAAAAAAATTTCACAACAGTAAAAATACATTGCTCTATATGCATTGCTTGCCTCGCAACCACAATAGATTATTATAGCACTGAGGTCAAATGCTGATATCATCACAAGGAAAGAGTTAAACCATTTCCATTCGCGATTGATTTATTAAGACTTCACGAACTTCTTCCAACCCATCTGTGATAAATGGGCCGATAGATAATAGGTCAGGATATGAACTAAGAGGGAGATTTGGAAATTGCTTTTTAAATTTATGCTATTATCTTCCTAAGAACATTTTCATTCAATACCTAATTATTATGAATCTCGGAAGTGCAAATCTCCAAGTTTAAATTACTGTCCCCCTACTTTCCATTCAATCTTTTCACCTCGTGTAGATAAGACCTTCATTTCCCCAACCCAACCCTCCTTTCACTTTTCATTTCTTTGTCAATATCAAAATGCTTCTCTAGTTTGGATGAACATGATGGCGTTTTGTCTTTTCAACCCGTTCGAATGAACAACCTCTGTTGGGTGATGGCCAGAACTGACAGTTTCGCTCCCTCGCCCTAGAAAGGTGTAGCAGGCGTTAATTTGTGAAAGCATTCGCCTCCCTCAACCCTTCTTTCTGCTCCTCAAGACTTGACTTAATCCGCGCTTCTGATAGGCTTACTTCATTAGCGATAAGCTCTTTAGAGCAGTCTAAGTTAAACTCTTTTTAAAAACACTCATTACGTTAATTTCAAAGTGTAAGTAAAATTTGTAATCAATTAAAGGAAATCTCTGCTACCAGGAGATGGCAATCTTTTGCAAGTCCAAACCTGTGTGACAAATTCTAACTTGAGCACACATACTAGAAATTAATTCAAGGATATCCTTGCTTAGACTTCTCCCTTTCTGGGAAGAGATTTTGTATTTCAATTAAAAAGGTAGCGTCACCTTATGATGCACAGTACAATCCCCAAATCAAAAGCTTCACCTTATTGAAATGTTCACAATATTCTATGACAGGGGTAGACGACGTATATAATTGTGATAAGGTAGATAATCACGAAAACAATTGACCCACAAAAGTTTGGCGCATATAATATAAATTGTTGCAAGAATTCAAATATTTTGTATTTCATTCAAAATGAAATACCTATGTTCAATTTATTTAATTTTTTTTAACTTTATTTAACATATACCATATTAAGTTATAAAGACAATAACATAATAAATAAAACTATATATAATGTACAATGAACTATGAAGCAATAGTAAAAACACCCAACAAAATAATAAACAATAAACAATAAACAATAAACAAAAACAATGTTTGTTTGTTGATGAAAACTTTTTTCAAACGAAATGTTTAGTGGAGGTTAGTTTAGTGGACTTTAGGTCCCATAACGGTGTGGTTGTTACGTGTCCTTTTTCACGTGGAAGTTAAAGTGTGAAAGTTTAGTTTTTGTCCTATGTGTTTACTCATTTAATGTGTTGGTACTGCATTGTTAACTCGCCTTCATTCTCCCATTTTCTCCACTTAGTTTCACGAAACACATATCACATTTAATATGCCCTCGCTTTTCCAACTGGAAATGAACATCACGTTGAGAGCTTTTCATTAAAATAATTAACTGGCAATTTTTCAAAAAGCTCGACAGAGGAGATCTCTCAACTCTCCTAAAGCTTCCGCCATGAACATCCCGGGCAGTTAATTAACGTTGCATTTACCGGATTTCACCTGATGAAGATGAACGCATCATCTATTTTTACCATCTAAGTGAGTAACATGAAATGTCGATATGTCCAGTCCCAACGGGACCCGGGTTTGCGTCAGTTGCGGTTCAGTTGGCAGGCATGACGTCAGGGGTGGCGTTTTGTATAACCACCCAGGTAGGGTGTTGCATAATTAGCCGCTTGTTAGGCCCAGTGACGTCACTAGATAGATTAGCTGGTTTCTAGGAGCTGTAACAATTAGCAATGAGGTAAGGTTCTAAGCGGTGTCGCCGTTGCAACGCCAACGCAACGCCAACGCAAACACCGACGTAAATTGAGGTACTTCCTTCTATTACCTCACAAAGTAAAAGAAAACGCTTGTCGATTTGAGAGGAGAGAGCGCGAAAAACAACGCATGCAGTTGCTGCTTCTTTTGATGTGACGTGTTTCGTTGACTAGTATGTAACACTAAAAAGGAAAAATTATATTTTAATCGTATAGAAGAGTATTAAATTCCACCATTCATGTTCTTTAAATATCACAAAGAGATAGAAATAAACTGTAATTGACAGTACTCTGAAATTCACGATACCTATTCATAGTCCCCCCCCAATGAGTTCTGCCCTCGCACAGACTAGATGTCTTTTTACTTAATTTATAGTTTCCATCAGGCATCCATCAACACATTTTTTTATATAACACCCAAGCCTAGGCTTAGGTATTATCCGTGCCTAAAGAATATTATTAGAATGTTTATGTAATTAACCTATTTATTAAGAAGCACATTCGCATTTTTCACAAATATCTTACGTGTGAATTACGACGGAATACTACCCTGGGTATCAACGTGGATTTAAAAATATCCCTTTCGGCTGAATCGGGTATATACATCACTGCTATTCATAAGCAATGGATGATTTATCCACACTCGGCTTGTACAAGCTATACCTCTTAACTTGTCTAACCCGTGACATTCCACGGTGTTCATTTTTTATCCAAAAACATTCGGGTCATTAATTAAAAGCAGTTATTTACCACCGGCTGAACAGTTTTTCAGGATATTAGTTACCAATCTCTTTTAGTGATTTGTGTTTGATAGATAACGCAAGCAGCTGGAGCTATATCACACAGTTAGTTAGTTCTAAATATGAAGATTCCTTTTTATCTTCGTGTGGGCAGTTTGTGTTATTGTCCGTGCGTAAGATTAATGAATCACCTTCTTTTTGCTGGTCCAAGTGTTTGCGTGTGGGGTGGTGTCGACGCCGTGATTGTTAAGCTTGGCTGAATCCATGCGTACGGGCGCCTACTATACTAATTGATGCTATCAACTGTGTCACTGTCACTGACAGACCCGCCTCGTACAGTAGGCATTCTCTCCATTTCAAACAAAACGCGTGTCACGTGGACATGTCCCTTCTGACTTTCACTGAGTGCTTTGCAGTGTTCTTCCAGGTTTCTATTGTCTCAACTCGAAACACCTCCTCGCGCGACTACCAGATCTGCTCATATTATTCTGAAAGCCCGTTTGCTTTTTAAGTACGTTTCAATCATTCGGTATAACAACAAAGTTTTAAAAGGGGTTTAAATGGGCAAAAACACAAAACTGCTCACCCACCATGGAGCTTTAGTGTTTCTATTTTTGAATATTTGAACGACGTAAATTCGTTTCGTTGTCTTTTGTCGGCAAAGAGAATTTGCCTAACTCTCCCTAGGGACAATGTTGTTTTAAGAACAATGATTCGTTTGAAGAAAACTCGGTTATTTGTATCTTTGAGATTGACTCGTCTTCGTCGCCGTCTTACAACTTACAAGTCTCGCGCCCGTTTACGCCGACGTGTTTCTTGTTAAAGAGCCCGGCATTGTTTTATGTTGGCTGAGACTCACTCCGATACAGGGACGCGTGATCTCCCCAGGGAGATATCAAACCTCTACAACGCCTCAGTCCTCAGCAGCGCAGCGGGGACTAATTTGATGGAATGCTCCCGGATACGGACGTCACCTGTGAAAAAAAGAGGAAAACTGTCATTCAGTCAACATAACGTTTTATCAAAATCTTGAAAGAGATGGATTGAAATTCGGATGGAGAATTTCTAAACATTTCCGTCGTATGAAAAGTTTGATGCGTCGCGGGCCCAGGTGAAGTTCTCGCTCGCTCGCCCCAGCCAACCAGTAAGTTAGCGAGGGTCTCGTCCTGTCTCTTAATTAAACAGATTCAATTTCGTCATTGGATATTTTAATATGCATAATGATGCGGATATGTGAGACGTGGAGTTGCGAGGGGATGTTAGATGGGGGAAGGCTCGTTACTGGTCCATGGGGATGTACGGCCATCTGTCCTAAATGCGTCCAGCCAGCGACCAAGTATATACATATATATATATATATATATAACGCCCAGACGGGGTAAAACTTCCTCGCTACAGAGTTGTATTGTCATTTGTAAATTTGCTGAAACATGCCACTTTGAATGGGAGAAATTTTTTGTTTATAATATACGGTTTCTACCATTCAGACAATAGGAGATATATTTCAGAACAATATTATAAGAAGATTGTCACAAAATTTTACTTAAAAAGATCATTGATTGAAGTTATGGTTTGTGTCTGTCAGGTGACGTAAACTATTTAACAGCAACCACTCCAGTGTTTTGTATTGCATATTGTCAAGTTGTGCTGTTTCATAATTGCAAATTTAAATCTACAATAGCTGCAAATTTATATAAACCGTGCTCAGTTATTGTGCGTGATTCGTTATTTGTGAGAGGTTAAAACAATTAATTCAAATAATTGAGTTTTCAATTCTCGAACAAAACGCAATAAAAACATTTCAGTAGTGTTATTGTCAGCCAGTGGTTGTAATATTTTACCTTTGCAAAAACTCTTTTTAAATGTATTGATGTGTGCACTATTTCAAAATAATTGCGTTTCCAGTTTATTAAAACCGATCGTGTTGTTTCAACACCCGAACTAAAAATAAGCCCCTCCTCCGACCCGCCAGTGTGCACAAATATAAACCACCATCTATAAGGGTGAAACGTAAAATCTCCCCAACAATCTAACAAGAACTGTCAAATAAACCATCAACATCCTATTTAAAGTAGCTCTAAAAGCTCTTGTGATGGCAGAATAGTAAACGTATCTGTACTATTTCGTGTATTTAATTTATTTCCCCCTCTAACTGTATCTTTTAAATTACTGTTTATAACAAAACATAAGGCATTTTAACAATATACTTATTTATTTTTTTACAACGTGAACGTTATCTATTTAATAAAGAGCAACTAATTTCAGTACGGAGAAGAATTACACAAAATTAGTTAGTCGCGATAGTAAATGGCCAACAAATTGGGGTTTACAATTTACCGTACGTGCGCCTCACAAAACAAAACCTTCTCATTTGCTAATTGCGCAATCACGCAATGAATAAATAGTTCCAGTTTGTTTAATGATGAAGTAGATGATTCTGCTAACGTTGCTTTGATTTGAATGATTAGTCTAATTTGACTTAATATTTCATGAAATATACCATCTGATACCTGATTATGAATAACAAGAGTAACTGGATGGCACATTACCGGCTGTTCCCGAGCTATCCCGGTAATTACCGAGTAATGACGAGTGATCGTGGAACAATAGGTTAATGGTCCCCCCCCTTCCCCTCCCTCGTCATCGCACAACCCTGCCGTCGCTGCCTAACTTGGCAATGCTCACCATTTACGTTATGGTACGTATAATGAATAGCCGGGCTTTCAGAAGATTACACAAAACAATGGATGAAAGTTCGGCACTATGTAGCCTCCTAATGAACCACCATTCATTCAATCTGTGATGACCTTTTCAAATGAAGCTCAACAAAGTTTGTCAATGAGATTTAGAAATAAATAGTCCGTGTTTTGAGGTGTTCTTGGGCTAGGGAAGGTAAATCTTCTATGTAGATGTTAAAATTTGTGAATAAGAGTATTTTACAAGAATGTGTGTTAAAGCTGCAAGAACCTATTTTAAAGTCACTATCTATCGGTAGATGGGTATATCCGTCATTTCACGGTCTGAGCCAGTGTGAAAGAAACGTCTATCCAACGGGACCCATAAACTATAATTACCGATACCATAATAGCAAAATTGGGTAAGCTAAAAACAGAACCCATCTTGTTACCAGGCCGGGGGAAACAGATTACAGTTCCTCATCAATAACAAACAGGAACATGGGATGTCGCTGGTTCCATTCGAAAGGAAATGCCAGTCAAGTGATTTAAATGTTATTATTTATTTGTCATTAAAAATGAATCTATCTAATAATGTTAAAAACTCAAAATACGAATACATAGAAGACAAAGTTGAAATTCAAACTAAAAGTTAGTTCATTATATGTTGCTACTAAAATAAAAAGCTCTCCAAGAAAAAGTCTGCTATAAAATAATGGGTGTATACAAAACCACACAGTTCCTTTAGTAATTGAATTTTGAAGCTAACTTTTTCTCATGAAAATAGCAGCATTGTTATCTGTTTAGCCTCAATTATATTTTTGAACACACATTATGGTACACCACACCAAAATGTTTAAATAAAAACAAAATAATTGAAACATATACAATCCGAATATTGTAATCAAATATCAAGTACTCTAGTTATTGTATATTGATCCATAATTTAAACCACTTGTATTAATCGCACGCACGCTACTATACCATGCAAGTAATTGTGCGTTTATGTGAATAGAGATAATGATTGTACCCTTCAATTCTAGCGGGGCTTGTGAATATCCAGCAGGTGCGACGTTGTGATAATGTTTAATCCCCTCTTCATTACGCTTCGCCTATAGTCCACGATGCATGCAGCAGTAATTGTTTTACATTGATAACACTTTGCTTTGTACATTCCTGTGTGAGTGTTCGTTCAGTGGATAATTTCGGGCAATAGTCTGAATGCAACTGGCGGTTAACTCGAAGCCATTGTCTTAAGTCAACGCGTTTAACTTATTGTTCGAAGTAGTTAACCGGTTTTGAACGCATCACTTACAAAGCGTATAATTTTGGAGCGGGATATACAATAGTTTGGTATACAATAGTTTGGGTTCTCGTTACCGTGGAATGCACTAATGGCCAGCTTGCACACAATAGTATAGTTACAAAGATAACAGTCTTGATCACTTTGAAACATTTACATTAAGGGATTTCGTCTATTAAGTTTGGAAGAAGTGGGACTAGATTACATTTTAGTTGACAATGGTATTTTAGGATACACTTTAAATTCGTTTATTTGACTAATCTATCAATATGATACTGGTGCATATGTAAACGGTGACTTTAGAGCCGTCATAGCAACGAAGCACATAGTTAATGGTGTCCCCCACTGAAAATCAGTTCTTATAACTGAGTGGGTAGACTACAAATTCAAATTTATTTTTTTATTTTAAAGGATAATAACGGTATTAAGAGTTTTTTTAAAGAAAATGTTAAACTTAATTGGAATGCTTTATCTCTTGCGAGTTTAATGAGATTCATAACACAGTGAAGCAATATAGTGGCAAACAAGCCACAACCACACAGCAAAGCACAACACCACTCAACACAAAGTTTCAGGACATAATTGACCTTTACCGTCACAAATAAAATATAACCAACAAAAACGCCACTCAACAAAACAAGAGGCAACACGAAATGTGGATACAATACCACAATGTTCATTTTAATTTTAATTTTGAGATTTGTTTTTGTTATGTTAATAATTTATTTCCTAAATGTTGTGTTTCTAAGGCCCGAATGCATAGTTCACACTCAAGCCCTCCTCAACTCAGCCTCTCCTCAGCCTCACCTAGCCACCAATCACAGAGCCGTCCACATGGCAATGCCGCTCCGTGATTGGTGGTTGGGCGAGGCTGAGGAGAGGTTGAGTTGAGGAAGGCTTGAGTCTGAACTATGCATTCGGGCCTAAGTATACTTCATCAAAGAGAGCGGTTGGACTAATTCCTTTTTATCGATAATGAACTCTGATTATTTTAATAATCACAGAAATATTTTACATTCAAAATTATGAACACTTTATTTACCTATCACTACGTTCCTAGCCATATTCAAAACATTTCTACAAATACTGTCGGTACATTCTTCCTTACAAATGTATATCATTTGGTAATGCCAAAAGTTTTAACTAACAAGCAGCAACCCATTTTCATATTTATACAACCCATATATATAATATGCGACTCAGCACTTAAAAGCAAAACTCTAATTTCAGATGTAGTCTGTTCGATTCCGGCCCCCAGGAATCATATTTGACAGATTTAACTTTTAACTGAGACCTGGATCAGTCGTAAAATAATGCGCTCTGATTCATTTCAACTAACAGGATACACCTTTTTAAGTATATGCAAACATCCTAATATACCCAGTTTAAGTTTTTCCAACGAAACTGGTCTAATCCTGACTAAATAGACGAGTCCAAAATAGTAGCAACTTAGTTTTCGACTTCTCTAATTCCTACCATCTACTTGAAACATGTCAATTAGGAATATTTTACCTAAGGTTGGATACCTGTAAATTCCTAACACATTGGGCGTGACAAATGAGGCTTGAGCACTCAACTAATAAGCAGAATACCGCCTGTAGGAATATGTGAAAGAACGCCCGGAAGAATATGTTGATTTCCGTTGGAATAGAGTGCATGAAATGGGGAGTAAATGAAGATCTTTGGTCGGTATGAGACTAGTTACGTTGGGGTTAGGTATTCTTGTATACTTACCCCGAAACCACATTACCGATGCATTCGTAAAAGCCGAGTGATTCATGGCCAATCAGCGATCGGTACTTATATTTGAGGCACGCCGGTTGGCCAAGAATTACTTATCACGTATGACGAAAGCATCTGCGGAAAGATAGTTTCGGGACAAGTTATTTGATTCTGTCGCACTTCGCGAGATTTGATGGCGACGTATTTCCTTCACCACATCTGAGTGGATGGATACATCTGAGTGACGCCGGTTGAGGATGATATGTCACCGATATCGCGCGAAGTGCAGCACTTGTCTTTACGAGCGTCGCGACGCCGAGGGTGGTAAAGATGGACGCCCATATCAATACTCACGCCTCGTCCCTGAGATGTTGATATCGTTATGGTAATTTTGGTTAGTTAGTATTTGGTGTTTTATGATGTACGTTGGCCGAATCGGATCCATTGCACATCGGAGGAATCGTCATACGAGAATCCAAAATAAGGAGGGTGGTCAAGGTTATGGGTTTGAAGGGTCGTGGGGGTTGGTGGGCGTTTGAACGCAAAGAGTATGAACATGATGTGAGAAAGTATGGGAAGAGGAAAAATAATGAAGGGCACGTGAGATGAATAAAGTAATGACAAAAGAGATTGAAATTTCCGTTCGTTCCAAACGATGTACAATAATGTCAATGAACTTTTGAACTAACTGACCACACGATATATAATTTTTATTTTTCCAGATAGTAGCCAGTCACGAAAACCTAATAGTTATTCGGAACCGAATTTTTTATATTGTCATACTATAGTGATCTATTACTTTAATCAACTACGACCAACAAGGTCTGATAATTTAATTATCGTTGTGTTACAGTTGGAGTTAATGGGTTCACCACCTTACCCTAACCCCTTCTGCATACCCTAACCATAACCATATGACTGTAGTTTATTTTCTGTTGCTTGTATTAATGAAGTGGGGAGCAGATTTCTCTAGCATAGTCACCAATTAGTCTGCGAAGATCAAAATGCAATCGTATTGTGATACACAAACATATTGGCATCCATTAAGATCAGGTTAAGATAATTAACGGTCATCAAACATGGGGTAAATATTGCGTATGAATGCCCAGTACAGTTTGTAAGAAAACCTAGGAGCAAAATCCAAAATAGAATTGGTTTTGGTAGCAACAGAAACGGTCAACTATAAAATTGTACCATGGTTACATGTTTTATTCCAAACATGACTAAAGATGTAACACGTTTTATTTATAATGTAAATCCTTAAGATTATTTTATTACTTTAAATAAAATAAATTGTAATGTTCCACACATTCCTTGCCTTAAGACTGTGTCTACGTACTTTTATTGCTTCTTTACTGTCTGATTGAAAAGATTTAAGATTATGCTTTATCTTAAGTGGGAATAAAAGAAGTATTTATGAGATTAAGGATGAGAATAGTCTATTTTGTGTGGTTCTTTTCAGTCGGTTGATAGTGAATACAAGGGAATTATAGGCCTATAAAAGTTATTGCTATGGGTTTGTTGTTTCGTCGTTTTAGTAGCTTTACGTTTTGATCTTGTCTGTACTGGCCAAGCCATTCCACTTACTTTATCGCCACTTGTATAAATGTAGCAGAGGACCGAAGACTACACCTACCTACTTTCGATAAGTGTTTATGAAGAAAGTGGCGTGTTTATCCAGTCGATAAAATCCTATCTTCTCTCGGGGACTTCCGCAAGTCGTAACCAAGTTTAAAGCGAATATTCGTGTGTGTAATTTCAATCCAAGTCCCGTGTAGCGTATGCAGGCCCATCTTACCCCATAGGCACACGAGGCCCGGGCCTAGGGCGGCACTTTCCAGGGGCGGCAAATTTATTGGAAATTTGTATGTTATCAACCAACGGATTGATATTTAAGAAGTCAAAATCGTTAATATTTTACTTGTTTCGAACACAAAATGTCATAGCCAATGCAATATCTCAATTTCTCACCTGAGCGTTCACGAAAAATGACTTGTCTATTTCTATGCTCTATTTATGGTTGACGATGTCTAATTCGGATAAGAGAGTTGGGTGTAGTGTTTAGAAATGGCAGATGGAATAATAAGCCTAATCATTGAATAAGGGAGTGTAGTTTTTGCCTGACCTTTCCTAGAATCTGGCTACTCATTTTGAAAAGTATTGTAGTGTTCTTTGTAGCAGCATGTGGAGACTTATTAGCCAAAACATGCTTTCATCCTGAGATGTTACAAATTACAAAAGCGTTCAGTGTGGTTCAGTCCAACAAATTATTTACGAGTCTGTGCCGCATCGTTTAAACCACAATGCACTATCCCGCAAGTAAATCTGTAAACAAAATGCTTCTTCTGGCGTTTTGAAATCAGTCAAGTTTTCAACTTCGTATGGGAAGGTTCAATTTTCTGCACTTTTTTAGTGATTATTCGTGTGCTAAACTGACGAATTTTTTTAGGTAGGCGTGTGCTATAAAATGTAAGTTTTTCTTTAACTCTTCATCACGTGTGTTAATGTGACTTAATAGTATGACAGTGAGTGAAGTGAAGTACAATAAACTATATTAACAATTTTGTCACGTTCGTTATTATAAAGTTCGATTAAGTTGAGCCCAGTATAAGAAACGCGCTAAAGGGAAACGAGAGACTAGTCGCCTTATCAATGTTGTCCATTGAATGTGAGCTAGCAAAAACAATATGCTTTGACACAGTCATTGAACGATTTGTCAGAAACAAATCCAGGATGAAACCTTTGTGAGATTGCAGGCTCGGCGATAGAGACTGGTGAGTGACAAATATATTTAGCATAAATAAATAAAAATGTGTTCTTATTGCCCATCCCCATCATCGTATACAAAGTTTGTAATGGTGTTGTTGTTATTGTTGCCGTTGAGTTTTGAGGGGGCGGGGGGCGGCATTTGTATTCGGGCCTATGTGCAAAAGACATGTTAAGACGGCCCTGAGCGTATGTGTAACGCTGCAACTAGGGTAGTTTGTGCACTAAGTCGGGCGGGTTGCCAGCTACCCCTACAAACAAGTCTGGTTTACTGAGAACTTCATGGCCCATTTGAAACTCGCTACTTTTCATTCTCATTCGCCAACTAAATGGGACTGTAGACGTTTCAACCCTTTGCATCTAATTTGCCGAAATTTGTGTTTATGGTCACTTTAGCCAAGATGTATTTCGTCTGCTGTTCCCCTTCGCCTCGTCATGACCTGTTTTTCGTACAACATCGTCAAAGAAGCATTTCAGCTCTAATTTGCTTCGGATTATCTCAACTTTGTGTGACCTACATATTCTTCTTATCTTTCAGAAAACCGTTTTCGTTTCGTTCTGCCTGTTACGTTTTTATTTAATTCCGCTATATATTATGTATGAGATTGCAGGCATTTGCTCGCTCAATAAACACAAGACTACTTAGCCTTTATACACAAAGTTAGACTTCCACATGCCATAATTGTGTTCCTCACATACAAAAAGAAGCAACATTGTAATCTCATTTTCGTTGAGCTCGAAGGCTTTCGGAGATAATATTAAGTCAACTTTTTGTTTTCCGTTACACGGCTTTTATCGAAACGCCGATACAGAGGTAGGACCATAAAAGTTTATGTCACCGTGGAACTAAAATAGAACGTTTGACTTTTATACCGTTGTAGGTTTTGCCACCGTCGTAGAGAGAGTTTGGGAATCTATCTACTATATCGCGCTTGCACTGTTCACAATTGTTTACTTTTTCCAGAGAATTAATACAAGACAGCCTTATTGGAAACAAGAAAACATACTTTTACTCATCAAACTCCCGTTGTTACATGGTTTAAATCGCCTATGAGATAATGCGTTCTGGAATAAAAATTTACAAGTGTAACACTAACACATATCTATATTGCACGGGTACACAAGTTGCGACAGGTTATTTAAATGCCTTTAGTACATATACAAATGTACTATTTAAATATCCTTTGAAACTCACATTGACGCTGCAGTTTAAATTTATTACCCGGAAATAGGTGGTTTTAATACACAGGCATTAAGCTCTGCAAATGTTGTCAGCGCGATCCAAAGAGAGGACCACAAATTGTGATGTTCCACACTCATTACTAATTACTAAGACAATGTTGGTTCACTGTCGACATACCGATTAAATGGTATGCAGTAATAATGTGGGCAAGAGTTTTCGTCTTGCTCATTGTTTGAGAGACCGCAATTCCTCGCATATTTCCTCTTCTATGAAGCTCTCTATCATCTTAATTTCTGGCTTACAGCTTCTGGAACTATTTAACCCCATTCCGGAGAGCTGTGCAGTTACTGTCTGGTTAGTTTCTCTGTGTTTTATGTATATTTGAATACGACACGAGAAAATAAAGCAAGTGGTCTTTGTCTCCACACGTTCTGTATTCCATTCTACTCCTGCTAAGTTAGCAAGGTGTGTGTACACTTGTGAGAGTGCAGGACTTGCAGTAAATATGGGAGGTAATCTCGGTTAGCTTGGAAGTAGCCTAGGAAACAACGATATTACACATCTCATTGTGCTGTACAAAGATCTGATAAGGAGAGCTGCAACTGCAATCATAGAGTCTGTATTATCCTCATACTGAAGAAGGAAACACTGTTGTATTCTTGTTTATATTTGTGTACGTATTGTACTTTTATCGACTGGCTGAAATTTGAGTAAATAAAGAAAAACATACAAAAAAGTACAATCTGTAACAACCTGATGATAGGTTACTTTAGACTGTTGGCATTATAATACTGTAGGCCTGCATTTATAGGTAATTGTTGTTGGAAGCAACTTCTATTAAAGAATGTACAAAAGAATGGGTTTTGAAATCCTGGCAATCGTTGCCTCCAAACGTAAACTAATGTGATGTCATACATTGTTTGTATCTATGTATTCGCAAATAAAAGTACAAAAAGTATGCATAAATCGAAGTTTTATTATGTCATTTCCTTCTAAAAAATTACACGCATATTTGTTTTATTCAACAAAATGAGAAAGTATTTTATGAAATTCACCAGAATTCAAAGTCAAAGCACATTGTAAATATTGGTGTCTGAGTATAAAACACAGCCATATATAAATTCTGTGCAATATTGACTCAAGACCGTAACATATGGTACAGGATATCAAACATTATTTATTCGACACTTCAATAGACAATCCATATTGTTGTTTCTGTTCTATGGTCTTTAAATAAGAGTAGTGTGTATGTTTGTCCGGACAAGGGTGGTGTTTGGTGGTGGGTGGGGGGAGACGGGGGGGGGGGTTCTCGCAGCTAACACCAGCTAATCTCACTGCCATTCTAAAATATCCATCCATAATACATTGACAATGAGACATCCGCAGAGCTACATTCTGTTTCATTGTTGTAGTGGGTTTTGTAAGGGGAGGATTGTGTCTGGTCTAACCAAACGATTTATCACTGTCCGTAACAAAAAGGTGTTTTGTCGTCGCTCGCAAGTGGATTGTGACCAGAGCGTCAGCATTCGCTGGAGGTTTATTTCATCGACGCCATCACCGCCATTGTTCAGGCGGTAAAGAGCACCGAAGCCAAGAATACACCAACAGTTTCGCTGGCTCTCGTCTCATCATACAAAGTCTCACCATTTTCCCTCTCTAAATCTAGGTTTCACATTACTTTTGTGGCAACTCTTTTTCTTTCATTATGTTAATGGCATTTTCCAATCGGCATTTGTGCGCGAGTTACTAACTTGTCTGCAGAAAAGACTGTTCATCATACGCGCCGAGCAGGCAACCCCCCATGTGAATTACTGAATGACAAAAACACCAAGCTGCGCAAAAATTCTGTAATTATTCGATGGTCGATGTGTAGTTAAGTTGACGGAGTTTAACCCTGTATGGTAGTCAGTATGGTTCGCGACGGTGATGCGATGGGATAGATGCGTCTCGGGTATAGAGCGTGTTCGTAAACTCGACAGATGGCGATAGGCGTGGACCCAATCACGTCAGTGCAGTCGAACCGAACTGGAACAACTCATCTCTCATTCTCTCTGTGACTGGACCTCAATTCTCTGGCTAATCCAATGATAAATCGCTAATACGTATCAGACTTGTCCCATCATGATAGACCCCGGCTGATGCGATCTTGGTTACATATAGGTAATGCTCTAATGCACGGCGATAAGGAGTTCAATGGGACATGTTGGTGACGATCACCATCACAGTATTATCTTGATGTTTTAACAAAACATGGTAAGTGCTTAGTAGCTCTATCATAGGAGGGTGAACTGGCCTACCACAATACTGCCAACCCTCAGCATTTGCTTTTGTTTATCAGATCCGTTTAAGAACCGACCTAACCCAACACACAATTCTTGCCAATAGCCTATATACGTTTGTTTTTGTTTAATTTTTGTTACACTAGTCCAAACGTAAACTAAGTAGCCTCATACCAATCTCACATTCTTATCTACCGCTCTTTTCATGCTAGCTGTTTTAATGAAGATACTGGCGTTCTTTCACACATTCGTAAAGCCAGTTTTCTGCTAAGTAGAGTGCAGAAGTCTCTAGTCACGCCCGCCGTGTTAAAAATGTCTATGTATACAATCCAAGGGTGTAAATAATCACTTATGCACCTGTTTTAAGTAGATGATAATAACTTCAGATGCAGAAAATTAAGTTGGTACTTGGCTATGTAGTAATTGGGCCTAGAGTAAAGTTGCCTCAACTAGTAGTCTCATGCTTACGAAACAGCAGAGTCCATTAGTACCAACTTAATATTCTAATTCCTTACTTCCTATCATAAACTATAATTAAGTCCATTAGGCATAATTTACGACTTTTAGTTGGATAACTGTAAATTCCAAACAAAGTGGGCGGGACTAATGAACCCTCTGCACTCTATACTAAGAGTAAGACTGCCTTTACGATCGAACGTATGAGAGAATGGCAGAAATCTGTTGTTTTTCGTTGAAACAGCATGCGTGAAAGGGGCGATATATATATAAAGATCTGAAGTCGACATGAGACTATATAGCTACGTTGTGAGTAGTATAGTGGACATCATTAGTTCCACAAAGAAAGCATTGAGCAGAACTATCTTCATTATAATACATCGTGAATGGTAAATGGTAAGTTCCGTGTTGTTATCATAGTTGCTTTTTTTATTGATATTTATTTTAATTGAAAAATTAATTATTTAATTTATAAAAATCAACCGCATTGCGCTGATACTAAATACTGAATAGCTTTAGTGTCGCAATGAAAGATAGAAATATCTGATGATACGTGATGAAATAAATAAATAATGGTGAAAAAAAAACAGAAATTGAAATTAAAATTGTAGTGAGTAAACTGAACAACATATTTTAGATATAAAATAAATTTAAACAAATAAAACATATTTGAGCGAGTCCACTTGCAGGGTGAATTCGTAAGATACCTCATCTACCCCCAGAGCACCACCCATTGTAATGGGACAGTCCAGGTCCTCCGTATGCATCAAGATAATTTATGTGTAGATAGGTCAGGCACGGCCATCAAATGAATCCAGTCAATACAATTCAACATAAAAGCCATTTAAAATCAGGTCCTCCTATACACAACTTGTTACTGAAGTGGATTACCATGCTCCATACTTTAAAGTTAGAAATGGTAATACTTTAAAGGGGTTGGTCCCCTGGACACCAATATCCAGTTACGTAATGAAGCTTCATTCTTCTGTGGAAGAAGATTTAGTGCGCAGGCCACATGGCAAACATTGGTACACAGTTGAAACGAAATCACGCTCTTATTATATTGGCCTGCGGTTTTAGAATTCTGTACGTAACCCCCTCCCCCCCCCCCCCCCCCTCCTCGCTTCAGCTACGCCATCCCATCCACCCCTTTCTCATGGGTGCCTCATCTACCTCTGGGGTGTGATCAATCTCTTACCAGACTACCCTTAAAATACAACTCGGACGAAATCAGTTGCAAACTGTACTTTGAACTTTTGCATGCGCAAGTTTTTCTCGTTTTTTTTTTTAGGGAACAAACTTGTATTCACACGTGGTCTTAAAAGTTAGGCAGTGATTTTGTTTTTAATAGGAAATAAAAATCTTTTCCCGTTAGTAATCCCGAGGAAAAAAGTTATTGCTGTCGTTCACAAGTTTTCGTAATTGAAACGAAATTGTGAAAAAATAACATTGAATTCGGTGGATATAGGAAAAGAAATAAGGAACAAAAATACGATAGATATCCCGGAGTGATGAAAACGAGAGAAATAGAGAAGATTGGAGATAGTTGAAGAAGCTCCGAGCAAAGTTTACAGAAGGCGGGAAAACTCTGGCTGCGGCTTCTGAAACTCATAACGTGAGGTTCCTGGATGGATGTGTGTGCTAGGGGTGGTGGTTAGGGTGGTGGGGGGGGGGGGGGGGGGGTGGGGGGGGGGGGGCGAACTATCACGATCCGATCAGTGCCAAGCAGTTTACAACAGTTTATGGTCAATGCGAGGATGTTCGTAGTATCAGTATTGTGATAGCTGGAAACGTACCGAGAGTGAATGTACTAGAATTGTATAAATTATTCTGATTCCCATGATTTTGATTTTGAGACCCGCTTTTACAATAGGATTATCTTTTTAGCAAATGCTTAAATAAAATTCTATGACTACTACTAAGGTGATGTCAAGTTATTTACATTATATTTTGCCAAATTCCGATGGAGATTTTACTCCACTGCATACAAGGTAACCGATAGTCTTTGTCATGTGTTTATGTAATTTTTATGTAGGGCCCAGAAATGTCAACAATATATTTTAATCCAAAAACGTACACATCATTAAAATTGTTCGCGCAGGCCGGCCTCTAACAAAGCATTTCTTACTCTGTCCTATACCCAATTTCTGTAAGCCCACATACATGTAAATATAATAGTGTGTATTATCTGGTTTTGAGCGTTGATTGAGATTTGGACCACTTTATGCGTTTTCCCAGCTAAATTCCTAATAAGCTTTGGTTACTTATTATTTAGACAAAAACAGTTACATTGGTAGAATTGTTAGAGTTTATATTTTCACTGTTAAAAAATTAATAACATACTAAGGTCCGGTCTCACAATGTCCCAATAACTACTTATTCATCGAATAGCTTCTTTTCTCCATGGCAACGACCAATCAAAACCCTTGAAATTCTCCTAATAGCTCAATTGCTACAAACAACATTCTTATCAGGAGATTGTACCACCAGCCCTTAGTAAAAGTGTAACATCATAGTTATTTTAGAGCAGAAATGCTAATATATTATACACAATTAGTAAAGAAATTAAAGTAAGTTGTAAACTTCGACCTCAACAATAACGTAAATTCATTTATAACCGTACAATTTGAACTATGTATTTAATAATTATTACAGTAGGATGGCGAGTGTTGAAATGAATTAGAACCTCTGTCTGACATCTAGGACTGGCAGTATCAAAACCGCGACCACAACATTCTCTCCGCCATCTAAACAGAGTTCTTGTGCGCGGTTTCATAACCTTACAGTGCAACATTGCACAAGTCTGGTGGTTGGTCTAAATAAAAAGTGTCCGTCGCGAGATGCCGTGTCAACAGTCTTCACCCTCTGCAAACACCGCAAACAGAAAGAAAACATCTCCAGGGCTGATTAAATTCGTCCCCTCCGTCTCGAGTGGGTGACCCAACTTGTCCGTTCCATCAGATCTGAGTAGACCAAAGAGCTTCTGATGGAAAGAGACTCCAGACTGCTATTTATGTAATGGATTAATAACGCGTATCTTTCTCTTCTAACCGTTGTTTTGAAACGCTACAGAATAACGGGACGTATTCATTTTGTAGAAATTATACGATCTGGTACGGGATTACTGTAATTTCAAAAGAGAGAAATAGAAAAGTTGTATGTTCATGACATTAGTTGTAACATCATTCTGTCAGCAATGTTGAAAAGAATGCGCGTTTTCATGTTTCCATACATAAATTCTGATTGATGTATGCTGAGGTTAGAAATATGGAATTCGAAACCAAACAGTGTCGAAACTTACCAAGGATAAGAGTACTAAATAATTGTGATGAAGGTTTAAACACATTTAGATAAAAGTATCAATTCAGTTATGACGTATAAATAACCTTGCCATATTTCCTGAAATACCATGGACTAAAAAGCAAATCATTTTTAAATTGTAATATTATTTTCTAAGCTTAACTAAACTATAACTAAACTATTACCAAATTATATAAAAAAGAAACTTACACAAATGCAAAAATATTGAAAGTAGTGGATCACTCGGTGGCATCAGTACTAGATTGTTGTCACTGTATAAACAACGTATAGATGTTAGTGTGATGAAAAATAATCTTAATTAACCGATTTTTATAGCTTAAATTGTATCTCCATGCTGTAACAATGTACGTACATTCGATACTATCCTATATATAGTCAGCATGCCGCATTTTACCAAAATTGCCAAGTTTCCAAATTTATATTTGGCAGATCGCTTTCCCACTGTGTCTACATCTAAGTTGCACATGAAATATGTTTTCACATTGAAACGTGTTGGAACAAAACACCAATTCCACATATTTCACCAGTACAATATGAAATACTAAGGAGAGAATATACTCACTCAAGAGACACAAGTGGAAATGTTTTCGAGGATTGTGCTTTATGATGTTTGAATCCAAATTAATTCCCAAGTAGTGTACTTACGCGAGCGAATTCTCTGTTTTCACATAACATATTATCCCACCTCTCATTCCATACATTCCCACTTCTCACCCATCCACGTAGAAATGTTCAATTCATCCCAACGACTATCTCATCTGGCCTGCCACCAATTCGAGATGCGCGGTTGCCAATTTCACACCATATCTGTACTAAAGTATCGATTGTTTTCGCCAGTTCGACTTGGAGAGGGACGAGCGTCGCGACGCTTACAAGTCGCTGTATTCATAGACGCTCATGCATATGTAAGAGTGAGCCTCGTATCTGAGCCCAGTGGCCTATTGGCCTAGTGCGATGCCGATATCGGGAGCGGGAGGGAACAAAGCCTGTGAGCGACCTTCAGGGAGCCATTACAACACCCTGACATCATCTACAAGAAATAAGTTTAACGAGACATGTTAGCCGAGGGGGGAAAGATAAAATGTCGAACATATTTATACACGGGGTCGTTCAAGATTGAAATCTCAAACGATAAATATTGTTCGTAAAATAAATGGGATCTCGATATTTTGCATTCGATCATGATAATATAAATGGCGTGGAAATCTCAATTTGGCTCCCCAAATCCTCACGAAAAGATATTGTCCGACGTATCTGGAGGGGCGAGGTGTCACTATGCGGGCTAATAATGAGGCCTCATTGATCCTGAGTAACCTAACCTCATACATCAACCGTCACTCATTGGCCGAGCTGACTTTTAGGGGCACATCACAATGACTAACAATTATAACGCGAAGGATCCATTCATATTTTCAGATTCAGTAGAAATGTAGGATTTATCCATTCAAATGTTAATGCACTGCATTGTGTAGTGTCTGTATTATCATAATTGTGCATTCAAACGCGTGTGGTCAAAGGAGAGACGCAATAAAAATTAATAAGGTGCCGTTTTCCGAACGGCGTGTGCGGTTTATATCGATCCCTCGCAGCAACATCTATCAATGGGGGTGACTCATTGCTCACTTGCAGCCATCATTGAAGATTAATTAGCTTCTTAAAACGGTTCTAACACACAAGACAAACTTCCGTCGGGAGTTCTATAGGTCTTGCATGATGAGCTAATAATTTAGCTCATGTAAACTTGAAGTTAATTTACAGTACGTAGCTCTACTAGGAGACAAGAGCGTGAGTATACATCGGAACGTCGGGAATAAACTGTTCAAGTGGAACTACTTGGAAATTTCATGGCATGTTATTGTGAGACGATGCGACAACTTGTAGAAACGAACTTGCTGGGATTGTAGTGAAGGACTATTCTTGTGAGGATGAGATAATAACCACTTATGACGTATATGAGGTATTATTTCCATTTCCGGGGAACACATATATCCCTGAGTCACTCGCGCGCTATTTAATTACACCAGCACTCGCGTGGGTTTTATTTAACCCCAACATTCTACCAGCTGTAAAAACGAAACTATTTAATTTTTTTTTGGAAATATAGTTTTAGGTAATATATCTGGGTGACGTCCGTAAAGAATGTGTACACAATTTTTTTTGTATATTATTTATATTTTTATTGAAATTTGATAATTTTTAGTTTTTAAAATACAGTATGGCGTTTCAAATATAAATTTGTCAACCTGAACGTATAAACACAGGTTTTTTATCATTTGTGTTTAAGCATACATGTGTTTTTTAGATGAGCGTAGCGAAGCGGAGTGAATCTCTCCATACAACTCGATCGGCGCTTTGTCTGTGTGTGTGTGTGTGTATGTGTGTGTGTTCGCCAAATTTTGTTCGTCGCGCACAGGTCAAACGGCTTGACGGATTTGGCTGAAATTTTCGGTCAACACCCGTGAATACTAAACTCGATGCTGTTAACATAACCAGCAAAATTCGTCAAGATGCCAACCTACAAAAAATTAATTACTGAAAAATAAAATTTGTTTATTTATTTAATTAAATGAAAACTTACCAACGGATTTGAATAATGTTTCTCATGTAGGTTTATATAAACTGTACCAACAATTGACAATAATTTCAAAATTGTACGTTTATCCGCCATGTTATAAAGAAATATTGTTTATTTACAACAATAATTTCTTCATTTTTACAGTGTTCCGCCGATATGATTCGCATTTGCGGACTTTTGTAATTAGATGCACATAGTATACACCAAAATAGCGTACGTAACAATACCTATGCAGTATTATTTGGAATCTTGATAGCTGTCATAAAATGGCTACAATGACATAAGATGCCAACATACAAAAAATTAACAACTGAAACACGTGTTTTGTTATTTATTTATTTAAATTAAAACTTACACACGGATATGAATGATTTTTTATATGTAGGTCTACATCAATACTACCAACACTCGACATTAGTTTCAAAATTGTTGCTTTAACCGCCATGTTATAAACAAATATTGTTTATTTACGGCAGACATTTTCTTCATTTTTACAGTGTTCCACCGATATGATTCGCATTTGCGGACCATTGACGTTAGATGCACATAGTATGCTGCGGGAATGGCGTAGGGAGACAGACCTTTCTCACTATGTATTTGGAATTTTGATAGCAATCATAGGATGGCTACAATGACGTGTTATGTTTTATGACTTTCTCGGCAAACATGCAGAAAATAACAACAAACTTGGTCGACAATTTAAAAAGCTATTATTATAGTTTAAATGCGAGTTATTGTATGATTAAACAATATAACATTTTAGATTTAGTCTGTATCTACATTATGGAACTTTCCATACACTGATATGTTTAATAGTTTATGAATTAGTGCCTATTGAGTAGACCACGGTCGAATGAAATTATGCGGAAATCCATCAACTTGAAGGTTTTAATTTCTTTAAAGAAAACTTCTTAACGGATTTAAATAATATTTCGTGCGTTTATTAGCAACATATCAAGAAATAATATACTTAAGTTATAAGGTTGTAACTTGATCCGCCATCTTGTAAAAAAATCATATGTTTATTATAAAGGTATTTTTTTTTTTTTTTAAGAGTAATATGATATGCAAATGATTTATTTGATATGATACATTGAAAAAAATCGCTCATCTGTCAACGCGGAGCGTTTTCCTAGTAATATTATAATGCAATTAAAAAAAAAATTAATTGGTATCTTCTTTTAACATGGTGCCTAGTGTAGACCTATAGATTTTGTAACTGGCGGCTCAAATCGAAGCCTGAAATCTTAGGCCTAGCCTATATCATAATGTGTAGGCTTTGTGCCTGATGATTCAGTTTGTAGCCTAAATTATTATGCCTAAAGTAGTGTGAAGGTTTTGTCCCTGTTGGCCCAAATCAAAGCCTAGCGCCTTGGGCCTAGCGCCTAGTATATAGGTTTAGTGACTAGTGGATCAAATCGAAGCCGGAAGTGTTAGGCCTAGAGCCCAGAGTACAGATTTTGTGATCAGCGGCTCCAATATAAGCCTAAAGTATTAAGCCTAGACCTAGAGCCTAGTGTAGGCAACATATTTTGTGTGGGGCTCAAATCGAAGTCTAAAATCTTGGGCCTAGAGCACAAAGTATTAGTTTTTGTGCCTAGCAGCTACAATCAAAGCCTAAAATCATAAGCGTGCATGCTAAGCTAAGCCAAGGCCTAGTTTACATTTCATGATCCCATCCTCTAGTATTTAAGTAAATTAATAATAGATCTTAGGCCTAGTGTATGGTATTATGCCTAGGGATTAGTGTGAAAATATTGTGCCTAGTACCTATATTCGAATAATAAGGTATTGAAATTAGAATGTATAACAAACAAGTACAAATTGTAGAGTATATGTACACATCTTGCCGGCTTCGAAACTTCTAACTTCAAAACAGGCGCAAATTAGTTGTTACATAAACACTCGCGTGGGGTTCCTGGAACCCCAATGAAATTCAAGCCGACAACTGAACAAAACCAAATTCAATGTGCAAATTTTAGTTACGTATTTCATTCATAGATAGAACAATGATACTACATCTAGAAGGAAGGATCGATAATGAAGTTATCTACAGAGAACTGAGAAATACACTGAAATAAAAGGCTGGGGTTTATTAAACCCCACGCGAGTGACCGAGGGATAAATAACTGTCAGAACTCAAAATGATAAAACAGTCTTAACAGTAGGACAAAGAAAAGGGCTTTTTAAATAATTTTTTCCCTCAGATATATATTAGGTTATTTTTATATATCATCAATTATTATGTCCGAAAGAGATTGTAATTGAAAGTTTAGAGCTAACCATGCTCAAGAATTTCTGTTAATAAAATTGTACTCATGTTATTTATAAAATAAAGCATTCATACATAAAAGTAAACTACGTTTTAGACAAGTTGCTTTTATTTTGAAGAACGTACCTTTCATTAATGTAGTAAACGTCTATAAAATATCTAAATAAAACTAAACACTATTGTTACAATTCATAAGCTACACTGATCTAAACATGTGGATACATTTTTAAGGCCACATATCTAGTCTCTAAACAACTAATCGTATACGAATAACTAATCATTATTTATTTATGAATTAATGAATTAATTTATTTATTTAATGTATGTCATAGTACTCTTTTTTCGTGAGTTATTTATTTTACATTATCAAGGGATATTTGTGGATAATGTCAGACCATTGCACAAAGACCGTCGCGAGGGATACTCTTTCTTCAGGTTTGTTTGTTTTTTAACGTTATATAATATATATATCTTGTTTGTAGGTGAATTACATTCTATTGCCACGTGTTAGATTTTAGCTATTACATATTGTGCTTGTTCATGAACCTCTTACCATAAACTTCGTAGATTCCCTCGTTCTCAAGAGTCAAACCAGCTAATTAAATAGATTGAGGAGTTTTCTATAATTGGCGGTAAACTATTACACCAGACACCTAAATTGGGTTTAAACATCTCCATTCCTCCCAACCCCCTCCTCAGCTACTTCCAGGAACCCTGGCTATTTTTTTGTTCTGCAGATCTCAATTATTCTCCCCCTCCCCTCCCACCCCCTCCCTCGTCTTATCTCCAGCGCCGAGAAGACTACGCGACGTACTTCCCAACTCAAACTCCAGTGCACGTAATTAAACTTAAATTTCGCTTAATTAAACGGGGCCGGTCACGTATGGTGATACCATCAGCTGGCTCGTTGCAGCTCATAACTCTCCGACCTCGCTGGCTCCGTCGGCTGCTGTCGCGCATGACGCACCCCCTATCGGTACCTATTTGAATTTATCGCTATCTCCGAATTTGGATGGGTTTTTTAAACGATTTACCTTTTTGTATCAGTTTGTTGATAAGAAAATTTGCATGCAATGTGTAGCCTGCATGTAGTGTGTATAGCGTAATCTGCAATTTTAGAGTTTACATGCACGAGGGAGGCTTACTAATTATTTTTGTGCAGCATTTTAACTGATAAAAATAATAATTTTAGGACAAGCATATTATAACAGAGTATGCCACCAATACCAAATCAGATGTACACTAGGACCAGAATCATTTCCAAGTAAATGTGTTTCTTTGCAATTTAACTTGAGAAGCCAACGTAGATTCTGTGGCAGTTCCTTCAATGGGAGTTACAAATCGTCACGATTATTGGGGTAAGGTTGTTTGCACCATAATTGACCATTCTAAAAATTACTTAGGACCATTTGTTTCAATCTCATCGCTTATGATCACTGTACGTAATTTTGTATTCGTTATAACTAAAATAGATTGTTGTACTACAAAGGAGGAGTACAACAAAGCACGTACTTCCTCTTTTTGCACACTTGTCTTGATATTTTGTAATCTCTATCCAATATATGAAGCATTGAATCACTTTCCTAGATGAGTAACAACCAGGAGTTGAAATTTATAGGGTTAGTGGCAAACATACTGATCTATCCCTAAAGCATTTACACTCGCCCGCAGTCAAATTGCATTCAAATAAATAATACACCATAAAAATACGTCACCACAATAACAGTCTATATTAAAAGGAAATGGAATGAAATTAACATTGAAATATGTACTGTCTTGATATTGTAATTAAATTTATTTATGATCCCCCGTCCTGCGTGTGTTTAATATGTATATCTTTGTCTTCCTCATTGCACCAGTCTTTGCATCTCTGCATATCCATTACATTACAGCGCAAGTCCTAAATTATTTGTAGCATCCATTCCATCTTGGTCGGCCTCTTCTTTTTTCCCTTCCGATCGCTCTCATACGTCGTATTATTAAGTATTCCTTGAAATCATTCGCGCCTAGGGTGACCATAATATCAAAACAATACACTAAGATATTTCTATCGAGATTTATATATTCGGTAGGGGTTGAGTT
Organism: Isoperla grammatica; assembly: GCA_945910005.1. NCBI lineage: Eukaryota > Metazoa > Arthropoda > Insecta > Plecoptera > Perlodidae > Isoperla > Isoperla grammatica. The sequence continues at coordinate 114,545,219 of OX246737.1, forward strand.
ACAGCCCCAACTCGAGGCGAGTTTCGGTCTCTAGATTAACCCAGATGTTACGTTTATCACTTTTAGAACCTGTACAATGCATAGTATGATTCGTATTTGATACTCGTTATGGGTAAGAATTATTCTTGTTCTGTTTTGGAAAAAGTACTCGTCCATCAAGGTTAGGAAATTAAAAGTTGTCCAGCCCTAGCAAAGTTTTAATACCCTCGGGCTAGCGGGCGAGCGTTAATTTCACCCCCTGGTAATAACAATCAGCCGCCATTCTGAATGACACGATACTTTCGGAACAGTTAGTAAAGAAAAGAAGATTTCCGTCACATATACTTACTTTGACATATCTTACAAGGTGTCGTCATGGGTTATGTAATACCGCACTGACGTATGTGAAAAATACCAACCTAAATCTAGTTGCATCTCATTCTCTGTCTTGTCTGTTGGCAAGTGTTGTCAGGGCGCATTCCGCTCACGGCTAGTACACTCCATGCAGTGTACAATAACAACCATAACCTTGAAATCCCGCGGTGAATTCCATTGAAATAGACCGCGTGGAGCACCCGTCTCTTCTAAGAACTTTACAAATATGACGACAGCACATTGCTTAATACGGCGTGACAATTGTGTATAAATTATTGATTTACTATTGTCGCATACCGTACATGGACGTATCTGCTATTGTATTGAGTGCAAGGACATTATGTAGCCCCTGTGATAAGCGCAAAACAAAACACACTGAAGATATCTCTTCAAGAACGTTCATTGGTCATTAGTTTAGTGGTAATGGTATGTAAACGGGGTGACGAGTGTATACATTATTGATTTACTATTGTCATATACCGTACATGGACGTACCTGCCATTGTATTGAGTCCACAGGCAGACATTATGTAGCCCCTGTGATAAGCGCAGAACAAAACACATTGGATATAACTCTTCAAGACCCTTCATTGGTCATTAGTTTAGTGGTAATGGTATGTAAACGGGGTGCTGAGTGTATACATTATTGATTTACTACTGTCGCATACCGTACATGGACGTACCTGCCATTGTATTGAGTGCACAGGCAGACATTATGTAGCCCCTGTGATAAGCGCAGAACAAAACACACTGAAGATCACTCTTCAAGAACGTTCATTGGTCATTACTCATTAGTTTAGTGGTAATGGTATGTAAACGTGTCGACGAGTGAGCTTTCACATTAACACCACATTCCGGTGATGTTGTGGGGACCTTGTTGGCTTCAGACTGACTTTTATGTAATATATCATCCACGATGGAATGTCCAATCCCCCAGCTAAGGTGTGGATGTCGCGCATGAAATGTTTGTTCTTTATTATCACATCTCCGACAGATCATCTCGATTACTCATTGTGGTAACAACAGACAATTAGTTTTAAATCAGCAAGTTGTCCGTTATTTAACGGTTGTGCAGAGGACGACGAAGTTGCAGATTGTAAAATATGCAACTGGAGTGATACGAGCTTGACATTCCACGAAGATAACTTTCAAGCTTCTCGCCATGACGGTCTCTCTCTGCTGACAGGTGAAGGGGGGGGGGGGGGGTGAAGGGGGGGAGTGTCGAGATTTAGGCGAAAGAAATGTCTTGACTTTGCATAACGGTGACTGTTTTGTAAAAGTTTTTCACTTCTGACAAAGTGGCGCTTTTGTTTTTTCTTAAAAGTATTTAAATATAACGAGCGTTTAAGATTATATTTTGGATGTAATGTATTTTCTTTCATTGGTGGTTCAATGTCTGTGACTCTGTCTAGCGCGGTGTCACTCGTAAGTTCAATTAATCTATATCAATTATTACCGATAGAGGTGGCTCAGCGGTAAGACGCGAGACTCTGATTCGGGAGGTCGCCGGTTCGATTCCGGCCACCGGCAGTCCTGACTGAAGGTTTTTTCCGAGGTTTTCCTCAGTCGTAAAAGCGAATGCTGGGATTGAGTTATACTATCAGCCCTCGGACAAACCTTCCCAACTATCCAAACACCCTAATAACCTAGTTAGTCACCTGAAGAGGGGCACATCAGGTAAAACTGGTGTGCACCCTAGAACGGGTATTCCTACAAAAATTATTATTATTATCAATTATTAAAGATATTTGTTTACATTCATTTGCCTCAATTATGTAGATCGATACTTTATGTACATTGAAGTGAGGACTTATTTTATGGTCGAATCTGCCAGAAGATAAGAGAAGATGCTAGATAATATAACGCATAAAGAACACGTCGAGAAATAGGATGGCAAACACGATGCTCAGAAAAATTGCTATTTCAGATATCCGAATAAAACTCAAAAGTCACGAATCTCAAAAGAGAGGTTTCGATGTCTCACGTGGGCCCAAGAGTAGGTTTACCAAAGCTATCAATCTTACATGTAAAACTTTTCCAGTTAGGTGTTTTATTTTGAAAAACTCTTTTATTTGCGGCAAAAGTCATTCGTCTTTTTCCTTCGCTCTCGCAAACAAACACAACGAGGTGAAAACCAATGCGTATATAAGGTCGCCTATATATTCCCATCTCGATTCGATTCAGCTTAGACAGCAACACACAAGGCGCGCTGAATTGATCTAGGGAAAACATTGCATTTCCGTAAGCAACACAAATAAAACATTGGCTGTGTTGTCGGACACTGATCTATCGATGCTGTTATCAAATGACCGATGATTGGACCCGTCGAGCTATTCTCACGCGAAAATGCGATCGCAGGCGATATTTTGAGGAATAGGTGTGAGTATAGAGAAGAAAATCGTCGACCGTGCAAACTGTCAATATAAACCTACCCGGACGCTGTGTTCTCTTTGCAGTGCACTTATGTCAATGAATGACTTACTATATTAATTGTAAATTTATTAATTTATGATGTTAACCTCATTAATTTTGTATTTTCAATAATAAATGTGTAAATTTAAGCTTATACCGGCAACGGTCATATGGAAGGATATTCATAGCTGGCTGTGTGCTTATATCTTTCATGCGATAAATAGCTATAATATATGTATGTACTTATACACTTACTGTATGCCATGCATACACACGGCCTTATCGTAAACTTGGCAAAAAATACACAGTAAATATTTTCAAATATTCTTGAAAAGTAGTTCTATTTAATGATTCATTCATTAATATACTAGAAAAGGCAATAAAAAATCGACATACCGTATATGTGATGAACGTTAAATGCATATCCAAAACATTTTGTAACTACTTTTATGTAAGAATGTTCTAAATAAATAAATAAAATAAATTCACATTTAGAGTCTACCCACTCAGTAACTAAACTGATTTGCAGTGGGGGACTTTAATTGAAAGTGACTAAACCAACCCTGTAGGCTTCGAACACCATCAACGAGTGAGCGATAACCAATCAAAGATCGATATTTCAAATACGAAACATATGAATCAGTGATTGGACAGTGCGAACACCTGCGGACAAATGCCAGAATCAACAAGGCCGATTCAGAACAAATTTGAATTTATTGAGTGCTTCGTTGCTAGGACGGCTCCAAAGTCACCGTTTATACTTATTCCTAAGCCAAGAAGTAATGGAATTGAATCCATATTAGAAGTTAAAAAACTTCTGCCTGAACCGGGACATGTAAGATACCACATCGGGAGGAACGATAGTAGGTTAATTTGATGTGTGTCGAATGAAACGAAAACAGAACAGTGATGTGTAGTGTGATGCTTGTAGATTGCAGGTAAATACAGACAGAGACGAAAGGCAACATACAAGCAATGAATACCCGTGGGCATTGTTTGAAACAAAACAGTGTTTATTTATACTTAACGCCTCGAAGCTGTAGAAGCAGCTGCTTCATTGAAATTACGCATCAAACATAAACATACATCATTTCAAGAGAATTCTAACCACTGCATTTTGAAACAAAACTATGATGTATATACCAGCACATGATATTCCATACATTACCATAGTATCAAGATACTCAATGCGCACATAGAATATTTCTGAATATCAACAGCTACACAAATAGATCATGCATCATATAAACACCAAAGAAATTATGCAGCACAATTCCCCATGTTGGAGATTTCCGTAACAAAGCATGTGTACTGAATGTACCTTCTATAGTTTAACATCCACTACCCTAACTTCAACGACCATTACGTTTATCAGATCTTAAGTAGGTCTCTAGCCCCCAGACCAGTCGTTGGCAAAGGAGCTTACATTGTTGAAGCAACATAGAAAATATCGTTAGCAAGCAATGCGGGTGAAGTGGCTATATCATGATTTTATCTTTGAAAATGTTGAAATTATTTTCGTAATAGAGTTTGTTAAGTTGTGTTAGAGCTTGGTATTGTCAGCCCGCGCTCTCCATCATCTGAAGGGGACTCGCTCTATTGCGCGGGGCTAAATCATGGAGCGCCACTTGAGCGCAACACAACAGCGGCGAGGGGTGTCGGTTGGTATATATGTTTGAGTTTCCAAACAACTTAAAAATAACGCGGCAGGTAGAAAGAGAATAGTTCCCTCGTTTTTCAGCATTGATTAAGTATTGATGAATCGCACATGTGCTCTTCACCCCCCTCCCCCCCAGGCCAGCTGTACCCCACTTGAAATACCCCCCGTCCCCTTCACACAGAGCCACTTGAGACGGAGCTCATACGCGCTGAAATACGGCACCCCCCAGTTTCAGACCCCAAACAACAAAATGTATAAACATTGTTCGTTCTAGAAGATCAAAGCACGGGTCATATTTGAACAATCGTAATGCCGATGAATGCTGCTTGTGCAAGGACTTTGTACAAGAAGGTACTTGAGATGCATTAAATCTAGCTAATGAACCTCAATGTAGTGAACGTTTGACCAAAGTCTACTTGTAGGGTTGTTAAGTTGTAAGTCGTAAGTAGGAGCTTGTTATAATATGATGATTTACAAGTACCTGACATTAAATTTACCAAACAACTTGTGAACGTTTAGATAATGAAGGTTTCGATGGGAACACTTGAGTCCACGTAAGTCACATGATTGCAGCCTTGCAGACACTGTGAGTCTCGAGTATGTTCGCAGTCAGTACTAATGTTGAATGTTATTTTTGCTAAAACTAAAGCTAAATGCCAGATATATTACTACTCCACCCTACTAAAGCTGAGAAGCATAAAATTAGAAAATACTACTTATACCTTTAAAATGAAAATGTTTTCCCACTCACAATGTAACATCTGAAATTTTTAGAGCACAGTGAATATAAAGTAAAACGGGGTTGATTCTCTTTGTCAAGTTGATACGACCACGGGCCGTTTAGTCACATAGTAAAATAGGAAGAGTTACCCTGAGAGAGCTACAATGTATAACCTACATCAACTTAATGATTAGTGTGCATATTGGTTTTGAATACAGGGTTAGAAATGTTGCACTAATTCTTTCGGCCGTTTAACTCGAACTTAACCTGAGTCCGCACATACGTGGACTATATTTTTAGTTGAACGTCTACAACGGAAACACAGCACAGCGAATAATGAACAAAATCGGACACGAAAAGCGTATCAAAATTATTTAACGGCACAGAAAGTTGTGATTCAAAGAAAATGAAACAATCCACTTCGAACAATATCGTTTTCATTGAGATTTTCAATCTGACCGTTTTTTTTTTTTTTTTTTACCAATACTGATAAATTGCCAACTCCCCTCCCCTATCCACACCCTCTCTTCCTAAAACTCCCCTCAAAATTCTACTGCTAAATATCAGTTCATAGCTTCTATTACCAAACGGTTCAATTGGCAAGATAAAGTCATGTAAAGATATCACCCATGGTTTTGATATGGTTTTTCGTCTGTTTCTGTGGCTATTATTTCTCACTTTATTGTTCAAGTTTGACGCACAATTGAAAATGGCCAACAGCTGCATTTGTGTTACAAATAAATACACAAATAAAACTACTCTACACTGTAACACACACATGGCTAACACTGACAGACACTAGCGCACAAAACATCCTCCCGTTAATTTAATAGATTAGAAGACTGAGACAGGAATAGGGTAACTCCCCCAAAAAGTTTTTTCTGCCTTAATAACTTATCTCATTGATCTAGTGAAAGCCTAGATAATTTTGATTGATCGGTAGCGATGAAGCGGTCAATCAGTGCTCGTGACAACTGTGTGACGGATCGCTGACGTATCACCTCCCCTCTTCTCCCCCTCCCCCCCCCCCGTCAAGGACGCAACGCCCTGTCACGTGCCCATAGCGCTTTGTGAATCATCGCTTTCTAAAGATATTACAACCCCTTGAACGCTGCAACCTCCTCTCTGAAAAACTACAGGGTGTCTGACAATTCTTCTACATCAATGCCCTAACGAGATGTTAATATGAAAATTTCAAAGGGATGAGGCTCTACCCCGCCGTCATTTTAATATCCTAGAAAAAAGTTATGCTCTACTGACCTAACAGACAATTTATCAAATATCTATCAACTTTGTATGTGAAAATGTAGCGTGCGTGGATTATGCAATTATCTACGCTTTTTCACTAATGAAGCATTATCAGTGGTACGAGACGGATTACATAGTGTGACGTCATCAATGATAACCATAGAGTGAGTCTATGATGATAATGCGGCTAATGTTGGAAAAGAGATGGTTGGATCTTGTCATAGGCTTTCGCGGCCGGAGTCATTATTAAAACTTGGCTGTCGGGTTTCGCCAATCGATGTTCTAATCGATTTTTTATCGATGGACGCGGCGAAACCCGACAGCCAAGTTTTCATAGATGGTTGCATATTGATGTATATACACTTTGTGTAGGTATATCTGAATGAAAACTATTTCTGGAATGTTAATATTTATCGTCACTTGTGGATGTCAATCTTCTTGTTGTTAAGAGGTGTGTGACATATTATAATACCATCGATTGTGACTGGAAGTGTTCCGCAATTAAACATTAACAAGCTAAATAGTAAAGTGCACATTTTTGGTATCAACTGAATTCGTATCATTAGTAATAGGAACCATTAGTTAACTAAGGGCCGGTGTTTCAATGTCCAGTTAAAGTGTCAAGTAAATTTAACTGTCAGGTAAGCCCAGTTTGATGTATTTCTATTGGCCGTTGTCATGGTGAAAACAATTTAACTAAAAAGTAGATTTTAACTGGACATTGAAACACTGGACACAAATCTGATGCCGGTATATACGAGCCTTATGTTTAATAAGAAGTGTATGATTTTTCATTATATTTTATACAAAATGACATTAAAAGTTAATTAACACCATTTTTTTAATGCCAATTTTTTAAATTACACAACCAATGACAAAAGATAGTTTGGTCTCTTCAATACATTTGCAACACGAGGATGATGGCCGAAAACAGTAACTGAATCCACTTCACAAGTATTTGAAGCTGTTGTCACAACTCGTTACCCTCAGCTCTCACAACCCAACAAACCCCTCACGTTTGTTGATGAAATATCACTGACACTGCAATATCATATAACAGCAAAGCAAAGGAAATTAAATTAAATTTCAGTACAAACACATAATTACCATGAGTGGCCTTCGGAAGCAATTGGTTATCCTGCACGTGAACAGGGGTGGGACAGTAATGCAGAATTTTTCGAAGGTACGGTATCAGACATAAGTAAATAAAATGTAGGTAAGAATAAATGTCTTCTGCACTCGTTTTTAAATTTGCGCATTTATTCGACAGTAATTAGATTGCACCAAAGAATTATAAGGTAAATGGAAGAGAGCTGTTAGAGACATTATGTCTGACCTTTCATTTACTTATATCAGCGAGAGGCGAGTACTGTAACTTTATTATTTTCTTGATTGAGTCTCCTCAATGATTTTGTTGCCTTGATTCCTGTCTCAGTGATTTCCTATAATTACTAATTTCAAAAAACACATACCCCTTTTATGTATAGAAAGAAGCAATGACGGTCTCATAAAACTTTTTTTTTTTTTTTATCACAACAGGCGTTTTGACTTTTTGTAAGCAGATGTATTTGTTCATCTATGAGCTACAAAAATGCAATGATAAAAACAACAATTAATGTGATGAATGATGTGGCTACCGAAAAGGCCAACATCGATTTCGGTATATTTTTTTCTGTGGGTTGTTAGAAGTTAATGTTATCTTGTCGGTTGTTGCAAACCTAAAATCCACAAATTCTCCACACCTGTACTGATCGTATATTACAACATTGCTGTGACGTAACATGGCTAAAATATGCTGGCCAAAATGTTTGCATTTCATGGAGAACCCTTGCATGTTTATAGTAGGCCAAATAATGCATACTTTATTTTCATTCAGAAATATAATGTTGTGTTTGTTTTCAGAAGAACAATTCATTTTCATATAAACGTTAAAAATGCTGGCATTTTTTATTCCCCGCTCTTTTATTGTGAACGAATAAGAGGTTTCAGAATGAATTGAAATGAAGCTCGCTTTTCGTTTACTCCTAAAACATGGGTTAGTCTTAGTTGCAACTTGTCATTTCATCATTTCACTTTCAAAAGCACGTATTTCTTCAAATTTCTTTAAAGCAATTTTTTAAATAGATATACGGACACATGTTAAACATTTAAAAATATATTCATTTCAGAATACCAAAAGGGTGTTATTTCATAACCATTTATTTATCCTTGGTGAACAAGCAATAGATACGTCATGTATTGTTACTCCAACAGTCTGAGAAATTTTCAGATAAATACAACACCGGCTAATTATGGTTGATTGGTTGAGTCTTTAGTCCCGTCTTCATTCCTGCAGAATTATTAACTGCGTTGTATTATTCGCTTCCATTCCATCTAAAGAGTGGTAAATCCATATGAACACATAATCTTGGCTCTTCATATCTATTTCATACACTAAAAAAATACCGCCTCCCCATTACTACTGGGAGTTAATGTTGGCGTAAAAACTAAAACTTCTCCATTTGAATATAAAACTACGACTCAGTATGAACTCGTGCAGCCAATGAAAAACGCCATAAGTATGCACTATACATCTTTTAGCACTGAAATTGCGCCAAACAGGATAGAAATGAAAATTCTTGGCATAGCATTGTACTATAAAAAGGATGTATCCGAAATACTGTTTTCTGTGCAGTAGAATTGAGAATAAGTCTTCTTCACGTGGTGGTTTTCATGTTACCATTACGCGTTATTTACTCTGTACGATAGTAAGCCTCGTTGCGCAAAACAACAACCACAACAATAACGACGGCGGCGACCACAACGACAACGACAACGACAACGACAACGACAACGACAACGACAACGACAACGACAACGACAACGACAACGTCAACGACAACGTCAACGACAGCGAAAACGACAACGACAACGACAACGACAACGACAACGACAACGACAACGACAACGACAACGACAACGACAACGACAACGACAACGACAACGACAACGACAACGACAACGACAACGACGACAACGGCAACGGCAACGGCAACGGCAACGGCAACGGCAACGGCAACGGCAACGGCAACGGCAACGGCAACGACAACAACGACAACGACAAGATGACAACTTTAACACATATCTCCCTTTATGTTTGTTCTGAACTGTTAGTTACTAATATTTTGTCTGCAGCTTTCACAAAGTCGATTTTAATATTTAAGTGTTATGTCGCTAGAATTGAGTCATACTATAACAGCTCTCGGACATTCGTTTCCAACTATTCCGAATACCATATACGTACCTATATATAGTTTGTCAGAGGGACATGAGCTTCAGCTGTCCCTAGGCAGATATTCTACGAAACATTATTAGTATTAATAATTATTATTATTACGTGTTATTGCAGTAGGTCTGAACATACATTATTTTGCATATTATTCAAAGCGTAGCGGTATAGTACATGTTCTTGCTAAATGCACGACAATACCTAAAACCCTTGAAGCGTAGAACTGTGGCCGGCAGTGCAGTCCCGCATCATGGTTTAATGAACGGAGCTCCTGCAGAGCTGCTCTTAATTTGAAATATCCTAGAACTAAGACGGATGAAAATGAAGACCGTTGTTTTGTTTATAATGAAGAAGAACACGTATTGTTAAAAATCATGACTCACTGTGAGCTCTTTAGAACTGTAATAAAGCTTTGAAAGTCGAGTCCGGGTATACGGCTCGAGATCAAGTGTGTATGTGTGTGTGAGTGCGCGCTAGTTAGAACAGGCGGAGATGGGGTTGTTTATTAAAATAAGGGTTGCACTTGCAAGTCACTGCAGACAGACCAGGAACTAATTTCTACGTCAGGCTCTTGACTACCCCAGCTAGTGGAGCGGCAGCGGGGGTGAATGTGAAGGCCCGATGATGTATGACAGAGCGGCTCATATTCACCAGCACACGAGCCACTTCACTTCCGTTAATTACGTCACATATTGCACTTATTGCAACTTGATAGTGGTAAATCTTCAATCGCAACCCTTTAGTCTATGTAAACTTCAAATGCAGCCGTAAGCTTGGTATGGTGTAATTAAAAGTCGCCAGTTAAAATCCCTTCTTGGCCGTAGGAGACTAGAAACCCCTTTTCACTGTCGTTTTCAATTTAATTTTGAAGTTTGTCAAGCATTGATATACGAAACTTGAATTGTTTTAAAGTTAATTTACTGCTATTAGAAATATATAACAAAAAAACAGCCTTGGCTTTATGCATTGATCGTATTATTTATCTACAATAAATACTATTCTCGATATGGTGTGTTCTAAAACAGACATCGTTTTTTGGGTATTATTTCCGTAAAAAAAAACATTCCACAATTGAATCTATTTCAACAAAGATAAAATCACCAGTTCTGACATAAAACTAAATAGAACGGTCAACGCGCGGTAGTTATTCATTTTATTTATTCGCATTCTGACAAGTCTACTCACTCATGGATAGAACCGAATATAGAACGAAACATTTCGTATGATTGAGTCGCTCGCTGCCTAAACGTGTGTGTTCGATCCCGTTCACGTATCACGTATCACGTTGCCAAGACCCCCCCCCCCCCCTCCCCCCCAGGTCAGAACAACGGCCGGATGTTGCCCCCCTGTCTGCTCACCATTTCCAGGTCATTTATATTTGATCATGTTTGACGCACTGACGTTCTGACGGAACCGGGAAATGAATTCCAAACCGAGCCGGTCGTCGCTGTTAGTTGAATATTGTGCCGCTGTGTTTGCACGAGGCACGCATTTCCGGTGGTCAATGGCTTTTGGGCAAACGTCAGCATTGGCTATACGTGTCGCCTCGTATTTACAAATGTACGCATTTACAAATGACCGATAGTGAATTCTAATTTTCAATTTTCATCGTATCGTACTGACGTTGATTGAATATTTTCTCAATTTGTATAAACGGACATTTTGTGCGATTTTAAAGAGGTAATTGCGTGGGTTACTAAATGCACAGCGTAAATGCATAAGTAACGTAATAAAGCGAGTATTTGGTGATATATTTACGTATGACATCGAGACTCTTTGGTAATGACATCGTTTTAATTAACTGCTCGTTATCTCATTCAAGTTTGTGTGAGGGGCGTTAGTGTATTACATCAAAGCCTCGTCAACCACACACTCGGCGATTATACCGAATTGTCAACGAAAAATACGGGCTTACTTCAAACGATCCAACGCTCAAATTGTTTACGTGTCAATGGTAGCTGATACAAAGTAATGATATAATCGTACGCGACCAAATTTAATTAGCAGATTGCAGAGGACGAACTGTTATCTGAAGTGGAAGCTGCTTATGTTTTAATGATACCACATTTGATTTAGCACTAAACATATTCATATAGACGACCCTTTAAAGCTTATCTCCGCGGTTGCAATATTGGAAAGCTTAGAGAGCGTTTGGTAGCAAATCTAAATTAGATGTTGCGCAGATTTTCCAATGATCGAAATAACTGGTTGGACTGGGAATTGTTTGTGCAACATTACTAAACAGAAGGATCCAAAATCGGGAATAAATACAGGATCAATATTATTATAATGTGTAATATCGTATACCAAAGAAATATGTTTGTTATGCAAAATCAAAAAGAAGAGCAAATATTAAGGCTTTGTGCAATTAAAAAATATCAATATTGTTTTGGTATGGATACAAATCTTCATATTATAAATTGATCACATTTTTGCAAGCAATTCCATCCCTTTGATGTTTGTAGTCCTACTATATGTCTGTTGGAATTATCGCATCATTATCATTGATACATCCTTCACTACTACATTATTACCGTGGTCAAGGCTGGTAGCATTATCATTGTACAGACAATTTCACACCTAGTGGGGCAGAATTAAAATATATAGATGCAGAGAAATAAATCAAATAATGCAAGATCTATATTGTACAACTATTTGTTATTGGAACAAAGTAACATATTTTGCACGAAACCTATCAGAACAAAACCAGCCACAATCTTCCACCTCACGTTTACTTTCCCCTAAGCCTTTTTATTAAATCCTCATTTCCACCCCGACGTCTAATTCTTACAACAGAAGCATTCACGCTATAAATTTCTCAGATACCATTTTCATTTTCCTCTGTTTTTCCAATAATTCAATCAGGGCACGCTGGCGTTCAAAAGCGCATTAGCCGCGCGATGGCGATGTTACTTGCGCTCTGGTGTGCAATCTGTGCACCAACCAATGCAATTAGCAGGGTTCAATCGGACGTAATCCAAGTAATTAATAGGTTTCCCCTAGGTTGCAAGTCGTTGGTGACGTCATAGTACATGCTGGGCCACTCCACCCTTCTAAGGTAAGCTACCTCGATAACTAGGTGCTTTCAATACTTATTCTAATCCCTGGCAACACATATTAAGGGTGATTCATGACTGTGCGCCTTTATCAAAAACATTAACAAGCTAAACAACAATGTTGCTGCACATTGGGATTATCAACTATATACTAACGTAGAAATATATATCTTGAAATATAGCTGATATTTCGTTCTATTTCGTTATCAATTCACACAAATCAATTACCTTTCACATCTTAACATTATGGTATTCGATAAAAATATTATCAATATAATAACGATGACTATTAAATGCACATTGATTTCATGGTGAAATTTCATTCATAGAATATCATTATATTATATTTATTCCAGAGATAACTTATTTATTAGCCAAAGTTTTATGTTGTTCTATATGTCAATCTATTTGAGTAATACAAAAGAATATAATAAATAGATCGATAACTTATGAAAAGTAGAGATCATGTAACTGCCCTGGTTTGTGGATCTATTTTCACGTGAATGTATGCGAATTGGATTCTGTAAGTACCGCGGTCAGTTTTATGTTCAAGTGACCGCCAAACATCGACGAGTGTCATTCAAACAGACGTATTGGAAGAATGAAATGCAAAATTGACAAAACGTGCGACGTGAATCCCTACGCTGTATAGTGTTGAGTGTCATATGTTCAACCTGCATTCATTCCGTCAGTGGAGACACAGTCAACCTTACTCTGCATTGGTGTAGAAGGGATAGGGACTTCGGATGCTGTACGTTGTACATGTTCAATTCAATTCAATTCAATTCAATTCAATTCAATTCAATTCAATTCAATTCAATTCAATTCAATTCAATTCAATTCAATTTCCATTTTATTTTCACACACTAATGCTAGTAGTATACTTATACATTATAATACAATTTACATAATACATACAGTATACAATGATAATACAAGAATAGTCTAGGTATTTTCCTGTATTATATTACTTTTATTACTTGTATTGCTTTCTATTCAGTGAGAAGGAAAGAATTCTTGAGTGATCTCAGTAATGTGAAATAATACTAATGAGTGAAATAGATAAATAAAAACAATTAATAGCCGGACTGTTTTTGAATGTAGATTCAAATATTAATTTTACACAACTACGATATTTCATGTTTAGTTTATATTCTTCAAATAGAGATTAAAAATGTACTTCATTATTAAAATAATTGAATAATGCTTGAATCTGCAACAAAAAGAAGTGAAATAAGTGCATATCAGTTCAACTTTTCTCGTCAAAAAGATTAATTAATTTTACACTACTATGACACTTCAAGTAAGTTTTTATTCTTCAAACAAACACCGATTAAAAAAAGATAGTTTATTATTAAAGTAAATAAATAATGGTAAAATCTTCCAGAAATAAATGGCATTTTTGCATACTTCTTTAACTTTTGGCATGCTACTGGTGCCTTTACTATACTATAATGTAACAATTATCGTTTGTGTGAATATGTGAGTTATGATGAAAAGGGTCCCACAACCTAAATCGCATTAGATGCAAGCATTGATTATGCAAGTAATGCCCGTATTAACAGGTCAAGGTCAAAAATTGGCCATCTCTCACGTGGTAGGGTGGACGTAATTCTATTTATAGAGCAGGGTAGTGTATACACAGTCAGTAAGTAGCTAGTGTTGAAAGAAGCGGTGCGCAATTGACCATCGGCTCCACATGAAACGCGAGATCGCTTGGATTCATCATCATGGGGTTGATGTGTTCAAGACCTATCGGAAGTCTAGTAAATTAAATGACGTGTGTAGAGGGGAGGTGGTCTTAAAAGGCTCAGTTGTTCACATGTGTTTAGCAACTGAACTGCACTCCAATCATTAGCGGTGCGTTTCAATCGATGTGAAAGTAAAAATAAATCAAGCATATTAGACTCACAGCAACAGGTTTTCAGGCATTAGGGCAGAGTAAAAATAAACACATTTTTAATTCCCACTGCTAATGAAGTGTTTGCTTTCCACGAACTTAAAATGACATTCATAATATCATTGGTAATGGTGTAATGTTCGTTTAACATGTAAGAGTGTTAGGACAAGATATAAACAGCGAACAACAATAGCGAATGACTGGTTTGTTGGGTTTTTAGTTGACTTCGGTCTGAATAAGGTGGCCACAACAACTAAGGAGGATTTTGAATATATGCGGACAGAGGTCATTTCATAGTTTAAAACATATGACTACAAAAGGATTAATTATTTGAAGTGAATAGTGGTGATAAGAATGTTGTTTATTTTGCGTTTTCAAACTTTTTATTATATCCTATTGTTGATACCAATTCGGTTTGGTATAGGGGTAGTTTGACAGTTTTAAACACGTCGTTCTCAATCCTTATTCATTGTTGCTTTTAAATAACGGGTAAATTCTAAGCCAAATTCCTGACATCAACAAACACTCACCGCAATTAAAGATTAATTCCAATAATTAAGTGGTCAGTCAACGGATTTGTATCACAGAGAAATCGCATCTTTGATTTCTGGAACTTATTGGACTTCTACTTATTAGAATGCATCTGAAATTGCGTTGAGTGTCGGTTATATTATGGAATGTGTCCATTCTAAAATGATTTTATTTTTAATCTAGCTAATGATATGAATCATTCAATATTATTTCTCACCACGCTAATTGACTAAAATAGTTTGACTAATGAATACAAGTTCCGAATCAGTGCACAAGCAACTGTGTCTGATATATTCCGCCTGTCAACGACAGCTTTCAGACAATGCATCGCATCCTCAGTAGATCTTCTGTGTTGCCATAAAAACCATGCAGCCAATGTGTAAATCATAATGCATAGCACCCCCACCCTTCATATTCAGATAGATGAGTCATACATCTTTCAATTACTCTAGATGCTGCTCTTCACTCACTCGCGCATTAGGTTCAACTTCCGGTTATTACGTTCTCGTTTCCCGCGCGTTGCGCCGCTTTGTCGCCAGGGTCGCGTCAGTCGAGGGAGTCCCCGCATCATTGAAAGGCAAAGACGTTAATAAGTAGCGGCTGCGGGGAAGAGTGACGCAAGTCGCACGACTGAATTAAGGAAGGCATCTTTGGAAGACAGTGACCGCGGCTATGTACCTAATTGGACATTCAGAAATTTTCTTTGAACCAAAGGTTGTTTTCTCTATTCCTTTTCATAACTTCTGTTTGAATACTTGTTTTAACAGTTTTGTTCTTGGATTTTAAGGTGTTTTTCTCAATAATTACTTCCTTGATGCAAATGAACATCACTTTCGTTTAATGACTTAGGGAACTTCATAGCTATTACCAATCAGAAAAATAAACACCTGGGCCTGGATTCACAAAGATGCGTAACTCTAAGTTGTCCTAAGTTAGGCAAACCATAGCTAGATAAATCAAGATAAATCATGTCTAGGTATTAATGCACATTCACAAATCAAATATTATTAGTTAAATTGTTCATATTTTACTATATTTTATCTTTATAACATTGCAGAACGACATATTGGTGATTTATATCACTAAGATTTGCCTAAACTAGGACGTCTTAGCACTTAGGCACCTTTGTGAATCTGGGCCCTGCATTATTTATCTGAAAAAATATAATATAATCACTATGACTGTTAACAGTAAGACACAATTCTCTAACATGTTAATTTCAGGTTATTTTATTATTTATTATGTTAGTCATTCCACCTTGTTATTTACTTTCAAGACGATAAACGATTAATATTAACAAACTCTAAAGTTGTGGAAAAGCATTAAGTAATTTAACAAACGTATCATTCCAGCATAATATTAATGTCACTAAAACACATTCGTCGATCATTCTTTCGGTTTAATGGTAGTCATGTGAATTCTCAATGTACAATTACCGGTATATTCTAAATCTAGGGAATGTATTTTTTATGATTGTGTGAAGGACAATTTCTGAAAATATATTGTCAACTTCACGTTATTAGATGGGGAAAAACAATGACACATATTAAAGTTAACTAATGACTAAAAAAAATGTATAACCAGTAATGACGTACACAAATACATTGTGTTGCAGTAACAACAAATATAAATGTATATATCTTATAGTAGTTGTAATAATATTTCACACCGTAGGCCTATATGTTTTATATATTTTCATAAATTAATTACTCATACATTTTTTAATGACAATTTGATAAATACGAAGTTGATTGCTGTATGAGGTACGAAGAAATGGAAGTGAGCTATTGAAGTTAATAATCCAACTGTTCGAAATACAATACAAAGCAATATATTGAACTAGATCCCTCCTTCTGTCATACATTTCCTTTCTTCTCTACCTCACGTTATGCTTTTGTGAGCGAAATAGTAAAGTTTATTAACGTATAGTCAGCATTTAATTATTTGGTTTCAAATACAGCGGGCACGAGGTTTACAAATACGATTCTCAATTTAAATTCGACTCGGTTCTATGAAGGCACGGTTCGCCATTTGATATACATGCACTATATACTATAATTATATTTATATAGGTAAGCATGCGGAAAGTTAAAACCGAATGGGTAAAATTATGTTCTGAATTTAGTGTACACTGTATTCCCATTACCACTTTAAATAATAGTTACAAATTTTTAAAATCTTTATGTAAATCGGTAAATCTAAAACGAACTTATGAAGTAACGATTGTTTTTTATCTTCTCATACGACACTGCCTGTCGTCAATAATATCGCTATTTTCATCCAACAGTAAAAATTCAAAGATCATTAGTATTTAATTTTTTATCGTGCCGTTACCGTACCGACTTATAAACCATGGATGTGCAAATATAGCTATACCGTATATACATCTGCACTTCTATCGTCAATATTATATTTGTATTTGTATTTGTATTTGTACTTGTCCTTGTTTAATTGTATAATATTACTAATAGATCCTTTTACGATAAGAACTCAAAATTTAATCATAATAACGTGTGTTCTACAAACACTTTTGGTCCGAATTCACCAAACTTTTTAATCGGCCGATTGACTCATCTCGGATTGGTTACCATGGTTTCAACAAACATTACATATAAAATACATGGTGGCTTCTACTGGGCGCTATTTAAGATCTCCAATTAACAGACAATCGCCAGATTAAAGTTTAGTGAAAATTGTTCTTAGTGTTTTACTCATATTTGGTGGAGGTGCCGAGTCGAATGTAAAATTTATTTAAGCGTGAGTGAAACTATTTGACACGCTTAGACGGTTAAACGTGTCCTTATTGACTTATTGTGAATACAAAGCAAGTGTTAACAATGTCGATATGTTATATTGTTCGTAACGTTCGAGTCGTTCTTACTGCGCACTGAACGTTAATGTGGAGAAACGATCGATCACAAATTTTCGTGTTCTGAATATTTGTAGACAAGCTCAAGGTTATTTCTACAGAAATGTTTTTATGGATAGAAGTTATAAAATTTTGGTTATAACTATTAAACTGTAATGTGTGGCATGCACAATGCACATGTTCTTTGCCTGTGACATAACTGCATTTCGAAGAAAATTAATAATATCATGTCTACTACGTTTTTTGTGTAAAATTTAATCTTACATCTTGAACTGCAAGAACACGTTTCTGTGTTTTAATTGTTATGTTTATTATTTCACGCCAAATGGCAGAATACGCTGTATGTGAAATATTGAATAAATAAATAAAAAAAAAAATAAATATAGTGTACTATACGCACATAGACACAATATAATGTTCCAAAATACTGTCGTAACTCTGCGTAATTTAGACCGGACCCCCCCCCCCCCCCCCTCCCCTCACCAAATCCCCCTTTTCACAGTACGACGCATCTCTTTTGATTAAAAAACTGATTGTTACCTTAAAAATTAATATCCACTTGAAATGCAGCATGATTTTCATTTGAAATTTCTTTGACCAATGTAAACTGACACAATAGCAGGCCTAATATACACAGCCGAACTATGTGTCGTTGTTGCATAAACCGTGCCCACAGTCTGCATGTACTGATTATGGTTCTTTGATGGTCCGTATGTCTCTATCTATCTCCCTTCTAGCCGGGTTTCATCATTCTTTACACTTTAATGAAAAAAGCCGATAACTAGTGAGAAAATGTCTCCCCTTTAGCATCCCTCCTCCTGTGCCCACCACCCCTATTCATCAAATAATCAGACTGACTGGCGTCCAATCTTCTATCATTCTATCAGTTTGACGTAAAACACGTATTTTGTTTTTTTAAATTCCAACATGCATAATAGATCATTGAACACTGTAATTTTATTAAGATTCGTTCCGTGAAAAAACGACGTTTCTACTTATCGATTTGAACCCGTAAGCTGTGAGAAAACTAAGTTTGTGAACGCTCGCGAAGGGTTTGTAATAACTTGGTGTGGCCATGGTGAGCAGTTTTCGAACTCCAATAAAGCTTACTTAAAAGGCGATAACTCTGGTTAAGATTCTTGTTTGTTTAAAAGTAAAAATATCGCGTATTATACTAATGGCAAATATGTTAAGATTCGAGAAGAATACTTCAATTACAGCACAATATAAATTATGTTATGTTAGTCTATCGCCATTCACCACCGAAAAACTTCCCAATAAAAATTTAGCCGAATGTGTGTATTCGATTGTAAGCCAACGTTATATTCATTGGCTTCATATATTTGCTCATCAGTGTCCAGCTAGACCTCTAAGGAATATGTTGGAACTCTCAAAGTATCTGGAAGAAATCAATTTTATCAAAGAAAGCAAAAGAACATTTAATACAAGTTTAATATAGAGGGGAACTTAGTTTTGGTTTATAATAACCACTCTACCACAGATAACAAATTAGCTTGATATCTGCGCTTGTACCGTATAATTCCTGGCACGTGCTTTTGCATAGCCGTAGGATGAAACATTGATTCTGGTATGTGTATCTTTACTATGTTGTCTCTGTTTACTTGATAAGGGTAGTGTTAAACTTAATTTAAGATAAGGGCCATAAGCTTGCAAAACTTGTTAAACCGATTTTAACTTATTATTTTCATTATGATGGAGAAGTTCTAATAGTTTAAACCACTTTGTGTATTGTTATAAAAACTTTGTTTCCTAATGCACAAGTTTTCAAGTAGGCAACCCTTGCGAAGCAAACAATACGCAGAAGTTTCAAATATGTTTTATTTAAAGCACAGATGCTATCCTAAGTCAATTCTTAAAGATCAAAAAAGGGTCTTGAGTACATTTATGTTGATTAATTCTATCCCTTAGCAGCACCCAAGACGCGACAAAGAAATTGAAAGTAAAAGTAATGTTTAAGTCGTACCTATAGTAATCACTTGGCGGTTATTGTGCCTCCCTCACCCTAAGAAGTGAACGCAGCGACAAAGCGAGGCTGGAGCGTCGCTGCAACAATGCGCGCAACAACAATAACCAGCTGCCTCACGGTCTCGGCTCTGAGTCAGCTAAGTGCTGAGCTTCCGCCGAGAATATGAATGAAATTGCGACGTAGACGGAAACTTCAAGTGCATAATATACGGATGTCGTTGAGTATTTCCGAAATACGACTGAACGAATTTTTCTGGGCGTCTGTTACTGACTGACAATACATTCTAGAGGGGTAAATAATTTAGAGTACATGAAATTAAGTTGAAAATACTCCCATGCAAATGAGAATTATTATCTTTTTTATTTACACTGCTGAATGGTTTGTTATACACCATGTATGCCTAGCCAAGGGTTTTCTTGAGAGAATTGATCCCATAAATATAAATTATTATATCGAATCTATAAGAAAATTTCAAACATGTGCAATCTACAGCTGTGAACACCTGGAATAGCAGATGCCCCCCCTTTTTTTTACTGAAATTGAGGATAGTTTCCAAAATCATATTAAAAGTTAAATAGTAAAAGTAAACATTTTGGTCATTCAACATGTCTCTTACTAAAACATTGTTATATGTATTGATTCAGGTACTTACAATAAATTGTGCACCTTAGAATACTGTGCAAATGATGTGTGCGCATATAACTACAAAACTGAATTCGTGCCCAAATGAAGTCGTGTGCAAATGAAAATGATAGAGTTTGTAGTGATGATTCGCTGTTGGTCTGGTGCTCAACACTTTCCTACATATTGACAATCAGACAGCAAACCCTATCAACATTTGTGTAAACCATCACAACATAATCTCAGCAACGCCACAGCACAACATGCAACCATCCAGCGAACATTCCAGAAGAAACCGTTGAACTATATTATTTAGTTTTAACATTTCCCAAGGCTGTTTATGTTTTGAATAGGAAAACAATCTAGATCACCAAGTGGGCGAAGTTAACTCCAATCAACCTATTTGTTCAAATGTTGTTTACTCGTTCTGTTTATTTCAACCTACTGTGCTGAACTGATCCTCATGAGTTCCTGCTGCGCTTTAGCATCATTATAATCCCATGACGTCAACCTCCCAAACCATAAATCGCTTTCGTAGAATAAATTCGAGTCAAGCCTTTTGGCAAGCACATTATCTCCCTGAATAATGGGGATCATGGCTACGACTAGAATCATTGCTTGTCTATCTAGTACATCGATCGCGCAATTAAAAATCCCTATCACAGCCGTCCCAATGCTAGTGCGGTGATCCAGCCGTGGGCTGTGTGCATGTGCAGATTTATCTTTATAGTGATTTAGACTTTCGAGGGTGTATTGGTGACACTAAAACCACCCCCTTTGCCGTCACCCCCTGGGTCTGGCCTCTCGGGCACGTGTCCGACGCCGACGCCGATGATTCACGGCCGGTGATTGCTCGCTAACAGGAGGACGTCACAAAGACATCCTTGCGACGCTTCGGGCGGGCACAATACCGACGCCACACGAGAGAAGAGGGGAGGGGAGGGGAGGGGGGGGGGGAGGCCGCAGCGTACACAAGTACCTCTTGTCGAGCGGGTAATGACGAGATTTACACTAATTAACTGCGAAGACGAGGAAGAGTTAAATATTTGGGTCTGGCCAAGGATGTATGGTAATTCGTGGAAATTTTGTATTTTATGATTCTGCAAGGAAGATAATAATAATTGGTATTTCGAAGAAATATTTTGCGTTTTAGTTAATTCTTCGAAGAACTCCTGCTTTCTGGAGCATATCAGTTCAAAGTACCTCATTTCCGTGATTTGGGTTCTACTGTGAATAAAAAATAATAAGTTCTGTGGCTTATAAGGAGTACCCTCCAGATACTCTTCTTCGATGTCGTTTCGACTGTAGAGAGGTGAATCCAAAATGTGTCACATAGTAATTACTAAAATTAGACTAACCACGATCATTACCATGTCTGCCAGTTCTCCTTTCCAATGATCCATGCATAACCATGTAATATAATGTAGACGGTGGTCTGATCAGTCAATATGAATTTTGAGATCTATTTTTGTAAAATACATAACTTGCATTATGCTAAATATTTCTAATTCGAGTTATTGTTACTAAGTGGTTGAGAATCACCACTTATACCTAGTTCAATACTTAAAAGTGATCATAAATACTTTATTTTAGAACATACTGAATACCCTTAAAATAAATATTTGGTATTTTCAACTGATATTTTGATCGTTCGTATTGGTAGTTAGTTATCGAAGTACGCGGTTTTCTATCTAGATTTTACTTTTGAGTTGAAATGGTTTCTTTTATTGAAATCTGTAAAAATAATATGTTTTATAACTTGCATGCAAATATGATAGTTTATGCATTGAACGCACACAAGAAAAAATCATAAACATTATAACTGAGTATATTCTAATTAAATAATAATTGATGTTTCACTTTAATGCGAACGTATCCTACACATAAAATCACTTACCAAGCGTACGAAGATAAGGACTTAACTGCCATGTTACATCTTTGCTATCTCTTCGGCCTGTGAAGCAGCTAATTCCTCAACCCTATTTCACAGAATATTAATTGCTTCGATTTACATTTTAAATAACGCGCGCTACAGCAGATGACGTCACCCACCGCACTCTAGTTTACTGAGTCGGAAGTTTCTTATTGCGGCTGCCCGGACGGACGTCCGATGACGTTTTTGAATTGAGTGCGCATTGTTCAATAGTTTCGTTCTATTTCGGCTTCATTAATTCCATTGTAAGCCGAGTATGTTTCGTATTATTTATGTGCCACGGTGCCCGAGTGCAAAGAATAGGACCTAAATAAGCCGTCGCCTAGTGAAGGAACTGTGACGTAAATGATAATGCACGATGCTGTTAGTCATATGAACACATTTGAACAAGGGGGGAATAAAGGAGAAGAGTAGCATGGTTTAGATTTATTTGTCTTTTACAAAAGTAAGCGACCTTCTATTGGGAATTCGTGTTCAAAGATCAGATTCGTCAAGCCGAGAGTGGATAATTAAGTTAGTGAATTCGAAGTCGTAACACATACAATGTTTCAATTGCTGAAACATGAGTAGACGCATGGACGTTAACCTTACCGGACTCATTATCTACGTCATTGTTGTACTTGACTGTTGACGTAATGAAAAATAAATCAAAATATGAAGTATGAACAAACAAAAGAAATTCCAGATCTGTGTGTCATATTATGTTGAACTGATTTGTTTTAAAATTTTTAAAATAATTTGTAATTGAAACAAACTTTGGAACAAAAGTTTTTGCATAATTCATGAATATGTAATTTCGAGCAAAAATTAAACTTCTTTTCTCATAAGTAAAGAGTTTGTCGTAACCAACAAACTGTAATGGATACTTCCAAAAACAATTTTAGCCTGTAGAAGCGCTGCTAAAGATATTGCTTTTCAACGCACTCCACGAATTTCAAAATATTAGTTTAAAAGAGGTGACAAAATACTATTATTTTCAAGAAAAAATATCGACATGAAGTTTTAACTGTCTAGTCCATACAATGCACCCATAGAGATGGCTCAGCGGTAAGACGGGAGACTTTCATTCAGGAGGTCGCCGGTTCGATTCCGGCCACCGGCATTCCTGAGTTTTTTTTTAGTACAAGGTTTTCTTCAGTCGTAAAGGCGAATATTGGGATTGAGTCATACTACAAGCGACAAAAACAACAACAACAAGAACATCACTTCTAGGGGGGGGGGGGGGGGGGGGGGGGTTAGTCACTTCTATGGCACTAGCGTCCTGACCGAAAACTCGACTCTCCCCTTCTTAACACTCGTACTAATACATTTGTGTGTACAAGCATCTCTCCTGTATAGGTCATACGTCTCACTGCCCCTATTGTCAGAACAACCCTCAATGTTTTACGTTCTGTCTGTTTTCGGTCTAGCTTTTGCTTTTTTCATCGGGCCTTTTTATGGATTCTTCTTCCACATAATAATGAAATTATATTCTTTCTTTTCTTTTCCTCGGGAATTATATAGGTATCCAAACATAATTCCTACCTACTATCTAAATTGTGGTCCAGGCAACAATGATTACACCTAACCCTAGTGTCACAATGTGTAATCTTTGCCGGCAATACCCAAAAGTTAAGGTTAAATCAAGATGCGGCTGCAAACGCATATGAGCTGTTCTTACTTTGTACCTGTTGTTATTCAGGAAATACATTCTATATCTTTATAAGGGAGATTGATAATTATTAACAGCGTCTTTCTTGCAATTGATATTTATTAATAAAATTGGATTATCGCCGCCATAGTGATCTTAATAAATTATATTGTATGGACTGAAGTAAATTTAATGATAGCTATTGACGAAACAATGAGATTCGAAACTAAATCTTAAAAAATTGTACAAGGCGTCTACCGAACACTTGTGCAGTCAGCATTTCATAAACATAATGTGATGAATGATCGAATGCGTATTTACATTAACCCACTCGGTCGGAAAAACTGATTTTCAGTGAGGAGTATTATACAGTATAGGCTACAATATGTTGTGAGCCCCCTTTCTTGACAGCTCCAGTTGATGAATGAGGCTATGAATGTTAGTATTATTATCATGGACTTGAGCCATTTCTAGATGTTAGCGAACACATATTCAAAGCAAGGATCTGACGCTGAAACTTCTGTTTTCTACACAAGAGTACTATAATGGTGTACGATTTTTCGTTTACCATTTTACTGTGTACAATTTAAATTTAAAAGCACCACACGAAGAATAACCACTTACATAAAACGACCATATCAAAGCACGTAAATACTGTCTTACAATCAGGCTTTGCTACATATACATTTACGACATAATATGTTTCGCACAACTATCAGAACTAAGAATAAGAAGATAAATAATAGCATAAAATAAACAAAAACTTATTTTAAAGGTATCAAATTAAAGACCACGATGATTCCAAGCCAATAATCGAGATGATAGGGAGGGGGGAGAGAGGGGCGAAATATGTAAATTAGTACAGCAAAACCACATCCATGCCCTTATCTAGATCCGAACCTAAAACTCATTAAGCTCGACTTATCAGACCAGCGCCTTATAGGCTGCGACCACAAGGCGGGGGTATTTTATTTGACGACACTGAAAAATGATATCGCTAGCCCCAAAAATATTTATCATTTGATTGTTAAACCAGAAAAAGCGTTTCTCTCGAGCCTCACAATAACCCTGTCATCCAGCATCTTGAGGGTTTTCAGCGGGTGGGTGGGTGGGGTAATCTGGCGCGCTCAACTGGGAAACGAATTAAGTTTAATGGAGTACAAATGTGAGTGAATAACATTCACTGGTTACAAAATGATTTATGTTTTCGGAGACAGACTTTTGAAAATGTCTCGTATTACATTATAGAGATATAAAAACAGGGATGTGCAAGCTTAGCTACTGTAATATAGCAGATACAACGGAGTAACAAAAACATGTTGCTAGAAGTTGTTTTCCAGAATGCCAACTGTATGAGAAGTTTCTCTGGAGCTCTTATGTAATCCCATTGCAGTTGGCATGATGTAAAATTTAATGTTTGCAATTGCACGGAAAAGTTTAAAACGTAGTCAATTAAATGTTCTATCTTGAAGGTTTAACATACCGTAGTCTCTACTACATCAAGAAAGTGAAAATAATGCAGTTGTGGAAAAGGTTATTACTTGAAAATTGTTTTCTCTTAGAAGTCATAACATGTTGATGGGCTGTGTTTGTAATTTAAATTTAAATTATAAGCCAAATGTAATCTTCTTTACAATGTTAGGTTGAGGCATTCGTGGAAGTACAAGGTTTTGATGTACATTATTCGTCATACGTACGACATACACAAACAATCATTATCATGTCTGGCACTACTTAGTATACCTACTTGAACACTATTATCTTACGGGGTTTGTTTACGGTAGACAAGAAATGTAAAAAAATGTTGCTGTACCATATAAATGTAACCCCAAATCGTTAGACGTGAGGTGATCATATCAGTTTTTGTTATCAGGAACTAATTTAGGCACATTCATTTATCTACTATACCACCAATCTAGTCTCAAGTTGCACATTTTAGATTTACATTTATCGATGGATTACAAATAACATACATTAATATGAATTGATCTTGCCAATTAAGAAGTGGGAAATACAGACGCCTAAGATCACTTATTGATTGAAGGTACCACAGTCATAATACTTGAAGTAGACGTTTCTTGAATCGTTTCAACAAAATGTAATACAAATGAATGTTTCTTTGTTTGTTTGTAATATCAAAAAGACTTCAATAAACAGACAAAACACAAATCTCTTTCAGTGGCGTTGCAACGCATGCCGGGTACTCCCTATTCTTAAATAAAATACATGCTTTTTCGTTTGATTAGGGTATAATTTCTTTAAATTCAACTTGTTTTGAGAACAAATTTTGGATTAAATATTGCATCGATTGCTTATAAAACATTTCAAACTTGTTCCACAAAATATTGTTATTCGATGACGTCGAAGTGCGTCAATATACACATACATGCAGTAAAACGCAGCTGGCGTTGATCTGTCATCGGCAAAACAATACAAGTGTTGTTGTTCGAAAGGCAAATGGGCTGCACGAAGCAACATTCAGTCTTGTCTGTTAATGACGTAGAAACGGCGCGCGGACTTACGTCACGGAAAGCGTCGCGACGCCTCGAGCGTCTCATTAGTTAACTTTGTTAAATCGAGGGCAAGTCAGTCTTGGCACAGAATAAAAGGTGCAAACACCAATAATTAGAATCGAGTGAGTTCGGGTCACAATGTGTTGAAAATGCTGAAACACACATTTTTTTTTTCACCAAAAGATGAATGGTTTCCGCGAGCGGCCGTAATTATCTCGCAGCCAGCTTCAAAAGTAAATCCTACAGGATTACGTTCACGTTGCCATGCCAAAGCACCTCGTGCATGCATTATCTTTCGTTATGGTAACGAAATTGAATAGAACATTTTTTAAATTATTTTTCGACCGTGCTGTGGTGACTTTGTTCTTTCAATTCTCTTTTAGGATTTGATTAACATCGCTGATAAAAAGTGAATTAGTATTTTATTTTAAAAGTTCACAATTTTTAATTTGACATACATGGTAAAGTATTGAATGCATTGACGAAAACATAACAAAATAAGAATAATATTGTAGGTGGCTCGTTGGTCCAGTAGGTGGCTCGTTGGTCCAGTAGGTGGCTCGTTGGTCCAGTGGTTAGCATCCCTGCTTCCAATGCAGAAGGTCCCGGGTTCGAATCCCGCTTCAGGCAGAAGTTTTTAAACTTCTAATGTGGATTCAATTCCATTACTTCTTGGCTTAGGAATAAGTAAACGGTGACTTTGGAGCCGTCCTAGCAACGAAGCACTCAATAAATTCAAAGTTGTTCTGAATCGGCCTTGTTGATTCTGGCATCTGTCCGCAGGTGTTCGCACTGTCCAATCACTGATTCCTCTGTTTCATATTTGAAATATCGATCTTTGATTGGTTATCGCTCACTCGTCGATGGTGTTCGAAGCCTACAGGGTTGGTTTAGTCACTTTAAAAAATTAAAGTCCCCCACTGCAAATCAGTTTAATTACTGAGTGGGTAGACTCTAAATGTGAATTTATTTATTTATTTATTTATTTAATAAATGTTGACTTCGATCTATTATTGATGAAACGAATCTCCGTACATCCGTGACGTAACGGTTTGATGTGCGAAGGTTCGTGTATTCACATTTAATTCATGTAATCCCTACCGTCATTTTGAGGGTCACGCCGTGACTTGCTGTGCCGTGACGTGACGTGCCGTGACGTGCCGTGCCGTGACATGCCGTGCCGTGACATGCCGTGCCGTGACATGCCGTGCCGTGACATGCCGTGCCGTGACATGCCGTGCCGTGCCGTGGCGTGCCGTAACGTGCCGTGCCGTGCCGTGACGCACCGGCCTAGTGTGCGGCTCGCGTCTTACCGTTGATTGAGCCACCTCTATCGGTCAGGCAGACATGGAACTATGTCAGTAACCACTGAGAGAGTTGCTTGCTGATGTTTGCTTGTGTTCGATGTGTCAGCAAGGAGAGGAACTGTTGATTGACCGAGCGGTTTCGTGGGGTAATTCCATCCATGGAGGTGACGCAGCTTCGTAGAGTGAGTGAGCTGTGCCGCAGAGTTTCATTCTGACATGCATTTGCCTTTCTGTTTATGTGTTGTACGCGTTGTTACGGACAAAAGCGAATTTTGAAATAAAGACTCAATACTCAATGACTGCGTTATGTGTAAAGGAAGCATAGCCAAGACATATGCTCACCACCTGCATAATTATTTAATATAGTGTATATATATACAGGTATAAGTTGGAGTTTGACGCCCTGATGATAGGGACCATAAGGTTCCTGAAACGTTGGCGTAATATGGACGTAGGACGTGGCGGAATAACCCGCAAATATTTTAATTTTATTGACATATATATATATATATACATATACACACACGGAGGCTTTCGTGGCCCGGGTTAATGTTTGTAAAATTAAAAATATATCGGTTTATTACGCCACGTCGGTCACACTCACCTGTTCACGCGTTTCGAGACCGCTCTGGGTCCCCTCGTCAGAACGACTGTCAGAACGACTCAGTCGTTCTGACGAGGGGACCCAGAGTGGTCTCGAAACGCGTAAACATGGTTTTAGGTGAGTGTGACCGACGTGGCGTAATAACCCGCCATATTTTTTATTTTACAAACACATGTATATATTATGTAACACGGGGTTTTGGGGTATATCCTACGTATATATATATATATATATATATATATATGATTTTATCCTAATCAATTATAAAAATGTTAATCATATTATGACTATTATTGTTATTTGGTGTGTACCGAGATACTCGGCAACTAGGTCATAAACTGGCGATATGTAATGGTGATTGGATTGGAGATTGGAGGAAAAGGGCAATTAGGAGCGGAAATAGATTTAAAGAGGTGAATGGGTGGAAAGAGGAAATTTGAGGACCTAATTTTTCCGCCTCTTAAGATAAGCAGTCATCCTGGGCTAAATTCTACCCTGGGCTCAGACGTGGTACTGGGTTTCAAGAACGGAGGACACTTTTAAAGGCAATTATGCATGAAATATGTAATGAAGCAGTCATAACAATAAGCAATATGTTAACATATACTCAAATTAATTAATAACAAATAATGATTAGGTACAGATTGAATTTCTTTGTGACAAATGAAAGAAAATACAACTTAAATCAACAAAACTAGGCTTTATAAATCATATAATGTTTGGGTTGTTGATATTGGTATATTCTCGGTTCTAGTAGAGAAGGCCAAGATTTTGCTGTCCGAGTCCGGTTCGCTCATAGCGTTGACTCCAGTACATCAACATGAACATGATACTGACGTGTATGTTAGCTGTTGTGGTTTCGCAGCAGCAATAGCCACAAGGCTTTTCAACTAAATAGTAGGCTGTATATTATATCATAGCATCTTGGGTCGAGTTATAGATAATCGCTCGTATTTTGAAATGGATTCAAATAGATGAACCCACCTCCCTTCCTTCACGATCCACAAACAATACTTCTTCAAATACTTCTTGCTAGTACAGAACGTCATCATTATGAAAAAAAGACACATCTAATTTTACTCTAACGAATTGTCTATGTAAAGTAGTTCCACAGCAACCTTGTGGATGCTGACGTCATAATATGTGAGTGAGGCATTGACCAAACAAATGTCAGTATTTGAAAAAGCAATTTGCTTATTGGCTCCGACTTACTCATCTATGACATCAACATTCACAAGGTGGCTGTGGAACCACTTTACCATATTACTGAATTCATCAAACTCTAAACTACTAAATACCATAGACGCTTAAAAATATCTGAGAAATATTATTCAAAATGTTAATTAAAATCTATGACAGCCAGATTTACAATCAGTAAGAGTGTCTGAACTGTGAATGTTGTCAATATTCCTCAATCACAAAAAGCAGCATCATATTAGTCCTCATTGGGTCTGTCGCATTATGGGGCGTAACACCCCAATACCAATCTCTCAACCAATCAATCAAGCGTCTTGTGTCTGCACGTCACAGCCCCCTTCTCACACTCATCAGCTGTTCCCGTGTTACGTAGCTAGCTACGTGCTTGTGGGGGTGTCAGGGTGTATCTCAAATCTCTATTTTGGCCTGCTTCGCCTACCTCGCGCCAACTAAAACAACAATTACCAATTGTTATAATTAATTGTTACTAATTGTTAGTTTAGTCGGCTATGCTAGTTGACTAGTGAAAAACATCGATTTGAGACACAGCCTCAGTTCTTATCAAAGATTGTGTGAGGACACATTGACTCATTTATGAAGAACAAATATTACGTCTACAGTATTAATTATTGTTGGGATATTTGGCTAGCTTTTAATTTTTAAAGTTGGGAGAATGAACATTTTTAGACATTTTCCCTGCTTATGGTGGTTTTCCAGTCATACGAAAAGCTCAAGGACGAATTATTATGACGTCACTATCTAACATGGCGGAAACAAGGTATACTTTTGGTGGACTTTGTTTACAAACAAATGCAATATCGTCCAATCCACTCAAAGCTAGACGATGCGCGCGCTACTTTAGTACTCCTTGGCTTTAGGGACAAGTTTTCCCGCTAGGAAGTGTATTATTAGTACACACACTGTGTCATCGAGAGCAATTCTTCGTGGGAATCCCTGCTTTGTACCTTATTCACAACACTTTTCTTTACCCAAGGTCAAGGTAACTGAGATTATTCCAAATCGAATGATTGTGCTGTAATTAGAGACGTAGATATTCACAGGACTGTCAAAGGCCGGTTGACCGCACGTATGATCCGTGCTGCGTGTGGGGAAGAGATGTAAATAGTTAATTAAATGAATCAATCACGAGGCACGAACTTAGCCGAAACTCGTGATTGTTGTTTAGTATTATTTCACATCAAGACAAGATAAAAGACAATCATATTTTTAAGTATTCATTCATTTTTGTGTTGTCTGTTTATATTTCCCGCTGTATATATTTTTTGCTTTCAAATGTTAGTAGTGTTTGTAATTTTCATTTTATGTGGTTGCCACTACTGTGTCACCCATCTCGGCCGCCGGACTAAGGTGCCCTCTGCGGCCGAGTCTTCAACTATTCAAAGGTTTTGGCGGGCCGGGGTGGGTATATAAGACGGGGTGAGATGAGCAACATTTAGTGCTGTTTCGGTTATGCCTGACACGCTCATCTCCTCTCGGCAACAGTGTTGTTTCGATTATGTCTGACGCACTTGTTATTCCTATCTACGACAGAGCTCCTGGTTCGACTATGTCTGCCAGTCTCTGGGTATTATCCTAACTGTACCAAATTGTAAATATAACCTCATTAAGTTACACCTATATCACTGCTGTTCAATTTTCCAAAGACAAGCCTTCCTCTAACTTCCTGCATACCGATTCGAACTTCGAGAAGTCTAGAAGTCGAGAATTCGAGAACGCCGAGAAGTCAAGAACGTCGAGAATTCGAGAAGTCGAGAAGTCGAGAATTCGAGAAGTCGAGAATTCGAGAAGTCGAGAATACGAGAAGTCGAGACGCACTGTAGTCTAGTTCCCCAGGCGTCACGACGCTTGTCCCTTGCCAGTAGCCACCTCCCGCTCATTCAACCTTTTCCACCCCCGCGAGCCCGCGTGCACGGTCTTTGTACGAGGGCGCTCGCAACATCTGGCGACCGTGACAGGACACTGTAATCTTTTGTTTTCATAATGGACACCCTTAAAAGGCAGAGAACGCCCTTGAGGGCATCTTTTACAAGGTTGTGCCAACAAATAGTTTCAGAGTTCGATGATATTTCCATTTCGGAGAGGTTCAATGAGCTTTTAGATCTGCTTTCTGAAGCACGACAGGCTAGAAAGCATTGACGCACAAATTCTAACAGCTTTAACTTCGGATAACACAGTAGAGGAAGACGTAATAAATGACGAATGCGAGAGCACTGAGTCTTACCGCGAGAAATACATTTCAATTAAACGAAAGCTCACGGACGAGATTAACAAGCGGAGAGGAGAATTTCAACTTACATCCCCTAACCATACGGACTCTATTTCGAGTAATAGAACTGACATGCAGAAAAAGTATAGATTACCGGAATTAGAGTTAAATAAATTCAGTGGGGATGTAAAACAATGGCTTTCGTTCTGGGGTCAGTTTCAGAAAATCCACGATGATAACGAGATTGCACCCGAAGATAAGTTCCAGTACCTAAGTCAGTCGATGGTTAATGGATCGCGCCCCAAGGAAATAATACTCAGCTATCCAGCAACCGCGGCAAGTTACGCAAAGGCAATTGAAGCCTTAAAATCACGGTATGGGAGAGAGGACGTTCTCATTGACGTTTACATCCGTGAATTGTTAAAACTCATCAACGGGAAAAAACAGATATCAGATTTATCACAATTGTACGATAAAATTGAAACGCAGCTCCGCGCACTAGAATCTCTAGGCGTTGCAAACAATCAGTACGCGATAATGTTATTCCCGATGGTAGAGAGTTGTCTCCCGGAGGACACCATTAAAGCCTGGGAGAGGCAACGCAATGTCTTCAAACTTCATGTCGAACCGAGTGAAGACCAAAGTAATCTTCAATCACTTATGATTTTTTTGAGACATGAAGTCGAAAGCGAGCAACGCGTGAAACTAGCAAAAAACACATTCGAAACACGCAGCTCAAACGAAAACAATAAGACTAAGTCAGACAAGCACAGTAATATATCCACGGCCACTGACTTACTGAATTCAAATAACAGCGGACCGCCGCCGAAACTGTGCTTGTTTTGTGACAAAGGTCACTCTTCGCATGAATGCTTTCGAGCTCGGCGAATGACACTTGAAGAGAAGCGACAACAAATCACTATAAAAAAGGGTTGCTTCTCGTGTTTAAATCTCGGTCATTCCTCAAAGTACTGTAAAGCTCAAGTAAAATGCATGTTGTGCGACAAGAGACATCAAACAATCATGTGCGCAAAACTCCCATCTAATCAGACTCAGAAGAATAAAGACAATAAGATGGAGAGTGAACCGCCAACTGACAACGGTACGTCATTGACAAGTACCAACAGTTTGACTCAAAATGTTCTACTTCAGACAGTACAAGTAAAAATAGAAGGAAGTAATGGGCAGAGTCGGCTGGCCCGAGCCTTAATTGATACTGGTTCCCAACGATCATATATTACAGATAAGATGGCTCGGGAGATGGGGTATAAAGTAGCTGGACGCGAAACTTTAAAACACGGGTTGTTTGGCGGTCACGTGAGTTCACCAAGAGAACACAGAGAATATGAAATTCGCCTGGCCAATCTAAACAGCGATTACAAATGTAATTTTAAAGTTTTGGATAACCCCGAGATATGCAAATATGCAGAGAGTATTCCTACAGGTGCGTGGATATCCGAGTTAGAGAGTAAAAACATTAAACTGAGTGATTACGGGCACACATCAAAAACAATTGAGATCCTCATCGGCGCCGACATAGCGGGAAAACTATTAACTGGCAATATTCTACCTTTAGATTCAGGGCCGGTTGCGATAGAGACACCTCTCGGTTGGACGTTGATAGGTAAAATAAGCAACAATGGTGCTCAGCGCTCACACGATTCTCTCTTGGTCACCTCAATGTTTGTACATGACTGTACAATACAAGACTTGTGGAGGCTCGAAACAATCGGTATTACTGACAAAGCGACTAAAGTTGAGAAGGAAGAACTCGCACGTGACACAAACAATCACTTCCTTCAAACTGTCAATACAGAAGCAGATGGTCGGTACCGTGTAGACCTCCCGTGGATAGAAGGACACCCCCATTTACCAGACAATTATAACATCGCTGTCAAAAGACTTGAAAATACTACGAAAAGGTTGAAAGTGGAAAAACACTTTGACGAGTATCAATCAGTCTTCGATAGTTGGAAACAAGAGGGAATAATACAGGAAGTAAAACCGGAAACGAGCAAGCACAACAATTGCCATTACTTGCCACACCGAGCTGTCATTAAAGATGGCAGTAGCACAAAAATAAGGCCAGTTTTTGACGCGTCAGCAAGGAGAGACAATAAGTCCCCCTCGTTGAACGATTGTTTATCGAAGGGCCCCAATCTGATCGAGCTTATTCCAACCATCTTATTGAAGTTTCGTCAGAAGAAAATCGGTGTTTCCGCGGATATTAAAGCAGCCTTCTTGCAAATCTCCGTCAACGAGAACGATCGCGACTATCTTAGATTCCTGTGGTGGAAAGACTCCAGCTGTAAAGAGATCCAAGTACTTCGGCATACGAGAGTGGTGTTTGGCGTAGCAAGCAGTCCCTTCTTATTGGCCGCTACTATAAACTACCACTTAGATAATGCACCGAAACATCTAGAAACAACAGCCAGTCAACTACGCGACGCGTTTTACGTCGATAATTGTATAACCAGTGTCGATGACGGCAAAGCGGTCGCTAAATTCGTCTCCGAGTCCTCAGAATTAATGAAGAGCGCGCAATTTGAATTAAGACGGTGGGAGTATTCGGGGCAATCTACGGGAGGGCCAACTGAGACAAACGCATTAGGCCTTGTGTGGGATAAGCTTAACGACACACTCAGTTGTGACACGCACAAGCTAATTGAAGATTCGGGGGGCCCTGTCAACAAACGCAATTTATTGTCAATGACCAACAAAGTATTCGATCCAATTGGATTCACTTGTCCCATAACAATACCCCCTAAACTGCTGTTACAAGAAACGTGGGAGCTCAAGTTAACTTGGGATCAGGAATTGCCTCTTGAAATCCAAGACAAGTACAATAAATGGAAAGAAGAGTTACCACTGTTGAAACAGATTCAGATTCCGCGGGGATTGAACCTAGGACCGGGTGACGTCACGCTACATACATTCTGCGACGCAAGCAAAAGTGCCTACGCTTGTTGCGTTTTCCTGAGAAACGAAACATCACTCCAGACCACAGTAAATCTTGTTCAAGCGAAGAATCGAATAACTCCTCTCAAAAACATAACTATTCCCCGGCTCGAACTACTATCTTGTCTCATAGGCGCCCGCCTAACACACGAAGTCAATCAGACCTTGCAAGTACCACAAGACAAAATATTTTTTTGGTCTGATTCTACGACGGCCCTGAGTTGGATATCACGTGAAGATCAATGGGGGGCATACGTCTGGAACCGGGTCAGCGAGATTAGAGATTTGACAGGTGCGAGCACGTGGCGACACATCTCGGGTGCCAACAATCCAGCGGACTTGCCCTCCCGTGGAGTAGGGGTGAAGCAGTTTGTAAAGACGAAATGGTGGGAGGGGCCCCGGTGGCTGAGTGGTGACATGTCTACTTGGCCTACTGGCGATCAAAAGATAGACGAACAAGAAATCAGTTCTGAGAAGAGAAAAACCATCAAGATTAACTTCGCAGTATCCGAGGTCCTGGGTTCGGAGTTACTAAATACGCGTTTCTCTAAGTTCAAGATGATGTTGAAAGTAGTTGCGTGGATGAAACGATTCGTACATAATTGTAAACATCCAGCAACAAAAACAATCGGAGAACTTGGTGTGGGAGAGATTCAAGAAGCAGAATTAACAATCATCCGGTTAATTCAGCACGAATCTTTCCGTTCAGATCAACTAAACACAATCAAAAACATGTACATAGAAGAAACGGATACTGGTCTGTTAACTGTTAAATCACGTCTAACGGCACGTCAAGACACGGACATGTTTAAATCTCCCGCCATTCTTCCAAGTAAACATGCCATTGTAGACAAGATTATTATTGACGCGCATGAAAGCCTCTCTCACGCCGGGGTTAATATAACTCTTAGCCAACTCAGAGAAAAATACTGGGTACTGAGGGGTAGGAAGACAGTTAGCAGAGTAATATCTCGTTGTATACGGTGTAGGCGTTATACAGCCAAACCCATGACCTCCAATCCACCCGCGCTGCCCGCCGACAGGGTAAACGACGCAGCCGTGTTCGAAATCAGCGGCGTAGACCTGGCGGGGCCGTTATACTTGAAGGGTGGGAGGAAGGCGTGGATTGTTTTGTTTACGTGTGCTGTGTACCGCGCCGTGCACCTAGACTCTAGAGCTTATCGTCTCGTTGAGCACCGAGGCGTTCCTTCAGGCCCTCGAGCGTTTCATCAGCCGAAGAGGACGACCGAGGACAATCTACTCTGACAACGCAACGAACCTCGTAG
The DNA here is from genome assembly GCA_945910005.1 of Isoperla grammatica. Taxonomy (NCBI): domain Eukaryota; kingdom Metazoa; phylum Arthropoda; class Insecta; order Plecoptera; family Perlodidae; genus Isoperla; species Isoperla grammatica. The sequence goes on from OX246737.1 coordinate 114,581,500, forward strand.
GCGCAAAGAATGCTCTAAACTTCGAAGCTAAGATCAATGAGGCAACTGCAATACAGAGGATCGAGTGGAAATTCATTCCCCCATTGTCTCCCTGGTGGGGGGGATGGTGGGAGAGATTAATTAGAATCGTAAAAAACATACTTCGTAGAATTTTGGGAAAATCTATCCTGCAATACGAAGAGATGAATACAACATTATGCAACGTTGAAGCCGTAGTTAATTCGCGTCCGTTAACATATCTCTCCGAAGACATTAACGACTACCAAGCCTTAACGCCAGCCTTGTTCTTAAACGATGTAAGAAGTAACGAGTTCATCGATACCGAGTTGGTAAATCAAAAATCATTATCAAAACGATACCAATTCAAAATCAAGCTCTTACAAGATTTAAAGATGCGATTCAGAAGAGAATATCTGTCCGAGCTTATGCAGTTCACAACACCTCGGAGCAACAGTCCAGCGATACAAAAAGGGGATTTAGTCTATGTCAACAATGACAGTAGCAAAAGATTACAGTGGCCATTAGCTCGGGTTTTGCAGGTGTTTCCCGGCAAAGACGGGTTCTCAAGAGTCGCTAAAATAAAGACTGAGAATGGTGAATATGTTCGCTCCATTCAAAGATTGTACCCCGTCGAGGTCCGTGACCGGGTGGAGACAGGTGCATTGGTCACTAGGGGGGGGAGAGTAAGCCAAAGACCAGACAGATTTTCATCCCTCCATTAAACCCTCCCCCATGTTCCCCAAACAACACCCTGCCTCCACTACAGTACCCGATCAACTTCCACTCCAATCAGTCGACATGTCCGAGACACTCCTGGAGACGATACGGCACGACATGGCGATCCCGGCGAGATTGTCGCCCATCCCTGTCGGCCCGGGAGAGGAAGCAGCTGAGAGCCCCGCAGTCGCCTTCAAAGACTTCTTTGAGGCCTGTCTTGAGGGGGTAAAATTACCCGAGCGAGTGGCGCCCCTGCTCAAGCCTCCTGCCGTCACGACGCCCACACGAATTCCGTGGGCGCCCCGCGAGTGGTCGTCAGGATGGCGATCCAGCCGTCTGACGCGACGCCAGCTCCACGACGCCGACCCTCGAGGCAGACCGAGTAGGGCTACTCAGGCCGAGCAGCCGCCCCCGGCGACCGTCTTCTTCGTGTCCCAGGACCTCCCGCTCAAGGCTCAACGTCCCCCGACGCAAACAACATGGGTGGAACGCGAAAATACGTGTGCGGGTAGTGACAAGTGTACAAGTGAGTTCGGAAATGAGCAGTCAGACTCATTTCCGAGGTGGGAGTATGTCAAAGGCCGGTTGACCGCACGTATGATCCGTGCTGCGTGTGGGGAAGAGATGTAAATAGTTAATTAAATGAATCAATCACGAGGCACGAACTTAGCCGAAACTCGTGATTGTTGTTTAGTATTATTTCACATCAAGACAAGATAAAAGACAGTCATATTTTTAAGTATTCATTCATTTTTGTGTTATCTGTTTATATTTCCCGCTGTATATATTTTTTGCTTTCAAATGTTAGTAGTGTTTGTAATTTTCATTTTATGTGGTTGCCACTACTGTGTCACCCATCTCGGCCGCCGGACTAAGGTGCCCTCTGCGGCCGAGTCTTCAACTATTCAAAGGTTTTGGCGGGCCGGGGTGGGTATATAAGACGGGGTGAGATGAGCAACATTTAGTGCTGTTTCGGTTATGCCTGACACGCTCATCTTCTCTCGGCAACAGTGTTGTTTCGATTATGTCTGACGCACTTGTTATTCCTATCTACGACAGAGCTCCTGGTTCGACTATGTCTGCCAGTCTCTGGGTATTATCCTAACTGTACCAAATTGTAAATATAACCTCATTAAGTTACACCTATATCACTGCTGTTCAATTTTCCAAAGACAAGCCTTCCTCTAACTTCCTGCATACCGATTCGAACTTCGAGAAGTCTAGAAGTCGAGAATTCGAGAACGCCGAGAAGTCAAGAACGTCGAGAATTCGAGAAGTCGAGAAGTCGAGAATTCGAGAAGTCGAGAATTCGAGAAGTCGAGAATACGAGAAGTCGAGACGCACTGTAGTCTAGTTCCCCAGGCGTCACGACGCTTGTCCCTTGCCAGTAGCCACCTCCCGCTCATTCAACCTTTTCCACCCCCGCGAGCCCGCGTGCACGGTCTTTGTACGAGGGCGCTCGCAACAAGGACCATGAGCTTGTATTTATTTTATTTGTGTGTACATGATTCAAGCTGCGTCCGTTCACATAGCATTGGTTGAAGCCGAATCAGAGGCAGATTTACACAAAAGAGAATTATGTTTTATTTGACACATTCCGACCAAGATGAGAAAGTCACTTGAATTTACAAATATAGACGCTTCAAACAGATTGACATTTGAGTAGTATGAAACGTGGTCATCCTATAGGCCTACAAATCAACTAAACCTATAGGTATTGACAAGCGTTTGAAAATTACCCATTTTATGAAACCACCATCACCAACCCCCCCCCCCTCCCCCACCGTTCGTTTGTTTTCTGACAATGTAAATATGCTCGTTTATATCAAAGTGTTTTATTTGACATGCGGTTTACGAGCGTATTGGCATCATAAATGCACCGAACACGCTAGTTATAATTCTTGCTCGCGTAAGAAATCACATTACTGCATGTAGTAGCGTCCAAGAATACAGGTAGAGGTAGAAAATCGCAGTAGGTCAGCGCAACACGTTGTAAGTAAGTAAGTAAGTAAGTAAGTATTTATTAGTCCGGTAGATTCATACAGGGTACAAATATGGATGTCGTCAAAAGTGGGTGCATACCCATATAACTAAACTAGGCTACATTTAACATTTAACAGATGTACACTACATTAACATCGAGCAATTCACATTCAAATATTTACATTAAAATATTTACAAAAGCCCACCAGACGCTCATTCATGCATTAAGATATAAACTAAATAGATGTACTACTAATTGTAAAAGGTAACACATTTACCACACACATAAAACAGTCATCCATTAAAATATAACAATGTAAACATTATGGAAAACTTAAAACTGTAATGGAATGGTGAACGTTCGACAAGAGATGCGATGAAAACACCAGACCATGCAATATAGGTCTAATAAAGCTTGATAAAAAAATAATATATGATTGTATGATCTGGTGCTTTGAATGATCGTGTGGAACAACTTCATTGTTCCATACAGTGGCCATAGGGACCGCGAACGGGGGGGGGGGGGGGGGGGGACGGCAAAGGGGGTACCTAGGCCCCCTTTCCCTGTATATATGAATAAAATAAAAATTTTATTAACATAAATCCATGCCACGAAAGAACGTGTTTTATATATATATATATATATATAGATATATAGACAAGTGTGACTAGTCAGTCATGGCCAATTACCATTTTTTTGCATCTCACATGATATTGTTATTATGTTTTGATGATTTGCAAATTTCAATCATACAGTTCTTACGAAGTAGTTAGTGTACGTGGCTCAATTCATTGCATTCAGAACCTACTTTTACATCTAAAATGTGTTAAAAAGTGTTGAAAATTAAAAAATACCCTGCGGGGAAAATTAAGGGCTTTCGCCCCCCCCTCCTCCCCCCCCTGAACATTATTCTGTCCGCGCCCATGCCAGTGGCGGTATTTGAAGAATCAGGCTAACTAGACTGGATGTCTGATCAGTCGTCGCCAAAGAGATGCTTTCGTATTAGAAGAGTGGTTCGGTTGACCAGCGAGCCCCTATTTCAAATGCTGATCGCTGATTGGTCACGATTCTACCATCCATAACGAAAGCGTCTACAGTGTTGGTTCGGGACATGTATACAAATGGGCATAGTCTTTAATGACAAGTGACAAACATTTTACAAGTAATGATACTGCACGTTAAAATTTAGTTTAAACAAAAATATCTGTGCAATAGACAGGAAATGTATGAACGACGCTCAAATTCCAATTAACATTGTAATTGAATCAAGTCTAAGCACTTTTTGATACTGAAGTTAATTTAGTTAGAAGACAATTTCGTAAATCGCCTGATAATTGTCTTAGGACGAACACACGCAGTGAGTTTTGAATAGAGTTTGATAATCATTGTCCTATTTTGACAAGCTAGCTGATGTCATAATGAAGAGCGCTAACTGCTTTTAAATACCTTCTAACGTATCCATCCCTCTTCTTACAGTTTCTAATATGTGTTGCCAAGCGTATGAAATTGGTCCCCAGCTTTGAGAATCAATTTCTGAAACGCGTCCCGTAACTACTTCAATTTAAAACGAATAGCGCCGTAATTTATAGAGAAGATAAATCGATTTTAAGGAAATTGTCAATTAATTCTATGAAATACGGGTTGATAATGTTATTACACAAACTCAGACGGGCGGAAAATATATATCTTGCATGAACTCGACTTAGGGCCTAGACTAGAGAGTTGGAGCGATGAAGGTATGGAAGAGGGAACCGGTTAAATGTTTCGATGAAGTTGCCATGGTAAAGATTTAGGGTTTCTAGGGTATGTTTATAGAAGACTTAATGACATAATCTGTATCTGACGATGAGTACAGTGTTCACTGTAGCCTTTAAATTTCGTATTATAATAATTGTGTTAATTTGTTTAGCAAAAAACGAATACTGGAAAATTACATTTTTATTCATTTTATGAAACTTTATAGGTCAGGCAATGAAATGCTACAAAATAAATACTATGCAAGTATCAACCAATAAATAATGTGTATAGCAGTGTACACATTTTAAAGTGGCAATTTAAACTGTATTTGTATTGTAATTTTGTATGATAGAATGAAGTTTGGACTCCTAATAATGTTTTACAGAATTAAACCTAAATATATAATTTATTAAACAACACAGTGGGATATGAATCCACCTGGTCTGAATCACATTAAATTGAGCTTCCACTTAGTTCACTTTGTCTTTCGTTTTTGATGAAAGCATCTTCTTATTCCTGCTTCTTGTTCTAGAACAAGAAAAAGCTGAAAGACATAAAATATCCGGTTACTGAATTACTGAAAACATAGTTTATACTTTGCAATACTTCGTTACATGTAAAAGTTGAATCTAACTAAGCAGCGAAGCGAGCGTTTCCGTCCGACTTTTATTTATTTTTATTTTAATATACAGAGTTCAACAGTAGTTTTGTAGCAACCAAAAAATTTGTTCTTCTCATTTCTAAGCGAGTAAAATATAATATAGAACTAGTAAAATAGTTTACGAACTAGACTGTCTAGTAATGTAAGTACTTATCATGTATTTCCACCCGTTTATCACCGTTTATAAAAGTGCAGTGAAATGCTTCTCCCCTCGCGTGTGTGTTTGTAAGCCGAAGGGAAAGGAGCTATTTAGCACGCGTCACTGACCCATTGCACCGTTTATCTGGGCACCGAGCGTCGCAGACTGGTGTCAATGTGACCTTCGACCCCACGCCCTATCAATCACATACATGTCATTGACTACACATCACACTGCATGGGGGACTCTGCGCCTACGTTTGCCGAGGAAGCTGTTTAGTCCATTACCAGTGCGGCATGTTTCTCAAATGGTTAGTCTATGCTTATTTTAATATGAGGTTTAGTTTCGTGTAAGAAAGTGTTTTGTCAGTATGCGTTGTCTTGATCGCTTAATACAAATATGGTTTCGTTATGTTTCTTTCATATAGTAGAGCACTAGGACCGCTAAACAGCTCCGTCGTATATGGCTCTGTGCTAACACTGAGAACTATGGTTCAGTTGGCTGCTTGCGTTAGGTTTCTTAGTGAAATGATTTTCCAAAACCTTGGTTCCTTCATAGTATGCCTTTTTTTGTTATACTTCCATTAGCAGAATGTCATTTTGTGCTTTTGCAACATATTCTATATAACTGATAAACATTGTATTTTGGTCATTATCAAACAGAATTATACGATTCTCGGTATAAAGTTCCACTGCTTACTTTCTAGCAAAGCCTTTTTAAACTGGCAAGATCGTTTTTGCACGAACATTGTACACAATTCGCATAGCAAATGATTTATTTCAATATAACTATGCGAAGAAGTTTATAATGGATTAATATTTTCTAAATGTATTTTTAAAATGTTCCCCACTGATATTTACATCTTTTACTGAGTGGGCAGAAAATAAATAAAACATTATTTATTGATAATTATATCTTTTGACTTGAAAGCAAACAGGGCTAACTACCCGAAGGCAATTGAGTCACTGTGCGCACACCCCCTCGTGGGATGAGTCGAGAAGATGCTTGGTCACTTATCTCTTTCTGGCCACAGATACAAAACAACGACGAGGGACTGGGTAAGCACCCTTTGACCCCCCCCCCCCCCGCGCCATTCGCCACCCGCATTGACTATACGACTACACAGATCAGAGATAATTCCCGACATCAATACTGATACCACTGTCGTGTTTTTATATTCGGAGCGCTAAAATAAATCGTTTTCCGGAGGCATTTTACAGATACCCCACAAAACCGATACAATACACAATATAGGCTTACGTGGTGTTAAATCTTACTTAAAGCATTTGAAATGGGTATCATAGTTAGATTTTTGCCATCTCTATTAATTTTCATGCTACATATTTGAGAGTAGTGTCGCAAAAAATTGCACCAAATGTTTAAAGAGTGCAGGCTTGTATGATAGTATGTGTTGGCGAAAAACGTTTGTATCTTGTTTACAAACAACATACATGTGCATTATTCTTAGATAATATAAGAAGGAATAGTGTGCATGGGCTTTAACTTTGTTATAAATAAATAAACTTAAAAGTTTAAAACTACGTTTACCATGTAGCAAGTAATACAAAAAAAACTAATACAGTATAACGGAACGTTTCAATTTATAGTGACCATTACTACTTGTTTGATATTTCAAATGGTTCAACAACAAAATAAACAATTACACTTAATTGACGATACATATTTATTTACTGTCGACCATAATGATGGAAATATAGCTCGTCCGCAACTCCCACCTCGTAACTCGCCGTACTCTTATGCTAACCTACTATTATAGTTGGGAGTATTAACAGATAGTCAAATATTGACAATAAACATTATGATGCAACTCTGTCCACACATAGAGACTAATAGGATAAATTACAAACATCCCTGATGGATATTATATGACTTGACAATTTAAGAGCTCAAACGATATTTTGTAATGATCATGGATGTACAACACTATATGTAAATTAAAAAAGTTAACACTAACAGGGAAGTACATACGTCACATATGTAGCATTTCAAATGCAAAACTTACTAAAATCACAACAGTGACATTTAGCTGTATTGTCAATTAGGAGAATATAACGTTTCAATTGCGTTGTTGTCACCACAGAGAGATGGTACTGGTAAAGTGGACCAAACACAAGTTTACGGCTTAGTGGGATTGCGCCCTGTGCTCCTCTGTCAACTACGGTGATCTAATTACCAGCGCATAAAGTGGCCAGTTCACCCACACCACACGGCCATTCTGTGGCCGGCCAACTTGAGGAATAGTCAATGTATTTCGACCACAATGGGGCCTCGGTCCGTCGGACAGCCGAGCTGCCAAAAGATTGCAAATTCAGTTCACGGCCCGTTTGGCTCCACTGGAAGAAGGGTTTACCATCGGAAAACGTAATCCTAGAACCTAGGGGATTATTCCCGCTATTTCCCGGATCAGTGGCGATAATTCACGCATCTATCGCAGAGCCGTGCCCCCTCCCCCTCCCCCTCTACCCCCCCCCCCCCCATACACCCAGCCGCAATCTCTTCACCCATACGGGATGGGAGGGGTAACAAGGCAGCAAGATTTTCACAAATTAAATTGTGGATAAGGGTGGGCCTAAGGTCCTAGCCCTGTCCTTAGCAACTAAGACTAACTGCCACCCTTCAGAAGTAAGGACACCCTTCGCTGTTTGTGTCGTTTAACATTGCGGCATGATACGCTCGCTGCCGGGGAAACGTTTAGCTCTAAGATGACGGCCGCATGTCTGTGTCGTTTAACATTGCGGCATGATACGCTCGCTGCCGGGGAAACGTTTAGCTCTAAGATGACGGCCGCATGTCTGTGTCGTTTAACATTGCGGCATGATACGCTCGCTGCCGGGGAAACGTTTAGCTCTAAGATGACGGCCGCATGTCTGTGTCGTTTAACATTGCGGCATGATACGCTCGCTGCCGGGGAAACGTTTAGCTCTAAGATGACGGCCGCATGTCTGTGTCGTTTAACATTGCGGCATGATACGCTCGCTGCCGGGGAAACGTTTAGCTCTAAGATGACGGCCGCATGTCTGTGCCATAATAACCAGCCATTCAACTGTCCGCAATGTGCAATCACCTGTTGTAATTTTCCTTCCGTGAAATGAAGATGTATATGACTAACACACATAAGTGTTATGGTTGTATGTGGGGCAAACATGAACTATTTTTACGTGTTATACTCGATTTACAATATGTATGTTCTAACATTGCTTTCAAGCTCAATCCAGATTTGTTGATTTTTGCTGTCGAGTCCACACTAGTTATCTGATGTCACCCTATTAGAGTGATTCACCTGTATGGTTTTTGATTTGTTGGAAAGGAGTGTTCAATTTTGCATTTCCAATGACTGAAGAAAAACTTACTTATCCAACTAGCCGTGGTGGATTTTAACTCGCGCCTTGTGTGCTACCATCGAGATACTTGTACCCCTAAACGTATGCATATAACTATCAGATGGTGGTACATAATGAATGTTCTAGAAATTACTAGACAATCTGATAACAATTGTAATTAAAGTGCTCCGACTAGGACTCGAGCCAAGAACCTCAGGGTCTGTAGTAGTTGGTGCTATTGCCAATTTAGCTATCAGTGCCAAAATAACTGTGGTGTGCATTAAGTAATGATAATGATCATGGGGTACAGATTAGGTATTGTTTAAGTATGAAACTATAGCTGTTTTTGTTGGGCTTTACTGGCAAATATGATTAGAAAATATGAATGGATTATTTCTTCAAAAATGAAACAGACATTACACTACATCAATTTATAAGTAATGTCTACGAATGTGTATTTAAAAATAAATAAAGTATATAGTACTTTAGGAATCATTGATTTTTTAGGCTACACCGCGAATGCGTGAGATGGAAAATTATTTGAAATATTATCTTTTAACACCAACGTTTTGTAAAAAATGGTTAATAAGGTAAATTTTTAAACAATTTTTTAGTTTCACACTCTCGGTACAGCCTTACATCATAAATCAATCATGTCTAATAGTAATACCTCGTACCGAGAAAGGTCCAAACAAACCATATAGTAGTTTACTTATTATTCTACAGAGAAGTGAGAAAAACATACGTTTACTTGTTCCATGACGGATGGCTTCAAGCACGTATAAGTTACTAAGTAGACATACGAGAGGGAACATGCAAGTGTTATACATGGGTTGCGCAGCTGGCTACACGTTCACACATCTTTACATATTCACACGTATATACAGACTATCATTCAAACACACAGTACTGATACATGAGGTTGTTATTGGCTTTGGTTTACAAAGCTCACGTGTTCGAGTGGCTGTGAGAAGAAGAATTGCTTCATCGTGTGTATATATACACATTCTACGTTTATTGTATGAACAAATAGTTATTATTTTGGGTTCGGAATTTTTATCATTCGTTGTAGTAACATTTAGCTAAGGTAGTTGTAAATAATATATATATGTATAATATATATATATATGTATGTATAAATAATATAATATATATGTAAAGTAAATGTATGAATAATAAAGCGTTATTTTCCTAAAAAAGTGTCTTTGAACTGTTATTTGGCTTAATAATTACACACAATTTTAATATTTTTCGAGTGGCTAATATAAGCACACCCTGCCTGTACATACAACTAAAATTTTAACCATATGAGACAAACAAATAGAAACACAAGAATACATTGTAAATAATAAATTGAGTATAAAAATGTATGTCATATTACAGCATTTGCCATTGAAATATTTTAACTCGATGCCAAACGCAATGAGCATGCAAAATAATTATAGTTTATAATAATACAATGTTATATTATATACTGAATATACTGACCCAAGTAATATGTAGTCCTCCATGGATAAAATTACCCTTTTTTAGAACTTTTCTGAACTAAAGTTCATCTGAATAGCATCAGAAGACATTTTAAAAGCTTAGTACACAGAAAAGAACACATGTTGTCTTAGATAACCATCACAACTGCAGGCGTACTTATATAGTTTCATGGGTCTACAATTCTACTCGGATGTCAATATGAAGTCTGCGACAGTCTTAAAGAAATCGAAGGTTTTTTCGAGCTGAAGCTTCATTGTTTCCCAACCGGCTTATACCTTCCACCCTCTAACCGAGTTAAGTTTACCCTAAGGGTACGTCTGAGCGGCTATTGATATGGAACTAACGACACACTTCATTTCCATTGGTTACCGAATCGGCCGCTTGTGTCTCGTATAAATTACGGCGCGTCGATCGCTTTCTCCTCCTCGACGATGTAACTCTTATCAGACCCATCGACAGCTGGGCCGGCTAGTGACGTCACAGACATCTCTACTGGGAGATCGCATTAGACGTGATCGGATCAGTTGCTGCATGGGGGTGGATCAAAAACTAAATCTTTTAAGGGTTCGTCTTAAATAAATTTGAATTTGATTGGCGTCTGGATTGGGAGTGATTAGGAGCATGGGGACTCGGAATACGCACTAATGCTATGAAGTATCGTAGGATAAAGATGGCTTAGTTGAGAGGTATGTACTTAGGATTAAGAAACTCAAAATAATACATAAGTAAGAAGTTGATTGATTTATGGCCCATTCATGAGTCGCAGATAAATTATTATACGAATTACTCAGAATGAAAATAGTGTTTTTAAATCATGTTTGACACATTATTGTTTTGGCATAAAATCATTGATATGTGAAGACGTTAACTGTTTTTTAAATGAATAATTATGCATAGTTAACAATTTATAAATGTTGTTTATGTAATCTTTATTAATAGTGCAAATTAGAAAATAATAGTTCTGCAACGTGTTACGATATTATTTACAGTTTTAACATTCTAATGTAATTTATAATTGATGCCCCTATCCGAATTACAATCAGTCTCTTCCAAGCACTCCCACACACATGCTCATGACTTTCATGTCCCATATGGGTACAAAGTTAAAGGAGTGGATGATGATATTCGTCACTTTAGGAACATCTTGGACTTCAGTTTCCAAGACAAAAGTAATGTGAGACCCAATGTTACTATACTTCGGCACAATGTGTGGTCACAACTAATTATTTATTTAAATATGTAGTTATGGAATAGTCTGATGGCAACTGAACTGATATGTGTATTGTGTATACAAGATTATCTAAATTTTAGTTTGTGTTGGATGTAGCTTCCACTACTTTATGGTAATTGTTAGTTTATACAGATATTATTTAATGTGGTATCATATATTTTGTCAGTTTATGTGAATGTTCACTTCAGTTTTAGTTCGTACCAATGATTGTGCCATGTTAGGATGGTGGTAGTATGTACTGTATTCACTGTTTGCTGACTTTGCATTATCATTACACTGTTATTAATCACTCACTAACTTTGCTTGCACAATATGTTACGCATACACATGCAAATATTAACAAAATAAATACGCCTTCATATCTGTAATGCATATCCAATTACATAAGTGGAACACTTTAGTATTTGGTTTCACCAGCTTCTCTCATCATAAGAGCTAAGTTATCAATTAAGTTGCTTAATTTCAACCTTTGATCATTAAGTATACACGTAGTGTATATAGCACACCATCACTTACACAATAATTACCTTCTATTTGTTGGATTTACTAAAATAATTACCTCTGGCTTTAATCCAACCAAACCACTAAGTAATAAAACTAACATAAGAAACACTTACCAGATCCAATTTCAGTTGCGTTGCTAAAGTAGCGTCAGGATTCTCATCATAAATTAGCGCCGTGTGCGTGGGTCCCAAATAGCCTGTTTCTCCGTCTAACGCGGTCCGTGTTCAATACGAGAACATGGCCGTCGGTCGTGTAGCTAAATCCCTTTATGCCAGTCCTAATTTCTGTGTCTCTCAATGAATCTCTCTCAGGTTGAAAGGGTGGATTGTAAGGGATGTCGGACGATTGTTGTGGTGCGCGGCTTGAGATGTGGAGTGGCGTTGCGGGTGTAGTGTAGTGGTTGGTACTCCTGGTTACGACCCTCTGGGGACAGAAGGGGGTTAGGCCTAACAACAGTTTCACCACCAACAATTGTATTTTAGGATGCACACAATGCAATATACAGTAAGTTCTTGGAATTTTATGAGAAAATTTCTTGTTGTAATTAATGTTTTAAGTATTGTGTATTTATTTGCGCTGAGTGATGTAACGGTACTTTTAATTAATTTTGAAATGCGATTTAACTAGTTATAAGAATGGTTACTCTTGACTTGTTTAGTGTAATCGTGATTGCTTTATAGTCTACAGTAAATACAAATGTACATTTTGTGACTAATTTCGGTAATTCTTATGTTTTTAGCTACAACAATTCCTGGTATCAAATATATGTTAACGTTTAAACACATGGGCTGAGAGTCACCAGCTTTTGGCCACTCAGAAAAGACTAGCCGCTTTCTGGTGGCAAGAAAATGAACTACTATAAAAAGCAGTTTATTTGTTCATTGTTGCTTTATTGTTAAATCATCAATGGCGTAGACAAGGAGGTTGCTTAACAGCGCTATCTACTTGTTAGCTTGAGTCTCCAATAGTTATCACCGCAAGAGATGACAATCAGCTGGTATATGCATCGACCTTCTATTTGGAAGGTCGATGGGTATATGCAAGTAAAACATAAAGATGTATATATAGCTCATAATTATATACTGAAAGAATAAACTAATGGAAATTGTAGCAATAACACTGTTTTGTTTTTTGATTTTTTTTAGCATTGTTTGTTTATTATTTGTCTTTATCATTTTTTTTAATTTATTATTTTAACGTTTGCGTGGATTTGTCTGTATATACATGTAAAGATCAAACAACAAAACGCATTTCCCAGAATCATCCGACAAAAAGTAATGCCGAGAGAAATATTTTCGTTACTGTAACTGGTAAACGTGTTATCCATAATTGTTACTCCGAACGCTTTTAAAACACCCGTCCAATAAAACCTTACCCTCGTTGGTTCAACTTGATCGGAGCTGTAGTAAAATTAACAACACCCGTGGTCTACATACGATTGACTTTGGAGCGTTGTCAATATTAATTTCCACATTTTTTCTAAAAAAAAAAAAAAAAAAAAAAAAAAAAAAGAAAAATCACTGAAAAAAAATTTTTACCGTAAGACACAAGCAGTAAAAAATGTTGTTTAGTGAATTTTCTTCAATACATATTTTCGATTAGTAGTTGTTGACCATTCACCGTTAGAAATTTGTAATAATTCTGCACAACTTTTGGTTATACCGTTGTTGTCAATTACTGGCAAATGAAGTAAGCTCTAAAAAGTCACGTGGATGCCACTAATTACACCCGGTAGTAAACAACCTAGCTCAATAAACAACACTGTGTACAATGATGGAAGAGCCATAAACCCCAATGCAACGTTATTGCTCCATATATCACAGTTAATAAAACGAAGATGTATCAAACTAGAATTTATATGAGTACAATTGTAAACTATGGTCGTGGCTAATTTTGTATTGCTGTAAAGTACGAAAAATAAATACGAAAAGGGGGATTGATGGCTGATTAATGTTACAGCCAATGGTAGGTAAATATACTGGACTGTATTTATGTACATATTTTGTTCAGTCTTGAGGGAAAACCCGGTCTGGGCCTGGGTAGAATAGGTACAGGGTAGCTCTGCGTGTCGTTAGAGAAGAGGCGACTTCAAGATGTAACCTAGAAGTTGATATAACTCAATTAATGAATACCAAAGGCAAAGTATTATTTATACATAGATCTTTCACGTAGCTCGTTCACGTTCCTCATTCAAAACTAGCGAATCGTATTTTAATTTTCGATGCAATCATTCATTTTAACTATCCTGATCCATTCAAATACAGGGAATGATACATATATTTTAGCACCCATTACATTATCAACATTGCATTAATTATATTGTAGCTGTGTTTATGTTTTGAAACTTGTCTGCTATATCAATTAGATGAAATTGTTTCAAACGAACTCTTTAAATGGCTGCAATTCATTTATAATTTACTATGTATGTGCTCACGCAACGCATTATCAACATTTACTGTGTATTTTATTAAACAGCGTCAACACATTGGATATATAGTGTGCATTCATCTGTTTGCGTTCGTATTTGTGAAACCACCAACCCCCCCCCCCCCCCAGGCTTCCACCCCTTTAATTAAACTACTTCAAAATAAATACATATAACAGTCGACATTATATGAACGACAAACGTATATGCAAACAATACAATACACTACTAAACTAGATGATGATGATGATGATATTTGGTGTTTTACGTCCCATATTTTTGCAACGAGGCTAATCGAGACGACGAGTGGGTGATAATGAGGATGAAAAACGCCACAAGACATCCATACCCAGGCCAGGATTCGAACCTGGAACGCAGAGACCGCAGTTTACTTTATAGATCAACGCCTAATCGACCTCGGTCAACTGCGCCGGCTACTAAACTAGACAAAAATATATATTTTTTAAAGTTGGACTTGTACCATCGAAAGGTGGGTAATTCGAGTTTGTCTGTTCAGCTTGTCTATTCCCTCCGATGATCGTAATCAAAAGTTGTGATCACCTCGTGACTGTAATAAGCAAATAAATTATGCTTTCAACTTTCAAAAGATAAACCGTTAGTTTTTCAAAATTGTCACTACCTGAAGTACCCAATTTATCTCAATAGACATTTAACTTCGAATCTACCACTTCGATGTCTTAATTTGCCAAAGGCAACAAGAATATACTCACAAGTATTATTTACAAGTTATCTTTAGAACGATAAGAAGACTTCATGTATCCAACCTCGCTAAAACATTTCTATATTTAGTTGACTACTTAGGCGCAAGTGCAGCATAACTCATTAGGGTGGCGACGCTCTCAAAGTACAGTGTTGCCAAAGCAGCGAGAGTGGCATTGTCCCAGAGTAGTCCATCTATCTTGACAGGAATAACAAACATCTCTCGTGCCCTGTTTTAATTGTGGAGATGTTCAAGTCTCGCTAGAGTCTTGTCGTGTAAGGACTCTCCTAGTCTTGGTGTAGGACTTCCTTCAGGTCAAGAGACAACATACTTCAACCCTTCCCAAAGTTCTTCAACCCCCTCCGAGCGTGGCTGGCAATATACACTGGCACAATTACACTTAGTGTAATTATATTGCCTGTAAAAACGTATGCGATGAGAAACATCCAGAGGCTTTATAGATATGGAGCGAAAATTCCCGGGGAAGAGAGGGAAATATGAGAAATACAAATGTTCTCCGTAATCTAAAGTAAATAGGAACTCCGACCAAATAGAGAAGATAGAAACAGCATCAACGGACGGGTAATTTTAAATAAATATTTAAACAGGTAAGAGGAATAACAGTTTGCATGCAGATTTGCTAAGCTTGATAATAAATTAGCTGAGGGGAAAATCAGAGTGGACTAACGTATACGAGAACATATGCAAGCGATGTAGCCGCAGGGGAATTCAATTATTTTGTTCTAATGGTTAAGCCATGATGCTATTATATTACGTCCTCATAGATGTCAAGTGTCAAGAAATAAGTTTAAACAGAAAGAAATGTATTGAAATTTTGTTGTGATAATTTTATTTTGTCATTTTATTAAAACAGGCACGATATTCTTGTTTATTAAAAGAGTTTACTATGTTTTAATTTAAATGTACCATCCATGCAGTATAAAGGAACGAGTGTATGGAGTAAAAGGGAAACAACACTTGGCTTTGTCCTTTGTAACAAAGATTCAACAATGTGAAAGGCAGAGATTTAATAAACACCATCCCCGACAACTAGGTTTTTCATTTTCATTCTCATGCTATGAATCTTGTCAAATGGACCATCTGTGATGACTAGTTGTGCATTCAGAGTAAAAGTGACTGATTGTATTGACATATTTAGGTAATTCTCTCTCTCTCCCTCTCTCTCTCTCTCTCTCTCTCTCCATCTTTGTTATTACATTTATTACTCATAGTTAATTGTAAGAAAGTAACAGTTTTGATTTTCGCATTTGTATGACTGTTTCATAATATGTAAACCTTACAACAAACAGAACTGGTTGCACACATCCTGCTTGCTACATCTCTCTCCCTGTCTCTCCATTTCAGTCTATTCTTCCTTTGCGAAACTTATTTAATTTTCGTTAACCTCTTTAGATGTGGTCACTAAGCAATAAGCCAACGATAACATGTCACAGGAAAACCTAACAAACCAATTCCCCTCCATGGTGGTCATCCGTCTTGAAAGTTTTTTTGTTCATTTCCAAGAGATCAACTCGAAACGATTATTGGGGTCGATCGAGAGATCGTTTGCTGAAGTTGCATCTTGACAAATCCCGGTCAATCAGACAAGAAGATGGCTATCAGCCTATGCGACATCGAGATAGAGGCATTGCGTTGCCATACAGACTATACAAGCCTACAAGATTCCAGTGGCGTAACGACCCTTTTGTTTTGTGTCCCTTTTGTGATGTGTGTGTCTTTTGTTTGTTTTTTGTTTTTGTTGTTTGTTTGTGTGTTTTTAAGTTTTTGACGACTTAGGTTTGGTAGTGCAAAATGCGTGCCTGATTGTTTGCATAAACGAGCATACATTGTCATAAAAATAACTAGAAGATAATAAGGGAGTCACCATCAGATTGTGTACGAATGACTGGACACATTTACACAACGACATTGCAATAGGGAGTATTCACGTGATGTCACATCGGCCATATTAGAGGCCACGTATAGTACTACTTCAAGTTTCATTTAGCTGTCAATAGAAAACGAATAATATTGTTTACGGGGAAATATGACAAGTTTGAACACGTATATCCCCCGATAAAGTGAACGAAAATGATTAAATTGTATGCCTTTGTAAACGATTAAATGGTAATCGAGACAAAAGAGTTTGTTTATGTTGATTTTAAGTAATAATAGCAAACCAAAGTTAGAGAACAGTTGAATTTGCATCAAACGCCAGCTGAAACATTGTAACAATGAACTACCGACCACATGCCATTGTGGCCTTCAATGTGGCCACCATGCGCAATACGTGAATACACCCTATATGTCACACAACACAACCCAATTACAAAATACACCGCTTGTGTCAAGTGTGACCGTTCGAACAGAACCCATCAAGTGTGGTTAAATATCTGAAATACCGCGATACAAGAATTTGGAGGGTACTAATTTAAAATACAATTAGGCTATAACTATTTATTCCTTTCCACCAACCATAACGCGAGTTGGAAACATTCCACCAATTTAGGAGGCTGGGATCTATGCAAACAATTTTGGAAACGAGATTTCGTTTGAACACAACGGACTGTCTTGCTAGCTGGGAGGGTGGTATTATTTACTGACCACATTCTGAGTATGTTTTCCGTATGCTAATTTGATGAGCATGTAGAATGTTTGGAACCAGAGCCAAATTGCAAGATAACCATGAAAGAAAACTGAAATTTTTAACAACTATGACTGAATAGTCGGTTATATGTCAGTAATAACGATACAATATTACTTCTAAACAAAGAGTGGGAGATTTAAAACACACTGACTAGCAACAATACTAAAACTTGATAACTGACAATTTTTATTCGTATTTCACAATCAATTCAGCATGCAACACTTGAATATAGAGTATCAGGGTTATTGCAACGGTTATGACATTGAACACTACTACTTAGATTGTGTTTTTTTATTTTAGTTTACTATTTACACTATCTGTAATTTGTATAACTACATATATTGTAAACTAAAGCAGATACAAATTCAATAAAATATCTACACTTTGTACAATGCATAGCTGCAATGGCAGCTCGCAATATTAAACCAATTAAAATAAGTGGTATTTTATCGATATGAGAAAGCTTCAAGACACTTAAATAGTGCTTCCTATGCAGCAGCTAATGGCTATTGAATTTAAAAACTGTCATATGTTGTGAATCTTACAATGTTTATTGATGTAATTAATTCAATTATTTAGATTCAATTAATTATTGAAATTGTAATCATAACAAAAGCAATACGTGACAGTTATCAAATTCATTATTTAGATGATAGGAAACACAATTCTTGTAGGCGCCTTCTCAAGATATCAATAATAACCGTTTGCTTAGCGAGCTATTTCTCCTTTAAATAGCCGAAAGTAACTTCTCGTGTGCAGACTATGACAAGCAATGTATGACGCACGTGTACTAGCAAGGTAAGATAACCCACCTAGTTACTCCTCTGTTTTATCTCTTCGTGCAACTCGCCTGCTCCTCTCGTGGGAGCGTTTGTTCGCAAGAGATTATTACAATTACTCTCTTACTCGACTGAGCCACCGACTGATGTCAGCCAATGAACGTCAGAGGTAACTATCAAGTGAAGTCATGTAAAAAGGAGACTACGAAAACTTGGTCAATACTATGAACTACTACAGGTATCGCTCTGGCTTGTATCACAGATATTCAAATACCCACAGAAGGGTTAATGTCTGTATTCATAGTCATCCCCTATCTCTAGGGGCGCCCGTTATTGTCAGGTAACAATTTCATGCATGTTATTTCTCATAGAGAAAGTAAATCCTTGGCAACAATGGGTGCCCCTGGGTGTAGGGGCTGACTATGAATTCCAACCTAAGTCTGGCCGTTTTAACGGTACTCAGTCGAAAGATTACATCTACAAGAATTTAGCTAATAGTTTTGTTTGTTGGGTTAATGCATTCGACTTAGTTTTAGAAGAACAAATCTTGTGAATCTAAGTATAGATAGACCACGTAGCCTTTGCGTAAGACACGCCCACCATGGTGTGTACTGCAATTATGTTGCACGTGTTAGCATGTTTGTACAATAATGGGGTTGGTTTAAAAATAATCTAATGAGAAGTACAAATTCGATACAAGAATTTCATTCTACGCAATAGTAGAAATGTAAATGTTGAACCAATCCCTAAGGATGCATACTGATATAACTACGAGGTACCTTATAATCCTGAATGATAATAAATACAACACTTGTTTGACTCGTCCAGCTATAGTGACCCCCACGTTCACACTTCTATCCTGTCAAACAATATTCCCTTACTCAAGGCTCACACATCTGTACATAATATGCTCTGCTTTATTGCATAACCATTCCTGTTGCCTCAGTGCAACTCACCCTGGTCTGCATAGTTGGGATTTCGGTGAAATGATGCAAAGAATTGTTATTACATTTTGAAACCTTTGCGTTTGGAGCAGAAGAGAAATGCATTGTTTTGAAAGAATGTGTATATTACATTGTAGCAAGAACATTACCTATAGTCGGCCCGAGGGTAGCTTGTCCCCGCTACCTGAGCCAGACCCTAATTATAATTGCTTCCGCTCCGGCTTGCGGTCAACAGATAATCCCGAGAAAATGCCAATAATTAAAACAGTGAAGTGTGTTAAATTAAATCACATTTTTTTCAAATTATGTGTTTAAACAATTATTTCATGAAATTGTGTTTAACTGACAGATAATTCATTGACAAATCTAGCACTTTTTTGTTTGTTTTTCTAGCCCAATTTGAGCCTTATTTGTTCTATTTGTGTTAATTTGACAGAAAAAAATACGAATATTATTTGTCTTGTACACAGATCCGTGTTTGAAATGTTTACATTTAGTATTTTGTTTTGTTACGCTGTTATAGTGTATGGTCTTTATGCGACACGTGCCTGGGGAGGGGGGAGTGGCGGGGGGGGGGGGGGAGAGTGATGATACATTATCGGTTGTAAATAAATCCTTATTATTATTATCATTATTATTATTATTGTTGTTGTTATTGTAATTATTTTATTATATATATATATATAAATACATGTTTGAATATGTATATGCTATTTACATAAACTGTTAACTCATGGTCCCACATTAAACTATAGCATTATAATTATGTATAATACAAATAAAAATAATAATAATAATAATAAAAATAATAATAAGGATTTATTCCAACCGATAATGTATCATCACTCCCCCTCCCCCCCGCCTCTCCCTCCTCCCCAGAGCCGTGTCGCATAAAGACCATACACTATAACAGCGTAACAAAACAAAATACTAAATGTCAACATTTCAAACACGGATCTGTTTACAAGACAAATAATATTCGTATTTTTTTCTGTCAAATTAACACAAATAGAACAAATAAGGCTCAAATTGGGCTAGAAAAACAAACAAAAAAGTGCTAGATTTGTCAATGAATTATCTCTCAGTTAAACACAATTTCAAGAAATAATTGTTGAAACAAATAATTTGAAAAAATGTGATTTAATTTAACACACTTCACTGTTTTAATTATTGGCATTTTCTCGGGATTATCCGTTGACCGCAAGCCGGAGCGGAAGCAATTATAATTAGGGTCTGGCTCAGGTAGCGGGGACAAGCTACCCTCGGGCCGACTATAGTATCACTTTGGTATAGAAATGTGTAAATATAATAACAATGAAAGTAATATTTAATATCGCACACATACTATCAAATAGGAATTGAAATTTTGTTCAATACAACAAATATTTCAAGAATAGTAGTAGCAAGAACATTACCTACTATCACTCCGATATAGAAATGTGTAAATATAAGTACAAATAAAGTAATATTTAATATAGCACACATACTATATCAAATATGAATTTATATTTCGTTCAATACAACAAATATTTCTGAATGTAGTTTTAAGAATACCATTCTGTTTAAACTTGAGAGGGACGGCACAAGTTTATGCAGCACAAGGTTGTTTTGCTCTTGTTAAACTTCTGTCCATCCGCCACTGGTCTCCGCGAGCCCCGGACATATAATCAATTAAACGGCTTGACATAAACAACCTGCCCGCTCGCTCTCCAAGTTTTATCGATGTCCATTCGATTCTGCCGTCTCAAGCTGCCCGGATCTTGTAGAGAACAGAGATCTTCGATATAACCAATCCTTTGTCGGAGCTTTAAGCAACTATGAGGTATTATAGGGATTACGCGTTGAGCGAACCCGAAATATCCAGTAAACGAACGACAGGAAGAACCAAAATGAAAAAAGTAAAAGTAAATAATGAAGAAAATAAACTTTTTTGATCAACATTGACTCTTTCAGAAATTTGTCTCGAGTCAACTAAAAACATCTACTTAGGAAGGGCAGGGAAAAAACTTTGTCGGTTTTAATCATTCAGCATATTATTTTTATTGCCAGTTAACCATGCAACTTTGGCAATAAAAAATAACAATAAGAGTTAAAAAAAAGTTGAAAGCAAATGAAACGTCTTCACAATGTGTTCGGGAAAAATATTTAACTTGAAAGGAACCCGCAAGTTTTGTGTGATCATTATAACTTTTCACCTAAAGTTTTATATTTCTTTGCTATAGTTTCTCCTTCGAGGACGATCACTGTTAACAATCTGCCTGTTGCCATACGAGCATGGATGGCATACGATAGGAATTAGGTATGGCATTATATTACACCTATATACAACACAGCATATTGGCAAGCTATTTTACGATTATTATCAAAAATGTAAAAATTACCAGACGTAAAATAGAGTATGGCTGTTGGAAAAATTAACTTTCAAACCAATGATATCACATTTAGCTTGTATGATTGACTATTTTTGCGAGGGTGTAACCATAGTGTATTGCTGACAATCAGAGGCAACACATATACGAGCCACGAGTTGAACTCCTGCCACTGAAAGGGTTTTCCTCGCTCATATAGGGCGAGTTATGTGGTTAGATTCTACTCACAGTTCTAGACATTTTATTTTGGTTCGATACATTTGAATGAATGTTTCCATTTTCCATTTTGTTTTTTTGTACATGGATGTTTCTTTTTTAAAATAGGTTTTGTTCAGGTTTGTCATCAAATATGTTTTTCCTTCCTTGTAAGTAACTTGAATACCTAAATAGTGTAGACATTAATAAATAAGCTCATAATGCAGTTCCAATGGCCTCTGGTACCGTTCAGGTTTGTCATCAAATATGTCTGATATTGGTATATGGTTTCCTTTAATAAATTTATTTTTCTTCTTTGTAAGTAACTTTAATAACTAAATGTATAGACATTAATAAATTAGCTCATAATGAAGTTCCAATGGCCTCTGATACTGTCATCAAATATGGCTGATATTAGTTTATGCTTTCCTTTAACCTTCCTTGTAAGTTACTTGAATAACTAAATAGTGTAGACAAATAAATAAGCTCATAATGAAGTTCCAATGGCCTCTGATACCGTAACCGATACAAGTGTGTCTTTTAGTCTCACAGCATCTTACCCAGACCCTAATTAAGTATTCCACCCACGTCTCGAGTGTGATATCGGTCCGATAGAACGATACCCCGCTTATCCGGCCCGGAGGACCAGAACAATGCGGCCAGCATCTTGCACACTCACTCCTTATCGGGTACAAGATTTAAACAGCCATTACTCAAGACTTGGTTGATGCGGCCAATTCTTTCCTCCCCTCCCCCCCCCCCCCATAAGCTCGTTCCGCGTTTTATGCCTTGTTTATTTCCACCCCTTTCGTTGTTTGGCGTTTCAAGGGTCTCGTTCAAGACGGCGACGCAATAATTTTGGACTTGAAAGAAGACAATGGTTGCATTTAAATGTTTTGTAGGAAGCTTTACTCATTCGTTGTAGGACGTATGTTGTTCGGTCTTTGAAAGAGGTGAGCGAAAATTATATAACGATAAAGTATGTAATCTATTAATACAGTTATGAACATAAGTCTAGACAAAAGTCTCAATTCAAAACACATCTAATCCCAAATTAAGGTTCTTTATGCCTTTTGAACACATATTTTCAAATGCGCAACGATGTTTCAGTGTGTATTCCAAAGATTTTTTTAGTGCGCGCAGCGCAAGGCAAATATTGGCCTCTTTGAATTAATTTTATTCAACTTAATCGATTTTGTATTTGATTAATAAACAACATTTTAAAACATCAGTTTGTTTGATATTGAATAACATTTATTTTGTTATTATTATTATTAACAAATTGTTACTTATGCTCTGAGATAAGCTCCAGATTCCGTAAGGCACTATCGAATAGGAAGTTTACGTATGTAGATTAGCTTTCACTTCCTAAAATCTCCTTGGGGGAAATTCAGAGTGAGCACTGTCGGCTTTCCATTATCCATATTATCCATACACCACAAGTCAACTTTATTCAATTTGCAAAACTCACAAGCCGGTAAAAATTGTGGTATTTCATTACCTATATTGAATATTTAACACACATAGGAACTTAAAAAAAACAAACAAAAAAACAACAGCACAGTGTCGTTTAACTTGCATTCCCTTTAATGAGTTTTGATTATCTATTGGTGCATAATGTGAAGTATGAATAAAAGACGATTACACAATACAAATGTATTGAACATTGAGGAGTAACACTCCAAATAAATGTTTATATTTATTTATATCTTGAGAACTCTCCAAGATATTGACATAGGGATTCATGCCCGGGATTTGGTTTTATTAATATTAAAAGATTACTTTTAACTTTGCGGGATTTAATATTGCGATTCGAGCCGTTAAATGTAAGGTTTTTCATCACGCCGTTTCCCGCGTCCTGTTGCCGCGGCTCCACGAGTTGACGTCCACCTTCTCCCATGCAGTACACAGCCACTAAACGAGACTTTAAGGGGCAATTATGTTGCACTTCTGCCGGGGATATTAACATAAAGGAGGCCATCTTAAATACAATGACGAGCGTTTAACGCGCGTTAATTTGACGTCGGAGCACGACGAGGCGGTAAACACAGCCGCCTGAGATTCTGTGAGAGTTCACTAGTCGAGTTTATGTCTTCGTAAATCTCCTGGTGACACTTATGATTCCGTTTGTCCGATTTACAACCTCGTTGTGGGTTTTTTTTAGTGTAAAATAAAACGATTCGTCTTCAGGTTTTAAATTCTACTCGTCGTGTTGGATTTTTATGTGGTAATCGTAAATACCAAAACGAAGAGATAATTAGTTTTAAATTAATACTTCAATACTAAAAATATTACTTTTACACATTTATATCTATACAAAAATTTTAGCTTGTTATAGTGTTTATATATAATGTTGAATGTATAATATATAAAGTTATTACAAGTTATAATTGCACACATCTAATACGGAGTCAGTTACTATGAGAATTGAATAAAATTAATACAAGGAATACAATAAATTGAAAACACACATGATTGATCAAATTCACATATAATATGCAGTATTAATAAAGAGTATTATAATGTTGCATCTAAAATCGTTGTTATATAAACATTTTATATTGTGTGCTGTATATTCTGGGATTATTTGTTTTAACATGTTTATATCTTTTAAAAGACATCTTTTTACCTCTGAATTTTAATTGAGTTGGAAGGTTGTCCCAAGAATTTCCAAACAGAGCACACTTACAGAATAACTACCATTCCATATACGTGCATTATCAGTTCCCTGTATACGTTTCTCTATAGTCAAATGTAGCTTATCTTCCACGAAAGACGCCCCCTCGTGTAAGGGTGATAATGTCTACATGTATGTCCGTACGCAAATGGACCGGATAACAACGAAGCACATGTGACGCATGTAGGGGCTTGCGGGCATGAAGTGTTCTCGGAAATACACTGGACCGGTCTGCGTTTCTCGTAAAACACGAGAGAAGAGACGAGACTGGTCGGGCGTGCACGCGAGTTGTTGCTATCAGAATCAATTATCACACGGTGTCAGTGAGGGGTGATGTATTATTACTAAAGCTAGGGGATGACCACTCGGACATTCCGTACGCGGAGGATCTGTGCTTACACTAATGAAACACGGCGCTAAGTTGGTCAGCATAGAAGCCTTAATATGTACACACAAACACATATAGCGACATTATTTAATTTAATGTTCGATACACGTTCTTGTCCCGGATGAAAGTATTCACTAGATTACTTAGCTTCGATATTTATGTGCATCAAAAAATTACATCTACCATTATTTTTGTATTAATAAATGTTTAGTATGCCAAAAATGAAAGGGTTGTATTCGTTATTAGAAAACGATTTTAAGGCAATTTATATTTTTTTCAAGAAAAATTGCCACTCTTTTCCGTGAAGTTGGTACAATAAGAGAGAAAATAAACAATGAATATAGTAAAATTCAAGATAAATCCTCGTTGGAATTCTGAGTTATTGTTTATTCTTAATAATACTATGAAGATTCACGAAAAACGTCTTCCAAAAAAATACATCGTTCAGCTGTTTGAATTGTGAGTTTTGATTTAAAAGAAAAAGCGTCAAAGTGAAAACAGAAATATTTCAAAACGCACGAATAAGTTTATTAAATCATAAAACACGTTGTGTTTTAATGCCGGGATTCATTTATGAGATATAAGTTTAGGTGCACTAGAGGTATTGTCTACCACTTACCAAAATACCATTGAACACAAGTCCATACAACTTGTTAGTTCAAAACTGGTTTTAGAGGAAAATATTTCGCTCTCGCAAAAATAATGATTAAAAAATAAATATTTCATGAAACATTGAGGAGTTATTTGCAGTAGACATTTCAGTAGGGGAAGACTAGAATTAAATTTGCAGTTCAATCATGTTTTTTATGCCCCTCTTTACGTGTATATCCAACGAAATGAGGGTGCATACACATTTTCCAGCTCAGCAAGTGGATGATTACGTCATAATTGAAAACAATAGATCGATTAAAAGCAAACTAGACGTCCTTATTTGTCCCGAAGACATCAAGGGACGTTTTGTCATCAACCATAGTGTCCACAAGAGCGGCTCAGCCACCGAGTCTACCTAGGATGGGGTTGTTGTTTACGCTCTCTCGAAGCGGAGAGGGTTGGAAGTGTATTTACCACGTAACACACTTTTTAATAGGTTTAGTGTGATAACCTGTGTAGGTTATCGGAGGGCGCACATTTATTCACAGAGCGCCTTCCTATACGAACCTAGCGAGTCACACTCATATCTACAGGCTGACACTCGCTGTAAACATTCAAGCTGAAACTGGGGTGGGAATAGCCCCTACTAATTGAATTATTAAAGAACAGATATGTATCAGATACAGAATGACTAATACTGTGCTGGAATTTAAATTTTTTGTCGAGGTAAACCTGTAACATGTTGGTAATTTTCTGAATGGAATTACGGTGATACGAGTCGGGTTATGACAGTAATTTTTTAAGCGGAAGATTTGTTTGTATTGAAGAGAAGCTGGAATATTAATTAGTTTTCATTGCATAAACATGGGAGATTAGTCTCACTTAACTACACCAACTAAAACATAACAGATAAAATGGGTAAATTCATTACTCTGAAAATGTTTTTAGCATCGGAAACGAGGAAACACAATTTAGTGTTTACGGATGAGTATGTTTGTGTGGCAAAAGGGCCACATTGATAAGTTAAAAAGTTGAACAGTAATTCTGAACTGTATAAAATATAAGTATTTCCATCTGTAAATCAAAGTAAAGTATGTATACTATAATTTGTACAAGATTATTCCAAGGTCTAAGGTATTTTAAATAATTTAAAATACCTAGTTTAAATTTATGTCACAAACTAAAAAAAAACTAACAATTAATAAGTTAAGAAATGGAAGTTGCTTAATTGTAAGCATCGGATTTTTTGTTAGTGCACAATCTTATTAAAGTAATTGAACGACAAATCAAGTGGATACTAGAGGAATGCTTGTACATATTGTGTAATTTTCATGGAAAATAATGCATTTATTTCATTTTATGTATGGTTCAAAACTTATTGAAATTATAGGTACATCTATGAAATATACCTCCATGTATCGCATACTTCCTAACTCAATCACTTTATGTATTGCTATTAATTTTGACATTACATGTATGTTCATTTTCAAGAGGAACAATTAAATCTAGTAACTTACATGGGCATATAATAACCCCATAATATCATGAATATTTTAAAATCTATATTCAATGTATAGATACATTTTCAATGCTGACAATGATTTCAAATTTATACCAACCACATTGGTTTGGTTTGTAAACTTGACCACAAATGCTTAGATACTTCAATAAATACTTACAATCACACGTAAACCATACATTATTTCTACTTTACCTTTTTACTACACAATGTATAATTTTCCAAACGAGACTGATTTAGTTAGTTAGTTTCATCACCGTGACTTATATATTTCGCATCACATCTTAAAAATAATGTAGTGACTGAATTTGTCAATTCGGAGTAGCGTAAATAATTTCCGTTGGAGTGATGTCAAATGCAGATATTCTGGCTGTCATGTTCGTTAATCATTCAAATCTAGTACTTTGTTTTCCATTGGACTGTACTCGATGAAATATGCATGGTTTTGCAGGAAGGGGAAAACGGGTGCCACTGTAATAAATACTAGAAAAATGATTTGATTTGTGACGCATAATCCAAATTCAATTAAACCCGAATTTTGCATCTCTCTCTTTCAGTAATTTCCTTAATTATTATCACGACTCGTTAAAAGCGTTGTCTACGTCGTTAATTCTTATCAGCTTATGGTGACCACCGCGCAGATTGTGTGTCCCTCGAGATGGACATTACTTTGTTATCTCACTGTCGCCATTGTTACGATTTCAATTAACTAGACTCACGCGAACCCTTAGTCCGAGAGCTTCGGTTCTCGCGCTTTAATGTAGCTGTGAAACAATTCACTCCGATTAAGATATTAAAGTATCGTTGACTAATCTGCCCGATATTCGGACTGAACTGCGGGAATGTGGATTATAAAATTGCATGCCGCTTCATACACTAAAGAATAGGGTTGAGCTTAGCTTACTCTGTCTCAGGTAAGAACGACGAACGTGCAGTAGTACCACGGGCGGCATTAGCGTCGTCGCTAGTAACACACTGTTACCAACGGAAAGCAAAAAATACGCAAGAGTAAAGTCAAAATTCGTTTCTCAGATAATGCCTGAAAAAAAGAGAAATTAAAAAAAAAATAGTATTACACACATGATATTTGAAATTGTTATTGTTGTTATTTGTTGTATAAAAGATGACACCTATTGAATATGTTTGTGTTTGTAGCTAAGAGTAGCACGAAAGTATTGCGAAGAAGCAAGAATTTTCATCATCTGGGGAAAAAAGAAACAAGTTTTGTACACTGGATAAGACATTAATCTATGTTTCTACAACCTTTTGCAATACTAGAAACTTTTTTTTTTTTTTTTACAAAATAACTTTTTTGTAAGAATTACATTAGTTTTTATTGCATAAAAAATGGAGCATATTCGTTCTCTTCTCTGCAATGTTAGTGTAATCGCTGTTGTCCTTTGATAACGTTAGATTTTCTCTTACGTGAACCAGATTGTGCACACTTAACTTATGTCCAGTGCAGGGTCGCTTACCTTCTGTGTTTGCATAGAAACTGCTTAGTCACCCTACTCTAGTCATTGTCTTGTAAATTACAGCTCACCCCACTTACATTTAATTTAACTGTATTTACTAAAACCTCCATCTCTGCAGTTTCATAACACAGTGAACGGAATTATCAAAATGTGAGACAGTTAATACCGTTTAATGTGTGTATTTTGAGGTATATTGTGTACTAAGCATACGCAGGTACAAGCAGGTATATTGGTAAGCCAACTCGCTTTGTTGTTTTCATGATTAAAACAAAATAGTACATATATTAGTAATCAAACAAATTATGTAAAAAGTCGTACACCATTCGATTTAATACATTATCATAATTGGCAATTAAAGATGATCATATTGATTTTCTGTCCCTCCAAGCGTAGTCTACTAATACTATAATGAATCCAATAACTTCTACGGATCTACATCAATCAAAAACACTTCAAATATATTGAATACATCATTACTTTATAATTGTCTGGTATAGCTTTACAGTTGGACTACATAAGTTGGTATCAAATCATTAGAAAAACAACTTAAACCTTCGTCCATGACGTGCTATACTCAATATCATAATTGTTATATATTACATCATATGTATATATTTTTTTTAAATGGGAACTATTTGCAAATATTTGTGAAATGTATTGCGTCCAAACATTTTCAAGCAATGTACTGAAACGAGACATCAGACAGATAATTTCAGAGTAAAATGATGTCCTACATCTATGAAAATTCGTAATAAAGTCAAGCTCAACCACTAATTTAAAATACGATGCAAATATACAGCGAGCAGTTCACGAGTTCGTCGTTCGGCAATAAGAAACAATAATGCATGTTTTATACAACGATTTGTAACCACGATCGCATTTTTACAACGGCACCCGCTATAACACAACAATGAGTACTTGCGCTTTATTAATGTTGCCAAAATGACAACTAAATGGGGAGTAAATTTATAATAGCAGAAGCGTCTAGAATAGTAGGCGCCTACAACAAACCATGTCATGTTGGGTCTCGGTAGCGGATTTCACTTTGTTAAAAAGATGAAAAGATCCCACCAGAAGATGTAATGGTGAAAGTTAGCGAGAAACAGGCGTTATACAAACTGTAATACGCGTTAGGGCGAACAACTGTCGTCCATCCTCGCTGATAGTTTACAAGTAATTACGATAAAAGTTTCGTAATTGAAGTTTGTAAGTGGCAAGACGTTGACCAGGGGTTCCAATACGGTCAATAGTTCGACCCACCCTTCAGATGCAGGTTTTTACCAATAGCTTTCATTGAAAAAGTTCAAATGAGACTTTGTGACTGTTATAATCAAACTCCTTTCAGGGCAGACGTCTGTAGGGGTCGTCACGGCGTCTTGGGTGGGGGGTGGAGGGGGAGTAGGGGAGTCTAAGACGGTCGTTGCGCCAGGAGTTTATGCAGTCTACATCTAGGGGGAGTACGAAGGTAATATTATAAGACTTCCAGTTTAATGCTAGCATGTGGGAACTGTTTTGCATACAAAATTGCTTGTTATAATACCTTAGAAGAAAAGCCACACATCTAATACCTCGTTAAGTCTTGACTTAGGGTAACGACATTTTTCCACTCTTCTTCTTTAGCCTCGCTTTCCTTTTCTAATGACTTCTCCTCCGATCCGCAACAGCGATCTCTCCCCAACTTGCAATGCATCTGGCGCAAAGAACAACAATACTCTTACGTGACGGTGGGTTAAACGATCGGCCCACTACTGATTATGCACCCAGGGAGTTCAGACGTTCCTTGTTGCCTTTCCAATAAAAGAAACGCACTCCAACTTCTTCTATTACTTGGTGTCGGTTTGCATATGAGATGGCTTTCATCTCGTGGTACTGCTACCACGATGAAAACTTTCCGAGCCTCAATTCGAGTTTAAATGTTTGCAATGTCAAGGGAACTTTGATGTCTTTGCCCCGTTTCAACCACACTGACTCTTAGGACACGTTCAAGTTTTATTGTTACCATTTCTAAATATTATTTTTTATTGTGTTGGCACCCTCACGTATTGGAGCGTCCGTGGGTGCATGGTTCATGCGGTCGTGTGCAGGTCCGAGCTATGAGCTTGAATCTTACGTCATGCAGTTCGGATTATATAAACAGTTTTCATCCTCATCTTCTGTATACTCGCCATCGTAAAAAGCGTCATTCTAACTTAACAATGAACCTTTGTATTACTTTTAATTTTCGCAATAACAATATTTTCATAAAATAATTTGACGTGGACTGGGACTCGAAACCAGATCCATACACAATTAATTTATATCTGCTTTAGGGTTGTTCTCTAAATTCCTTGAGCTTGGAAACGGTACTAAAGATAGTTTTGAGCTCAATCTAGCTTTAAGACAAACACCAATGAATTATATACTAAAACAGCGTGTAAGAAATTGTAGGTTAAATTATGTTTAATGACAAGTTTACTTTATACAAGTGCCCAAACAAAGAAGTGTGTTACTCGTCTGGAACAAATTTCCCTCCATAATCGATAGGCTAAAACATCAAGTTAAAGTTAACAATTTCTATCTGAATTACATAAGTATTGAATTACACATGCAACAGCTATTCTCACGCATATTGACACCTTATCACAACCTACTTAGGCTGCTTTCATTATAACTTGCCTTGCGCTGGACTAGAGTCGTTTGCATAAACATGATATAGGTTGGAAAATACATTTGCATGTATATTTGTTGCAATTTGCAAATGGAAGAAAAAACAAATTACGACGGAACAAATCTCTTCCCATATAAGACGTGTTTCTCTGTGCAAAAATAAGTAATTTCAAACGAAATTCATTTCCATTTTTAATCCCATATTCGTCTGCAGCCAAGACTGGCAGCGGTTTCATAACATGTTTTGCAGGAAGTATCCAATCTGCTTCTGTGTTCCACATTTGACGCCAGAAGTAGTAATTTGTCATGTGCACGCCACATAAAGTTGGCGGGCGCAGATATTATACCAGGCCTCGAGAGCTTTACGAGGAATTTCTTTCAGAGATTCAACAGAGTTTGTTTATCTTGTTACGTTATTTTGTTTATCTTTATGGAACCGCCATGGCTATTTCAACAAAAAAGGAAATAAATGGAATAGAGATTGAGTTTGATATTGTTGTTTGTCTCCAAACTCGATGTAGGAGAGCAATAACAGGAAAACTGAAACAGATGACATGAATGCTCTCGAACAAAAGTGTAATAGCTGCCGACTCTCAAGTATCCCACAAGAAGAATTACATATTTAAGATAGAAAATCAAACATTAATGGCAAGAATAAAAATTACCATTTACTGCTATGCGACATTTCATTTGCAATCATTTTGTTTTCGTTTTGGTCTCACGAAATGGATGTCCAGATAAGATGCAGATAAATAACACATATTTATTGATATGTCTCCCTAAAATTGAATTATTACTATGTGGTAGTTACGTTTTATTTTCTCCACGATATATCTCGTAAATGTTTAACACACAATGCACATTCTACTAAGATATGTCTTTATAAGGACAGAACTCTGACAGCTGAACATATCCGTTTACCGTACCGATAGTGCATTCTAGTCTGTATGCAGCAGTATACCTTGCATATGGGAACATATCTATTGAGCGAAAATTTAAGTACGCGAATCGTCTATTGCGCGAAAGCTCTAGTGCGCGAAAACTCTAGTCCGCGAATAGTCTAATGCGCGAATGCTCTAATCCGCGAAAACTCTAGACCGCGAAAACTCTAGTCCGCGAAAACTCTAGTCCGCGAAAAATATATTGAGCGAATAATTAAATGCGCGAATCTTCTAGTCCGCGAATACTTTAGTGCGCGAATGATCTAATGCGCGAAAACTCTAGTCAGCGAAAACTCTAGTCCGCGAATAGTCTACTGCGCGAAAAATATACCGAGCGAAGAATTAAACTAGCGAATAGTCTATTGAGCGAATGTTCTAATACGCGAATAGCCTAATAAGCGAAAACTCTAGTCCGCGAAACCTCTAGTCCGCGAAAGCTCTAGTCCGCGAAACCGGTCCCAACCACTACGTTCCAAAAACATCGCCTGACTAGTGCAGGCCACCCTGGATGGTAGGCGATACGCTACACACCGGAGCATTGCTAGTTGTGTGGATGCAGGCGTCTTCTTCAGTTGGGGTGTATATGGGGAGGACAATGTTCGCTTCAGCCTCATCGTGACGACCATGATTATGTTTTACTTACTCAATAAAATATATGAGATAGCAATGTGTAAATATTAAATTCATTATATATGCTCACGTTATGTGAAGACAATGGACTTATGAAATATGTTGTTGCATTTTATTTTGTTCAAGTGATATTTGGGCTTTACGCTCATATTTTAGCCACGAGGGTAATCGAGACGGTGCTTGGGTAATTACAAATATGAAAAAACGCCACATGGCATCCATACCCAAGCCAGGATTCGAACTTGGAAAGCAACAACCGCGGTTTAATAGACTCACGCGTCACGCCAAATGGACCGCGGCCTACTACGTTGACTTGTTATTTGAACCATAATCCCTGATTGTAGGCTGAAATGTGAACAAATAACAACAAACTTATAATAACGTGTTTGAAAGTGAATATAATCCATAATGGAACTCCAGTTCGTCCAACGTATAGACAACTAGATAAAATAACTTTACATTATTGTGCCAAGAAGAAGTGGTTGTTATTTGCGTTCTGACATAAAACCTACCCATACCCATATGGATACGTACACTCCAGTTGCATGCACTGTCTTACCTTTACGTTCATTACACACAACGAAATAGTGTGACATGCGTCGTTTTCGTTACAATATTCTCTTGAGAATTACTTGAGAATTGAGAATCACAACAAAATTGTAGTATTTTGATATTACTATTAACAAGCAGAAGGTGACTGTTACTATCCACGATTTACTTTACGTATGGTGTACATACAAATTATGACATGTTTGTTTATAGCCAACTTCAGTTTTATGGATAATCTACGGATATAGCAATTCTAATATAAGTATGCCCTGACTTGACATCGAACACAGATCTGCGGCATTGCACGCCATTGCTCTTCCCACTTGAGCTACCGGGACGACATAAACTAACTTTTATTAAATTGATTAATTTTTTGTTGTTGTATTGTTGACACATCGAACAGTGGACTGCATATACCGCAAAAATGTTTTACGTTTTGTAATTATATTTTAAAGTAAAAATTAATATTTTCTCTTTGTATATACTCTCGATTCGTAATATCCTCGAATACAATAATCATATAAGCAAGTTGTGTTTGTTAAATTTTATCTTATTGGTAATCTACTTTGAAGAAATGTCATGTGTTTCATCACTTGTAAAAAAGAAGTAGAACACTTCAGATTAATTGGATGATTGATATAATTTAATTAAATAAAAATACAAAATTTGTATTTTTATTTAAGTAAATACATTTAATGTGTTCATATTTACGAAGTTGTCAACTAATTTAGTAGAAGATGAAAATTAAAAAAAGAGGAAAATTCCCTTTTAAATACGTATTAACATTTGTTTATTGATAATTCGCCAAGACTAATGCCGTGTATAGTGGGGAAGGGGCTTGGGGGCTTCAGCCGAGTCAATTCCCCCTTAGCCTCCCCTGAAATCCCGTCGTTTAATTAAATTATTACATTTTAATATAATTAAATAAACATATGATCACAACCATTTTTTATATACCAACCACTAACAATTTTTAATATATAATATTAATTTGTAAAGTACAAGACCAACCCTCATTTAAACCTTGGACAAATTTGGAAGGTGACGATATTTCGGGTCTTCTTACATTTTTTTTTTTTTTACCACCAGTGAAAATCGCGACGATGAGTGGGTGCTTAATTTATGAAGAAGCATTCATGTCATGGTTAACATGCGCTACACAGGATTCAAATCTGAATGCCAGAACCGCGGTTTACTACTCTAACGACAAGCCGTCAATGACCGCCTATCGTTGGCTTTGGTTCATTTTACATGCATATGATTTACCATGAAAAAGCATAGTAATATTATCTGAATATTTTAACTCCAAGTAATGTGCGCGTGGTAAATTAAAGGTTGCTCTTCTTGTGTTATTAAGTACATAATCGAAATAATCAAATCACTTACCGATACCTTACATATTCATAACAAAAATATGCTGTCTGCGCTGTGTATTATACCGAAATGGACGTAAGCGCAAATTTGTTATAACTAGAGTTTTTGTATGTGTCGTTTATCTTGATTTATTACCATTAATAATTCGTGAAGCAATAAGAACCTGGAATACACGAATATTACTTTTAATATTACTGAATAGAATAGACATTAAATAAATAAATAAAATAAAATGTGTAAACCAATTGGGTGTGATAACGTGAACATGCTGCTTGTGTGGAGACATCATTGTAAATAAATCACTGTATTGTTAACCTACATCAGTATAAGAATACTTATTACTACCTAGTAAAGTTACGGTGAAAACTAAAATACTGGGAGATTGAGATATCTATTTTCTCCACATCTAAATAATATTTGTGTCAATTGTGATTGAGTGACAACGTCATTTGACGTTATCAGGAGTGGACCACCTGACAGCACAAAATGTATAATACGTGATATATATACGCAAACAGGTAACATTAACAAGCAACCGCTCGCAATCGGTGATGATGACGGGGCGATGGTGAGGGGGGGG
This sequence comes from Isoperla grammatica, assembly GCA_945910005.1. Lineage (NCBI taxonomy): Eukaryota > Metazoa > Arthropoda > Insecta > Plecoptera > Perlodidae > Isoperla > Isoperla grammatica. The sequence continues at coordinate 114,616,752 of OX246737.1, forward strand.
AAGGGGGGGTGACCCTTGGCGGCACGGTAGGTTAAGCGCAAGAACGGCACATCAATATTCTTGGCAGGCGGTCTGAGTCGAACGTTTTCAGGTCCGACAATATACACAGTATACCTGACCGCAGATATCCTGCTGCGCCTTAATGCAAAGAAAACTCTAATGCGCGAAAGTTCTATTGCGCGAAAACTCTAGTCCGCGAAAACTCTAGTGCGCGAATAGCCTATTGCGCGAAATTTTTAGTAAGCGAAACCTTAGGTGCGCGAAGAGTCTAGTCCGCGAACACCTTAATGCGCGAAAAATCTGTTGCGCGAAAACTCTAGTCCGCGAAAACTCTAGTGCGCGAATAGCCTATTGCGCGAAATTTCCAGTAAGCGAAACCTTAAGTGCGCGAAAAGTCTAGTGCGCGAAATATCTAGTTAGCGAATCTTCTAATGCGCGAATACTCTAGTGAGCGAAAGTTATATTGCGCGAATGATCGGGTGCGCGAATTTCGCTAACTAGAACTTTCGCGCACTTAAATTTTCGCTCAATAGCTATGCAGCCCATTGCATAACACTATATCTTCTATGATAAAGTAAGCGTTTCATCATGTAACAAATTGTTATTAATTTACAAGCATTCTTAAGAATAAGTAAACCATACATTGCATAACACTATCATATCCTCAGTGATAACGTAAGAGTTCCATAATGTAACAAGGGGTTTCACAAAGTACAACCCCCCGTCCCCTCCCTCCCCCTGTGCGTCAGTTTCCATCAAACCAACACAAAGGGATATTAAAAACCGATTATGCGTTAAGCGGTTGAGTGATTCTCAAATCATTTTCAGGCAAGTTCAACCTCTTAGATGTTTGAATAATTTAATTCTATACTCCTCAATATAATATCTCAAATAGATCTGTTACTAAAAAGTTGAGATCATAAAGTAGCATTCTCTTGGAAATGTTCCCAAATCACTTAGGTGTTGTGAGCACTTTACAATTTCTGCCATTTTCTTTCGTAGCTTGAACTTTATAGCCGAGATAGATACCACGTGTGAGAAATGACATAATTGTGGAAAGTGGCAAAACACGAAATGGGGTGAAAATATCTCGCGATAAAAAGAAGATAGCCATAAAGCAAAAGAGAATACTAATAATTTAAGGTATTGCCTGGTGGTTGGTTTCCGAGTGAATGCTATCTCCAGCCGGTCCAATAGGAAATGGAACATTACCCTTTTCTTTGAAATACGTGCGGTCCAGTATTTTTATCGGATATTTATGACGATTCTTTAAGTTATAAATTCTCGAGGAGATACGCGCTGACAAGAGTGTTGGGAGAACGTATTTCGCGCTGACAAAGTTGGGAGAAGGTATTTCGCTTCTGTTGGACGACTTAACCACATATATGTCTATACTACTTTGCAGGCTATCGGGTAAAATAAAATACAGAAGTTTATGAAATGGAATGATTTCGACAAATCTATTTGAGTGTTTATATGATTGGTTTGAAGCCAATTCAAACCACTTACAAATCTGAAGAAGAACTTGAATTAACAATGTAAGCAATTCAATCTGGAGAAATATATTAAATTAATTTATACAGAAAATAATACTTTGGTTTATAACTTGGTGTTAGAAACAAAAGTATTATTGTCTGTAAAAATTAATTACATACATTCCTCTAGATTTAATTTCATACACTGTTGTACAACGAACTAGAAGAAAAACTTAAATTAAACACAAACAATAATACTTTGGTTTATAACTTGGTGTTATAAACCAAAGTATTATAGTCTGTATAAAGTAATTTAATACATTCCTCCAGATTTAATTTCTTACACTGTTATTTCGAGTTTTTCTTCTAGTTTGTTAATGAAATAAAATACTCGAACATAAAACAATATCTATTGTCTTCAGGATTGTTTCAGATTAGAGCGAACCGAATGTTTGTTTAGGGATAATTGATACCGCTGTATCCAGTTGCTTCGATGTTGTTTTGCTGGATAATCGATTACCCTGGACCTCCGCCCCTCACCCGCAATACAATACGCCCTTCCAACTCATCCATAATACTCCCTGTCTTTCACAAGAACCGAACAAAATGAGTTGTGACCTGACGAGGAGAAGGAAATATATCTCAGGAAATGAAACAATGCGGATTCTGAAAATAACTAAATTCACAACAAATACTCGGATTCCAACGAAAATGATTTTTTTTATTTAATCAAAATTATGTTAAAAGACGAAAGTAATAATAATTATGCATTCTATTTTCCATTTTAGGTGTTAAAGTTAATGTTTAATGTTATTGAATAAAATGTTTTTTAGGAAAATGAGTGTGACACAGCTTGTGTCCCGACGGTTTTTTGAACCTCATATATTTGTCACTTAACATGTGTGCCAAATTTCATCCTGGTAGCGAAACATAGAGATTCCTACTGGTTTGCGGATACAATCGATAGCAGTACACAATTGTCAGGAATTTTTCATGCAAATATTACAATTACTTATATAATAACTCAGTTTTTCAGAAACTGAATTCAACTCAACTTTATAAATTATATCAAATTATTCCTTTAATTCAGCTTATTTCAAATGTAATATCTACATTATGTAAATTATTGCCACGCTTCTGACCGAAGTGAAGGTTTACTGAAACTATAATGGGTGTTCAGAGAGAATTTGCTTCAGCTTTGGAATTAGTGAGCGCTTAAATAATATGGTTGTCGTTCCAGGAACCGAGAAAATGCAGATTGAGCGCGTAGCGTTCATTCCGAGAACCGCTGTATTATCCTAGGTAAACACTCGAAGTCATTTGAGACAATGTGCTCACTAATTCTGGGGAACATCCTGGCAGTTAAGTTCCAAATTACATGTATATTAGATACAAAACTATAGACAAGAGTTTTAATATAATATAGGAAGGCGAAATTACTGAATTGTATTGTATGATACACGAAAGTCGACTGGATGCTAATAAAAACATAAATACATGCGGGGGAACGATATGCGTGTATTGAGTATAATAATTTAGGGACATAATCATTATGGTAATGTTGTTATTAACCATTTGTAAGAGTAAAAACCCGTACTTTTAACAAACCATTTAATCGTTTATCTGCGTCTTATCAGTCATATACATCATTGAGTTAGGCTTACACTAATATTAAGCAATAACGTTACTATTTCCGACAGAAATTTTAAGAGACTATGATTATGCCAAACCAGAACCCTATATTCGTTGAACCAACTTAAAGTGTTGTGATAAAATATCCTCCATGTTAAGTAAATATTAATAAAGATTTTTCTTTAAATTTTGAATGATAAAATTTAGCGTGAATAAAGAGCGATTACACCTAAACCAAGCGGTTCCCCCTACACACATGGATTTCCGTTTGTTAGGTTATACTGTAAAAAGGATACGGGTTCGATGTTTTATATCCCCGGAGAGCAATATCTTGCGACGGGCGACAAATCTCACTAACATGTGAAATGTTGGCCACTTCCTGTGGTCGCCGAAGCTGCCCCCCTCCCCCTCCCCTCCGCCGCTTTTAGCCGCCACTTATCGCAAAGTGCGAACACCAACGGAAGATGATAGCTTATAGCCGCGCCAAGAGAAATGGCCTCGGTCTCTTTTTGTTATTGTCACCACAAAGGAAAGGTATATAGAAGAAGCAACTTCTTTTCCGGGAATAACAAAACTTGGGCAATCAAAACATATCTAGGGGATGTTTTTCTACGGAACTAGTGTAATGGAGATATTAAAGGATTTGAAATATATCTACAACTCTACTGAGACACATAAAGGGGTTGAATTCTTTGAAACACTTTATCGCGAGTTCGTTCCGTTTAATCCTTTGAACTTAAGACATTGTAATTGATGATTGCAAACTTATTTAATAACAGTAAAAAATAATGTTACCGTTTCATTAAACGTAATATATTTCGCTTTTGTCGAAATTCCTCATAAACCCTTTTTCTAACTGTTTACTTGGTTCTCCAATTTTCACTTGCTTTCAAGTAATCCTCTTAAAAGTGATTCCACGAAAACTCTTCGACATCTCGAAAAGGATTAATTTTAAAGAAATTTCCGATTGAAAAATGATTCCGAAATGCTCTCTATCAATTACACTAATTGAGTTTCAAGAACTAGTCCTTATAGATTTACGATTCAGTTTTAGAAAGTATTTTTTGTTTCACCCTTTCCTATTGTCTATTGGTCCCCTCCCAAAATTCAATTTCATTTAAGCAAAAATTATCTTAATGAATAAAAGACCAATACAATTGTTCTTTGGTACGTGAACTTTAATTCCTTCTGCACCTGATACCCTATGATCTCTTAAGAGGTTTTTTCCCGTTGTCTTCCCCGTGAATTTTGGACATCTGGCTTCTAGAGTCTCCCGGAATGACAGCATACCCTTAATCTAATTACTAAAGACACACACCACTTTCAGCGTTCGCGGGTTCGTATACAGTCAGTCGGCAGATACGTTCATAGTTCCACCTTGAGAATCGCGCGCGGCGAGGGGAAGAACAGGCGGCTGTGAGTGTGGCGGTGGTTCGTGTATGTGGCGCGCTGGCGGTGGGATTCTGAACCAGCCCGCGACGTCGAGGCTTGGCGGCAAATGACAGTGAGTCCCTCGAGAGAGCGACCTCGTACGCCGCTCCAACTGAACAGATAACGGACGGTTTCACAAGATTAAAGAATGTCACTCAAGTGAGGCGCAGGTCCTGACTCTTTTTACTCTTTTTATATTCGTGTGGAACGCAATTGAGTTGATGCGAAAAGTTGTCGCGTTTGATTCAACACGAAATCTGCACTTATAGGGAGTATTCACGTGACGTCACATCGGCCATATTGGAGGCTACCTATAGTACTATTTCAAGTTTCATTTAGTTGTCAATAGAAAAGTAATAATATTGTTTACGGGGAAATATGACAAGTTTGAACACGTATATCGCCCGATAAGTTTACGGAAATGATTATGTGTGCCATTGTAAACAACAACAAAAAGTGGCCAAAATAAGAGAGTTTATTTGAGTTGCTTTTCAGTAATAATATCAAACCAAAGTTAGAGAACACTTGAGCTTCAATCTAACGCCAGCTGAAACATTGTAACAATGAACTACCGATCGCATACAAATTGTGGCCTCCAGTATGGTTACCATGCGCAATATGTGAATATGTTACTTATATAATATGTAACAAAATGTAATGTAGCACGATTTCATTAAACCGATTGTTTCATTTGCTTATGTTTATTTATTTGCAGAAAGAAATTGAAATAGTTTTGTGTAAAGATCCTTGTAATTTGTTAATGGCGATAACACTGAAATGTGTAGAAATTATAAAGTTTCGCACAAAAAGCACATGTATTGTTTTATTTTAAACCAGAACTTGTGAAACTTGAATCACAGCCAAATAGTGAATTTGGCAAATACCACCGAAACATATCATAGGTAGGCCTACTCTTATTTTTAATGTCGAAAAGCACGAAAAGTCTGAATATTTCATTTTGATGCAATATTTTTAAAATAATTTTGCTGGTTAAACTTATTATGGTGTAAATGATTCAATTTAAACTTATGAAAAACATATTTTATCAGTCTCAGTGTCTCATGATACAAACCACTCTATATAGGAACATATAAAAACTTTTTACCATGTAAGACCTCTGTGTGTAAGTAGTGAATGAGTAGCTACGCTCATAAACATAAAGGAAATATGAAGAAAAGTGCTGAAATATAACTGTTGATGAATAAAACCATAACTTGTAGTTTAAACCGTAATTCTCTCAGAAAACGATTTTTACGGACCTCTATGTATGTTCAGTGTGCAGTGTGTTAATAAATTAATATACCAACGTCATGAAAGTAGATATAAACGAATTATAGCGAATATATAGTATTCAATATCATTGATGTGCACATAAAAGTAAAGAGTACAATATTTAACTTGTTCTTGTAACTCTAGATATTTCATATTTATTACTATCAGGTAGCTCTTGGGCAAATTTTGTTTCAATGTTTTTTATCGCAAAAGTTTAGCGTGGTTTCTGGACGGTGAAATTGGGACCTGGGGAGACTTGGAATTCGTGTCCTGCTCTCGACGCTAGCGATAGCATGACTCCAAGTCATTACTATTAACTACTTCTTTTTGTTAAACTCCATTATTCTGCCCCATCCCGGGTTTTCACGGGCTGTAAACGCGGAGACTGTACTATCCAGAATGACTTTTTCGATTATAGAATCTGTCGTTCACTGATTTTTTTTCCACCACAGCAAAGCTCAGTACTTATCTTTATCTTGACTTACGTAGCTTTCAGATTGAGTGGTAGTTTTCCTTAGAAAGGAAAGAAGAATAATTCCCCTTTCCTTTTCCCCTCCCCTTAGATGCGCCGCCCTTCCCCCTCTCCTCGGATTGTATACCTTGTGCTTGCTTTTACTTGAAATTCATTTGTTGATGTTCGCTTTGACGGGACTTGCCGTCTTTCTCATCGATCTCATCTTTGAAGATGATTGAGATTTTCACCGAAAAAATGTAGGAGGGACTGCTCTTTTCACCTGACAAAGAAACTTTTCATTATCATAAAACGTCTTCGCAGCTTATGTCAGTACTTCTGTGCTCACGAAAAAAACGGTAACGATACACTATGGACACAATAAAAGGATGGGTTTGATTAAATGCTGTAAATGCGTATTCGCGTATTTCACGAGTTTTCGCAAGTTTTTACCTCGAACCATTAAGAGATGACTGGAACGCATTTATTTAAAATACCGTAGCGGATTATTTTTATGGTTGGGACTGTACATTGTTGATGGTGTTGACTCTTGTGTTCATTGTGTACCCGCTGACTTCAAGTTGACATTTCCGGAACTGAAACTCTTTGCTACTCTGCAATGCACTTTAACCTGGACGATAAATTGCCAGAGAACATTATGAACACGGGGGGGTAGCAAGAAAACATTGCACAACAACTCGAACAAAACTATCACGATTTATATGCTTGACTTGTAAACTATCCAGCATCAAACAAGTTTTACATTTTTCTTTGTGATTATTACATCGAATAAAGTCCATTAATGTATAGAAAGCAAAGTAAATTTGTGTAATGACTTGCTGTTTTAAGCATTAGAGCCTGTCCCGAGGTAGATATTAGTATCTCAGCAAATGGACTTAGGTTTACTATTGTGACTAAGAATACTTGCCAGGATCCATTGGTGACAATTTATATATTTGAGCCACCTGAAGTTTTAAATTCACGTTGCTTCTTAAATAAAATTTAAGAAGATATATTATTAAATATAAGCTTAGTGTTTATTTATTTTCTACCTCGTTGTAAAGAACGTGCACTTTCAAGATTATATTAAGTATTAAATCCATTAACTTGAAAAACATCTGGGATCTCTCCTGTATTGACGGCAAAAGCATTTCCTTCCGTCTTCCCCGAGTCACTTTGCATAATACAACAACTCGATCGAGACTTTCATTTTAAGGTTTGCTGCCTAAAGTCCGGACGGAGATACAAACGGAAGTGACTTTCCAACGGGCGGCGTCTCCCGCGAGAGAGTAACGCAAGCCAGCGTTACTAATAACCTTTTTACTCTCTGTCTACCCCCCCCCTACACCGTCGCAGCAACAGAACACCCGGCCATGTCCCCGCCAGTTACCATCAACCCTCGGCCATCGGTTCGGCTTTTAAACCGGCCATTTAATACGTGTTGTGTTGCCGGGACTTGCCACGATTTATACGTTAGGTAATCCGTAATGAGATCTGACTGATAAAATCTGGTGGATTCATCCTGCCAGGGTTCTTATACAGAAGCGAGGTCCCTAGTGGATCTGTGATGGACGATGCCAACACAAATTTATTCTCTTCACAAACAACAACGGTACATTTCACCTACACTCACAGTCGGCGAGTACGAATTCCCATATGCAACATAACACTTTATCAAACTGCTGTGGAGGAGGTCTAAGATCCTGATGTTTCAAGGTGGCAATCTCAGCTACGTGTGTAGATGGTAGGAGCTAAGACAGATACCAGAGTAACGTGGGTTCTACTAAAGTTGCAGACAACAGACTAAATCGAGACTAAGAAAATTATAAATAAAGTATTTCAACAATAATTTGCACAATTGGATGTATCGAGTCTACGAAGGAATCATTTTTGTTCGGGCCCGTGAGAACAGAGAGTTAAAGGTTCACAGGGCCTTAGCAGAAAGATCAGATAAGATTGTGTTTATTTAGCTTCACCAGCTATTGTTGTCGTACATTGAAAAAAATACAGTTATAACTTACCTAAATAAAGTGTTTTCTACTCTTAGGATAAATTTGATACATCTGAACTGTTACGTGGGCCACGTAAAATTTCAGTAGCACATTTCAAGCACGTAACGTGGTTGTAGTTAATATATAAACGAAGGTTTCGATACGTGTACATTTCTTGGCATTTACAGGATAAGCGTAATGATTATCTCTAGTGACTGTGTGATAATGTGTTTTAAAAGTACAGGTTTTGCAACCGTTACTTGCACACCCTTAGGTACTACTGTTTTAAATGTGATAAACATATTGTGCTCATAGAGAACGACGACAAATTCCAAATGCAAACATGATTGTCATTTGCAGCCAATGGAACATAGCATGTATTTACAAATTGTCATAATTATTGTATACTTAAGTTATAACAAAATTGCGTTATTATTTGTATTAGGTTCTGGTTGTTATTATATTTATGAAAGTGTGTTGAAAATCACAGACCGTTAACGAAAGTAGTAACGCTGAGCCATTAAATTTGTACCTACTTGTACCTACCTATATTATAGTTTCTCTTTTGGAAGTACGAGAACTAATCTTGGAATGTTTCCATTTGATTTTCAATACTTTTTTTTAAAACATAACCACTCTTTCTGAATTAAATGGCAACACTGTCAGTCATAAACAACACAAATCCCATATGGTAAAATCAATTGGGAAGACTCGGATTTATTTTCTTTTTAAAGAACAAATATGTTTCTAAGACAAAGAATTGACTGACTTTCCACCTTTCAACAAAGCCTCGCAAAGGTAAACGTTGATGTTCTGAGAAGAAGGAAGCCGCCCCTCCCATAAACGATTACCAGACACGGCGGTTCCGTACCCACCAACCACCATTAACGAAATGAGGTAAATGTATTAGGTTTGATTGAATTATCCGATTGACTCAAGTTTATTGATTTCTACGTCTCTCTACATCACTAATTTGCATTAATGTTTTAGTCGAGGAAGACAATTTGACAAAGCAGCCACTGAAAGAAATGATAAGCTTAGAAAATGTGCTTGTTATGTTTTTACGTGCCTAAATCCAATAATGACATAGGGTTTGGGTGGATTATAGATAGAAACAAAGAAAAGTGACTGAAAATCAATTCTCTGTTAGGTTTTAGTCTTTATAACTTGATTCCGTATTAATCGGATGTGGCACCAAACGGGACGGCAGACAACTCAAAGATTGACAACGCAAAATTCGACTTCTTGTGACTTCAAATAAGAGACAGTTAATTGAGTTTCAACATTTCTTGCTTCGTAAAGTTTTATTAGCTGAAGTTCTGCATTTTAAACATACCCTTTATTTAGCAACTTGTATACTACCATCAGCCATGCAAATAAATAATACATGATTTTACCAGTATGTCATTACGCTTGTTTACGTTATAAAATGTAAACATTTGCACCTTGTGACATTACGTTACATTATAGTTTGCTAACCATACAAAGTTACAGCTATCTAGCTTTTATTTATAAACAGTGGATCACATGTTTGTCACATTTCAAGTACGTTACAAACATATTTAATTTGTATTGTAAAAATTCTCGTTAGAAAAACGTTTGAAATAGAAGGCAGTCTTCTATTACTGCACTGAAGCATAGACTGCTTTGCAAAACATACACCTTCTACCATATCATTGTGACCTCCGTGCAATGCACTCCAAACCGAGGATCAATGCCAGAGAAGTTAGAAAACGGAAACCAGCGAAACTACTAAGTTAACACTCAACTACAACTCGTCTAAACTTTTCTTATCTACACCTAAGAGTTGTTTTCCCGACTTTGTGTAGTTGCGGCTGGCTATAGGGGAATCAGGAGCAAGACTTTTGCCCCCCCCCCCCCCCTTCCCCTAAGCATTACGGCGACCCCTACAACGATGTGTACATCCAACCCCAAGTAAAGCAACTAGCACGTCCAACCCACAAATCTTATGGATTTAACCTTGTTTCACCTTGACCTAAGAGGTTGTTCACGGGATTGCGTGTACTGCCAAAGCACTCATGTTCCTGCCGGATATATCATCATAAAGAAGGATTTCTGTAATTTCCTGTTGCGTTTTTTTTACGTGTTCGTTTTTAAAACCGAGGAATATCACGTGTTGCCATTTTGTTAAAAAATGTTGTAACAAAGATTTGTAACACATTATCTTTCAGATGAACCTACGATGTTCTAGCATATAAAATTGTAAAATATTATACCATAAAATAGGCATTTAAACATAACTTATAATATACAAATGAAGAGTAGCGTTGTTATCTGTGTGTAGGATCACAATAAATTATAAGAAAGCGAATGGACATAAAAGTTCCAATTCATAGAGAGAATATGTAAGAACAGGCTGTCACATAGAAGTAGGAGCGGTTAGAGGTGGTAGGTCGACAAGTTGACCGTTGAGCGTGAGAATAGTTCTAATATTACAAGGAATGCATTTGTGTCACGATTGTTGAGTTGGTGAAGAATGCATAAAGAATAGTATAATTATTGGAGTGACGATCTATTGTGTTATGTCATCATTGAATCTAATCTCCCTTGTCGCGTGTCAATGAAATAAGTTTCTTGTAGATAAGGGCTACTGAGGTTAAGCATTTGATGCTTTTAAGACTTTCAATCTACCCGAAGTTGCGAGGAATCGACTAAGTGGCTATATTATCTGGGCCTGTATACACTACGATGCCTACCTCCAACCCTCTTATAAGTTCAAGACATTTTTAGTATGTAAATCATGCCTATGTCGCTCTGCAAAAAAGCAACACAGTAACAATAATGCATACAAGTAAAATATCAACACCACCTATAATCTTTAATTTGTGAATGTGTAATAAGGTACCTAACGATAATTTATATAAAAATAAAATTTGCGTAAATAAGACCCAGTGTATGAAACTCTGCTATACATATAGTAGGCTACTAAGTTGTTTTCACCATGGCAACAACCGATGATGATCATAGTGCCATGGTGCTTACAAGTTAGTACCTTAGGGCCTACTAAATATCATGTTCTTATTATCAGACCTATGACAACTAAGGAGTAAGGTGTCCTCTTTGTGAATCCAGACCCAGGTATTCATCTATTCATTACGTACGCATGTACAGGAGAACACTAAGGTAATGCCATAGTTTTGAGCTTGGATGTACGAAGACTTGGACCCGATAGATGTCGACCCTACCAATTAATGTGATTGGTATTTCAGGTCACGTGGGTTCAAGGAAATGGAGCCGCGAGACCTCCAGAATCTTTCAACCCCAGCTCAGCCAGACTTTTGCAAACCGGGTAAATAAATGTAAAGATCCCCCGCCGCCCTCGCTGAGCTGCTCGAGGATTTGGACACGTTGTCGGCTGCTACAGGACTGACAGTTACAAGACACTGTTGCAACTCGGAGAAGAAACTAAAGCATTTGTCTTTCATGTTCAGAGCTCACTACTCACTGTTTTTGTAATGACATTTTTGAACTCATATGTTTGTCAGTTGTTTTTTCAAATGTTTTTGTGTGTGAATGTTTCTATTTTTATTTGCAATTGTTCGCACTCACAACAACCATAACCATAACGTGAAAATTATTTGCAGAAGTCAGCAAAACAACCTCAAAGTGACAGTATTTTCGGAACATAATATTTTACCTTCTCACTCAACACCTGTGGATGATAAGTGGTTGTATGAAATCCGTTTCAAATAATGATAAAGGATAACGTTTCAAAGAATATGTATTTACGATTTTCAAAAAATACTTTTTTTAACGTTTCAGTTTAAAATGAATGTGTTCGTTATCTCAAATTTATAAATTATCAAATTAAATGTTAACAGTAGTAAAGAGTTATTAGTAGTATAGAATAACTATGAACAACTGTCTACTGATCAAGTGGAAAAATGTATATTTGTGTAAAGTGCACCAAAGGTTGACATATTCTATTGAGAGAAACAAGTGACGTTATATAATATTGACAAGTTGCAATCATATAAAATTAATATTATTAACCATCAAATAAATTCGTGCGTCATTTAAATCCCTCGTCTTAAATACTTTTTACACCTTGTTTTCGCACAACTATTCCAATCCCTCCTGTCAAATCTCTTAATAGTTCACCTCTAGGCTTCCTACACGTTTCCTCGTAATCAGCTAATAGATACCATTGAACACACGCATAGACTTGACATGCAGCAATCATGCAGCCCCCGGACGATTGTGTATTCGTGGCCGTTCTCACTTGGTCCGAAGCGCTGATTACTCAATCCAAATAATTATCATTTGAGAACGGAATAATTGGTGTAGATAATTATTGTAGCATGCCACGTTGACCGCTCATGAGTCTTCATTAGTAGGAGGAATAATTGTTACCGTAATCTACTGTTAACATTGTTGTATAGACAGTCTGTTCAGAGTTATACGTGTCCGTCATGGAATAATTATTATAAGTTGTTGGAGGCTTTTACGGCCCGTAGATGAGAAGTGATATACTCCTAGTCCTGGGTATAGTTTCGTCTTATCAGTGAAGAAGAAAAATTACTCGACGTTTCGTCACCGATGTTGGTGGTGAAACGTCGAGTAATTGCAACTTCACCAACACAACGAAACAAACCAGTTATCAATAATTATTATGTTTGTTTTTATTTATTTATTTTATATACACAAAAGAATTGCACAATTCCACAAAGTGTGTTTTGATAAAACAAACAAAAACGAAAACAACAAAACATCCAACAAATATCACATCATGTAGTACATAAAAACAATGATGGTCGCATATACATGCCATGGTCTTTTTAAAAGTACGTATAGAGTCATTAAAAACATCAACACCCTCTTGCGCATTTATTAAAAAACTATTGCAAGTTGACATGATCCTATTTAAGCAAGAATATTTAAAAACATTAATGCGGCTTTCGTGGGAATCCCTGCTGTAGAGTACACAGCATGGCAGTACCAAAGAAGCAAGAAAATGTATGAAGATCATAATATAAGGTCCGATAATATGACAGCCCGCTAAATACTTTATTAGGGACTAACTTGTTTTCTCTATGGTAATCACCAAACAGAAGCGTAGTTTCCACACGTGGAAAACAAGTTAGTCCCGGACTAAATATTTAGCGGCCCGTCATAATACCAGGCGTTAATCTTGAAAGGATTTGGTGAGCTACAAGTTATTTAATAGCCAAGTTGTTGTAACGCGACAGCGTCGTGAACGAGCAGAAGGCAAAGGCAACTGTAACGGCGCTGGGCGAGCTAAAGAGTGAACTGTATTTTGTGGAATATCTCAGGTAAATGTTTGCTAAACGGAAACGAAAGTGACTTTACATGCGAATGACAAGACAATGAGTGTAACTGTGTTCCAGTCAATGATATTCAACAGCTATAGTAGGCTAGATGCGCAGCCTAGCAGCCACAAGCGTGTCAATTTGATGCCATCTTGAAATGGGCAAATAACACAGGCGGACATAGGAGTTTCTAATGCGACTTTCTGCCATTGGCAGCGCTAGCAGTACTAAAAGGTCCAAATTAGCATGTAAATTGCCCATTTCAAAATGGCTTTAAATCGCTACGCTTGCTACTCAGTGGAAGGTTGGGAGACTGGTGATCTAGCCTACTATAGCTGTTGAATATCATTGGTTTCAGTGAACATCGAGCAAATAACAAAGGTGGTACACAAAATCTCCAGTAGTTTGGTAGGTTTGTTCTGTGATTGCGCTAACGAGGGTTTTTAGACTCTGTCTCTCAAATTCTATTTCATGTTAGAGCACATTACTGAATCATAGCTTTACAAAATTAAATTTACATTACGGGAAATACCTGCAGCTTTCCAAACCACAGTAACTGCAATAATACACGATTGCGTTATTCAAAGGGATAAATGCCGTATTATACACAATGTTGTAAAGTATATTATAACATTTTTTTACCGACAGGGTAAATTTTCATTCTAAAATAATGTTAAGCTTTCTTGAGGAAAGCAATTAAATAAATAAGTACACTTTTGTTTTTTACTGGTGATGAAAACGTACTCTCCGCATTGTCTGCTTGTGAAATGTGTCACTGGGCAAGGTGAGTCAATATCCGCATCCAATCCAGCACAAACCACAGTTATTCCCCGACTGAGTCACGTGTTACGGTCACTGCCTGCTAAAGATCCGCGTTAAACCCATCCGTCGTCCATAAAAACAACGTAACTCTTTTTTGCCACTTCTCAGATCTTAGGTGAGAGAGCTGTCGTAGTCGGTGTGACCAGCATACATGGCGAATATACGCATCATTGCTAGTTTCAGAAACATGCATACATGCAAACATGCTAAATAAAGGTGTCCTGGTCATCCCAATCATAAAAGAGTTCCTTGGGTTTTTTCAAATTTTTCAACGCACCATATTGTTATTTCTCAGCCTGCATGTTTATTTCTAATTTTACCTACTTCATTATTTTGTTTTTATTTATTTATGCGTTACCCAACAATAGAATACCCAAATTCCAGAAAACGTTGACTAACAATATCCTCCGGGTCAAAAGCTTCGAGCTATGTTTGTTTGTTTAGGAATTTATATCATTATTTATGTTTTGTCTCTTACAATACGTTTACAAACTAATATTACTAAGGGTCTGACCTGACGTGAATAGAAGCAAATTTGTTATGTTAATTTTAATTTTCAACAAGTACGTAGAATTTTATGTTGGGTTCTCCACCGAACTTGTGACCGAGGCATATTAAATAAATAAAATAAATAAATAAATTCACATTAAGAGTCTACCCACTCAGTAATGAAACTGATTTAAAGTGACTAAACCAACCCTGTAGGCTTCGAACACCATCGACGATAGAGCGATAACCAATCAAAGATCGATATTTCAAATACGAAACATATGAATCAGTGATTAGACAGAGCGAACACCTGCGGACAAATGTTAGAATCAACAAGGCCGATTCAGAACTACTTTGAATTTATTGAGTGCTTCGTTACTAGGACGGTTCCAAAATCACCGTTTACTTATTCCTAACCCAAGAAGTGATGGAATCGATTGCTTATTAGAAGTTAAAAATATTCTGCCTGCAACGGGATTTTAACCCGGGACCTTCTGCATTGAAAGCAGGGATGCTAACCACTGGACCAACGAGCCACCTACTAGACCACCGAGCCACCTAATTATAAATTATGTCCTTAAGAAAAAGCAATCGGGTCACTAGATGACATCACAGGCTCACAATCCGTCGGTGTCAATGTCTTTACGGCCGTGCGTGTACATTCGTCACGGGATACCGGTTTAACATCCTAAAACCTTGGAAACCTTCGGCTAACTCCTGCTACCCCGCTACCCCTTGCATACGTGACGAGAAACTCAGATCTTTCCCAACAATGATATTCCCCTTCCCCTCCATCCCTCTCACTTCCGGCTTGGGACGTAATTTACACACAAAACAAATTAAACATAATTGCATCAATGTCGAAACTAAACCTAAATTAAACAGTTCATGCGTATGTCTGTCTGGTCATGGACGACTCGGATTGGTTGTGGTGGAAGTATTTTCTTTTTGCTCGCCTCAAGTGCAGCTGCATGTGACAAATATAATAACGACGCAAACTGGAGGGGGAGGGAATGCTGTTTGTCAAAGTACGGTACGGTAGGGGCCTTTATCAATAATATGGCGGGTGTTCACAGAATTTGTCTGAAAGCAAAATTATGTTTTTGAGAGAATGCCTTGGTTTAGAAAACTAAAATAATAACAATTCCAAAAGTCGATTGATTCAAGTTGCAGTTTGATTGATTAATTGAGGCACAACATGTATTTGTCATTGCGAGCAGGATACAGCTGACCAGCTTGATAGTAAAATGTCCGAAATACTTTGAAATGTGGGCAATACTTTCCATTTGGGCATTTGATGATTGTTTTATATTGTAAATATTCTGTTAGGTAAATACAATAAAATTATTTCCAACTTAAATCGAAATAAAGTTGAATCCTAACTGAAGAGACCAAAATAAACTAAGTCTGAGGTCGAAACCATAATATATCTCAAATAACGTGTGCCTCATCCACGATATGGGCTTGGTCTGATGATTACAACCTGTTATTTCTGTGGTGATTCGGAAAAGTGATATAAGCCTACTTTTGCAAATTGTTCAGGAAAGCAAAAACAAGATTGAAAAATTCGGACTTGTACCTTTATTCCAAAACAACAACAAGAAAGATTAAATAATAAATGATTTTAAAATAGCCCTGTAGCATTCAGAAAAACGATATACATCGAGTGAGCTATACCTCTTTTCCAAATCATTATAAATTCGCCAATGAACTAGTACCAAAAAACAATCCATCTTTATAGAGCCAATAATTTAACACTTACCTACACCAGTTTTCCAAACCATGCTTGTTCGGAAAAAAATTTTTTCATGTACCGTACTTAACCCGTTTCCAAAAAAAGTTGACTTACACCACTTACAGAATGCTCAAATTTGTATTTTTAGTATGGTTAGATACATGAAAATATAGCTTACGCCATCTACATCTAAACGAATTACTAAGCCCGTATCATGGTTCCAATTCAACCCTCAATCTAATATCAGAGAGTCTCGGGCAAAAACACAGCACCAAAGTTTCATATTTTGAGCCACTCAACTTATCCGACGAACATTGCAACTGTATAATAACTTTCAAGACTTTTAATTAATAACCCAATTTAAACTTTTTATTATCCAATAAAGTAATCTAACACCCATTGAAGAAATTACATAAAAGATATTTTCAGAGCTTATTCGTGGCAAATTGAACAGTTGACTGTTTACAAACATCTTTATGAGAAGACGTGGAAGAAAAATAATGTGTTTATTATCATTCTGTTGTTGGAGAGCTCGAAACAAATAACTTTCCGAGTAATGGGGTAGATATGAGTTCCTCACGGGAAAGCATCTATGTTGTTTGTACTGTAGAACAGTTGCCAGCATTTATCTTCGTATTACGACCAGCGTGATAACGATCTGGTTAGCGTCTATCGCAAAGGAAACCCTCCTCTCCTTACTCTAAATTATTAACAACACTGTTCTTACCACACACACCATGAGCGCGGGGGGGGGGACGGGGTGTTCAGGGACCTTCGTTTAAATCCCCGATGAGAAAATGTGCGCTCTACGTCTTTTGGCATCACCCATCATCACTCATCATCACGTTGAATGATGAATGGGTATGGAAAATGTTAATAAATCACATCTGTTGCAATGAAGTTTATTCGCACAACACGTGTTGCTTACTATACATTTTCGCGCCTTTCAATACACGAAAATAAACAGACTTTGAATACAAATTATAGTTTCAAAATGTATATTGATGCGTATTCATAAAAATGTTTTTTTTCGTCATTTTAATCAATACTGTCCCTTAAGTTTAGGTTTGATTTAATATTAATACACGCTGATGTTTGGGTAGGTATTATGACGGCTCAGTTTGTGTGCAATAATATGAACTACATTTTGTTTTATTTATTTAGGGCCGGTGTTACAATCTCCTAATAAAAAGGTTATTTGAAGCAATTACGCTATTTGGAGGATTTTAATTTTGATTGGTCGTCGCCACGGAGACAACAAGCTATTCGACGAATATGTAGTTATTGGGACATTGTAAGACTGGACCTTAATATAGGCTTTTATTAGAATGTGTACTTATAGTTAGAATATTTTGTTGATAAACCAGAGAACTATATGATTTGAAATTATTTCTAATGCATACAAATCTCGTATCTCTGCTATTCTGTTGCAGTAGTGTAACTTTTCAACGCTGTAAATATTGACGTAAAAGTATCCGTTGACTGTGATCTTGTACGTGTGTTAATGGACGGTGACCAACTGTTATGTGCTCAGAACCTCGGCAGTTTAGATCAATCAATGAACGCATGTTACACCCTTCTTTAGATGGTAAGTTGAACCTCGTGGGAGACCGGGTAGAGTAGGCGAGTATCCCCCCCCCCCCCCCCCCCCTCCAACCACACGTCCAATCAACCATTCACAATTAACAAAACACAATTCACGAATCATTGTCCCGAGTGACTACGTCATTCCATGTGTAATCATTAATCAGAATGAAAAACAATGACACCCAGACAAGTTATTAAAATAAACGCTACCATGGCCACCGAAGAAAATTATTGTCATATAATATCGGGTGTTTACATATTTGTTGGCGATATCTATTCATGTTTCATTTTGTAGGGACGGTTGCCCTGGAGATAGCAAAAGTGGACTGTATTTTTTTGTTAGGAAGAGATACCGGTACATGAGAAAGGAGAAAAATTGAACTTACATTGCGGCGAGAAGCTTCGGTGGATGACGTGGTGAACAGGTGACGCAGATGACTTGACACTTGCTGTAATTATGACCGGCGCTGGGGATAGTACAGGTAGGAGTATAATAGTATAGCAAGATGTCGGAAGTAGAGATAGGAATAAGAACAGGATAGTCATAAAGCCGAGAAAAGAGAGTCTGACATAAAGTCAGTGAAAAACACTACACGCACGAACGACAGTACGTCCATAGTGCAACCGAGGTACGACACGACAGAGATAAGACAGGGGAAAGACTGACGATATTTACAACGATAAGCTAGCGAAATGACGTGATGGACTACCCTAGTCAAACCACCGGAAATAAACGAGCGACTATGAAATATGGCGCGAACACATTTTATTCGTATGTTTTGTAATTTTCTCATATTTTCTCATAGCAATTATTATAATATAAATCTGGCAGACAAATAGAGAAGTTTCTAATTTTATAAACAAATAAACGATATTACTACACAATCAAATTTGAAAAATGTATGTTAATAATATTTTATTCAAGAAATATTTGTTACAGAAGTATCTAATTTTTATTTCTTTGATATCATATATATACGATATAAAACAGCTGTAAGATTACAATTTTTTAAATTGAACAATGTTAGTCATCACAAAAAGGAGAGAGTCTTTATATTCCGTGCTCGAAAGTTGTCTCAACCAGTAAAAGCGGGACTGAAAAGCTAAGCCAGGTTGGCGAATGACGAACGTAGCTCTCTGTACAATGTAAACCACTGTAAACCTTTTGATACGACGGCGCTTGCATGCAGGCCTACGTGCCAACCCTCCCAGCGTAATATGTTCCATTGTGATACAAGCCAGTTGTAATGAGCGCATCAACCCTAAACTCTGTGTACGTTGCGCACTAATGCGGAAACGTCATACGAACGCAGAGTTCAAAACAATGTGGATCCGTGTGACCTATTTTACAGGTAGAGATTGCATAACGAGGAGAAAATATGTTGCATGGCCTCGATCACTAGTGTCACTGTCTCTGAGAGCTGGTAGTTTTAGTAATCATGTTATACCAAAGACTTTAATAGTAACCCAGCAGTATTTTTTAGTAATAACTATTTTAATAACTATGTATTACTAAAGACTTGAATGGTAACCGAGCAGTATCTTTTAGTAATAACTATTTGATTAATTATGTACTACCAAAGACAGTAACCAAGCAGTATTTTTAGTAACAACTACTTGAATAATTATTTAATACCAAAGACTTTAATGTAACCAAACAGTATTTTTAGTAATAACTATTTGAATAATGTATAATACCAAAGACTTTAATGTAACCAAACAGTATTTTTAGTAATAACTATGTGAATAGTTATTTATTACCAAATACTTGAATAGCAACCGAGCTGTTTAGACAGTAAACTGGCAGTATTCGCCATTTTTAAAGACAACGACATTAAAACAACGCTGCCATACGGAGTGGATCTAGTTAAACTCACAGTCGATTATGTCAAATACTTCTGTATCGACTATTCCAGGGTCAAAAGGCTCAGATTAGAGCCTCACCACTAAAATCGACCCCAAAAATGTGTCGCCAATAAAAAGGGGGAGTTTCCTGTATTAAACGACTTCGGTATTACATAGCTGACGTCATACAACCTAGCTGTCTAGTACGTCTTAAAATGTTTAATAATAATAGTACCCTATGGATACTTTCGTAAGAAAAACAATTCCATGTTTATTGTAAACGTAAATGAGAATTCCAAATGTGACTTCAACCTAATTCGTAAATTTAATTTGATTGAATCGTCGTATGATGGTAGTTTAGATCACAGTTGTTCCTGCTTGTGGGTAATTGAGTGTACTCACTTGTACGCATCTCAGTGTAATGTACTGGAAATAATTAGCCCCTTTATACTGTGGTCTGTCGATGAAACCGAACCTAGACCACTGAGCCACTAAAGGGCTTCGCTTTACTTTAATTATTGTGAAGCAGGAGCTGTCTGCTCTCGCACTGGGAGGAGGTGTGAGTGAGGTAATGAGAAATCGAAAGAAAGGCGCACGCGAGAGAGAGAGAACGAGGGGAGGGGATGAGGGGGAGAAGGATAGGAAGGGAATGAATGGACGAGGGCGCGCGATTCTTAATTCGTTAAGAATTTTCTTCTTTAACCCTTTTAAGATTGTTCTAAACAAAATAAACTCAAGTAACATCCTTGGTTCTGGGCTTCTTTCCTAGGTTCTGCTGTGGTTACTAATTAGCTTCTCTGCTAACGGGTCTTCTATTACAGCGCATCTTAACGAGAAACACACAACGCTTCTAGTAGTACCGGACAAACGTATACGTAACACGTTAAGACATGAAGCTATAGGGAGGAAACTGGGACCACATCGTGGCGGCAGATGAAATAAATGCACATGCACGATTTAAATGAGTAATTACTATAGGAGGACTATGAATATATTATAAATGTATTAATGTATTACATTTTATACTTATGGTTTGTTGACTACAGTGGAATCATTATTTGTTCAAAATAATTGTCAGGAAACAAAAAATAATAGCAACATACCAAAATACCAGCATAATAACTTAATTTACCTATCACTTTTTCAAACCAATCAGAAATGAATTTAATATTTATTTATTTTCGAGTATTTATAAACATTGTCATTTCAATGTGGTTTTATGAAACGAAAACAGCTTTAAACACAACACAAGTGTAATGATGTCAGCCCAAAACATTCTCTATAACCCCTCAAAGCGACCATTTTGCGTAATAATAATATGATTTATGAAAAAAATTTCATATTCAATTCGGAGAGCTTCAATGCTATGAGAGTTTTTCCACCTGACAAAACAATTTGTATCACATTTTAAAATCCTGTTTCCATATGCATAATTTGCCATACAACTACAGTCAACAACTTTAAATGAGTATATTATTACTTATATTCAAATCAGTTTCTAATTTACTTTGAATCTCTAACGAAGTAGAATCTACATGTTTAAATACCTTATATATTACTCACTAAACGCTTCTAGATATAACTACAACATACGATAAGCTACATCTATGTGATAGGGAAACACAAGCATTCACACATGTATACAAAACTAATCAACACGACTTTATGGTAAAACGTATTTTGCCCCAGCTATACGATGGGTGTCTAATCACTAACATATCAATAAATATAATGTAACCACTATTATTGTTTGATCCCACATATCCGTATGCAGACGTGCACACGCACACGCACACATATACACGCATGTACACTGCACACGCGCGCACCAACAACCTTGACTCGAGACTCCGTTTAGGGGATTCTCATTATGCAAACCCTGTAGATATAGGGTCATAAAATAAACTGGTATTATTACGCAACTCTTGAAAGACTTGGAAGTTTGATCCTTAATAAACGAGTTGGTGAGCCGTAAGACATCTCTAGGGCCCGCGAAGAAGGGATTTGGCGTAAGGCGAGCGAGCTTATAGGGTGGGGGGTTGCTGCGTGTTCGTTCCTGGAAACCACAAAAAAAGCATTAGGGATGTTTTGTATGCACGAAGAGTGCAAAGAATGATTTCTTTAATAAACAGCCAGAGAACACGAAGTGTGTAGAAGAATAACGAAGACTTGTGGATGGGTAGGGCGGCGCACTTTGATCGAGAGTTGGTGGCATTCTTTGTTAAATGTGGCGTCACCCAATACAGAATTAATGGTGATAAATGAGAGAATGAACGAAGGGCTTTCTTTCATTGATCTATTATTGCGGAATTAACTTATTTTGTTTGTTTTCGTTGAGCTCTTTCTAAGTTTAAATTATGCGCGGTTCAAAACAAAAATAATAAGAAAAATAGAATCGTAAAATGAGGGATTCATTATGAGGAAATAAAAAGAGAGTTAAAAAACAAATCCGGCTGGAAAGGAAACGCTGGCATATCTTACTTTACAGCTGGTCGACTTGCACGGCTACTTTTACGCTCGCCCTGGCAATGTTATCTGTGAATTGGAGGAGAATAAAATATCTGTCTGTGCTGGCAAATGTGAACTATGATAATATTACACAGCCTTTTGAGACCCGCCAAATTATCAATAACGGAAACTTAGTAGAACAGGTAAAACATTATTAAAACCACATCTAGTTGGAAAATTCACTGATCCAAGTCAAGATTAAAAATGTACGCTATATTTCGAGCACTACTCGCTGAGTGCTGAGTAGTGAGAAGTGCTCGAAATATTGCATAATTTTTAATCTTGACAAAGAACAGTAAGTGAATTGACCAACTTTTTATATGCATTACGTGTATAACCCATGCCATCGTTAACGTTCCCTTGTTTTAGTTAAAGTCAGTGTAGAATATCTTGTTTGCACCACGGCAATCAATCCGGCTTTGAATTATTTGGTCATTTGCCGAATTAATATTATAATTTTTATCTCGACACTCGTATTATGGGTCTTATAGTGACAATAAGTTCCGTGCAATACTCCAAAATAACATTAAACGTTAAAACGTATAATAATGAATCATCTATGATCATACGGAAAATAATGTTTGGTTAAGAAACATGTTAATTGAATTTGTTATTAACTTGAAAGTATTCGACACCATCTATGAATGAATAGACTTTAAAATGTAGATAACAAAACTGTACATTTTGTATTTCTAATGGATTTATGGAGTACAATCGATTGTTCTTGACATAAAGGTTAAAGGTCAAGGTAGCAGTCAGTCAGACTATACCGCACTTGATTCAGGCAATTGCTCCCAATAACCCTGTAAATATCGGGACCATGCACTGGTTGGCACAGTATAGCATGCAACGCAATCATGTCTACGGTCGATGGCATTTTCCTATGTAATGTCAAATACAACTTCAAATTTCCTCATAAATTCCTCACTGCTCTTTTGATTTATTCAAAAACATACAAGCTAGATTTATTCGTCTTCTTATTGGTCATTGTCATTTTTAAAAACTAGACAGACAATTTTAAAACAAATTTGAAACTTTACTACATAAATTGTGAATAGAACCGTACACGTGATATTAGAAAACGTTGTACAGTTATTTATCTCGCTAACGACTTGTTTTCATCAAAGAAAGCAAATAAGCTTACTGACAGCGCTAACTTGTTTCATTACTCCAATCAACATAGCTATAAACAGGATATAAACCTTTACCTTTCAGTGTCTATGGTCCTTGTAGTTATTTGCATGTCAATAAATTTGATTATTTTCGAAACCTCATTGAAATGTATGAACATGTAAATGATCAATCATTAATAATAGTTTTTTATTTTGGAATTATTCCGTCTGTAATTTTAGTTTTCAATTGATATACACTGCCATTAATTCATATTGTTATTACATTTGTTCGACATTTGGTAGTTTTTCATTTATTTTGGCACAATTGGTTTAACACGCACGTTTTACTTGTCAATTCATCCACATAAATGGAATATACAATCCAGTTTAGAAAATAAGCACACAGTATAGAATGAAAAACATGGTTTCGAAAATAGAGGGGATTGTTAAAGGTTGTCCAGTAATTTTTAAAAATTGTCAGGTGTCGTATGCAAAATAGATTTCTACTTCAGCAAACACTGAGTAATTTTCATACAAATACACACATTGATAATTTTTGTTTTGTTTTGATTTTTACAATTCTTTAATATTCATATATAATGTGTATGCTTTTTTTTTGTATGCCTTTTTTGGTAAACTTATAGTTTAATCTTATCGTATAAGCGAAACTAAGCATTATTGCTATGGATCTGTCTTGCTTAATTCATTTCCCGGCATTACGAATGTAGGTGTGTATCTACCTCAGTATGTACCCTTAAAATCTGTGCTGTATAATGTGTGTTACACATCCGTTTCTGTTTTAGTTTTGTTTTTAATTTATTAAATAAATAATAATAATAATATTAATTTGATTAATATTATGTAAGAATTACCTCAGCCCAACTCCGTGTAACCAATTTCGATCGCCATAACCCATTGATGTAAGATACTTTCCGAACACTGTGTAACCCTTTTGATTGGAACCAATACTTTGTGTAGCACAGCCTGGCGAGCTGATTTACGCGAAAAACCTGAACAATGCAGTACAAATTTGTCAAGTTATTAATTGACGTACGTGACTAAACTTGTTAACCCTATGCTAACACGCAATATCGATGTTTACATCAATGATTCGTTAAAATGTAATGCACAGCGTTGTAATTAAAACCAATGGCCCATCAATATTCCTTATGAACTGCGGAGTTGGGGGAGCCACGGTTCGCTAAATGAGAAGCTCTTCCGCTGATCACAGGGTGAAGCGAAACGTGTGCCGCGATTGATGGAGCTGAAAATATCTTACTAGGGTGTTTCGTTTAATAGACTTGTTGACATAAAACAACGTAATATAGGGTATATATTATATGTTCACTAATTGAAAGGATACTTTGTCGGACACAGGGTGAATCAAAACCAGTGATGATCGTGAAAACTTAATAATATATTAACTAAAGTACCTAAACCTGTAGTTAACTCATTTTTTCAGGAGGCAGATTTAAAAAAAAGAAATCAAATATTTTATTTTTATCTAGATAATATTAAATGTGAAACCCCAATTTTGTACGTTTTATAACTAGTTCTTGTACCTGATTAAGGATTAGAAGTATTTTTTTTGCATTGCTTTAATACAGCTTTATTTATTCAATACTTGTGTATAAAACCATATTCTTAACAGGTTTTTACGTACAACTTTTTCCCTTTTCTGGTATAAACAAAGTATCACAGAATGGAAGCTAGTGTCGTTTCCTTCCAGCTTCCCGGAAACAATGAGTATTTTTAATGTATTACTACACACGTGTTAGTGAGAAAGCACCATATTATTGTTACATTTATTTATAATTTTACGACTTTCCTTTTTTACTGATTTCTTACTCGACTGTTCTACCAATTGTGTGTGTGACTGTGAACTAATATAGTAAATAAAACATGAATGAAGTTTCCCTCCAACATACCCTGTCTATTCTAGAAGCTAAAGCTGAACGAAACTTTCCAACAACACTACGAATCCTTCGCTCATTAATAAAGCATGTTGACGTACGAATCGAACCGAACCTAAACTCGGCAACTTGGGAGTTCCGACTTGTTTTTGTTTCGCACCACGAGACAGTCAACCGGAAACTGTCAACATCTTAAATGTTTTACAACGCAAGTGCGTAAAATTGTCTACGAGATGCCGGTCTAGTGCGCGTTTGTTTCTTTGGAGCGTTGCTTATAATATCCCATCCCAGTTACCGTGTACAGGAGTTCCTTGGCAGTAGCCTTGGCCAACTGAAAGGAAGTGTGTATACTAATTAAACTAAAACTACCATAACATTATTGCATTAGGCGTTAACTGTTAAACAGGATGTAGTTAAATGTACTTCAATTAAATCAGAACAACAGTGAGACATATGCAACTTTTCTACATAGTATTAGCAACTCTACAGCAGGGCATATACCATAAACGCTGTACTTTAGAAACTTTATATGAGTAAAGTTGGACTTCATTTCTATGGGATGTGCTGCATGGTACAACATGACTTGACCCACTTTGTTACAGTATAAAGTTGCCCCACGTGACTTTATATAGTCTATAATGCTTACAAAATAGCTGAGTCTAACAGTACCAACATCATTTCTACTTATTTAGTTCCTACCATCTACCTGAAGCAGGTCCATTAGGGATATTTTACAACCTTAGGTTGGACACTTTTAGATTTCTAACACAGCGGGCGTGACTTGTGAGGCTTAGGCTTGTGAACTTTACTGAGCGTGAAGACTGTTTTTTTAGGAATGTGTGAAAGAACGCCAGGAGGCTAATATGGCCGCTGTGACTTCACGTGAAAATGAGACACATTTGTTTGTTGTTAACTTGGGAGATGATATCTTGGAAGGGGTGCTCCAGGGAAATGTGGGGGTGCAGTATTAAGAGGCGAGGTTCCTTGGGAGCTGGCGACTGAATGGGGTGGGATGGGGATAAGTATAGTATAGAGGGGAATGTGGTGGGCGCGGTTCTTGTTTTGTAACTAATTGAGGAGTTAATAATTAATTGGTGACCGGAATAGCAGTCGTGGGGATTTAGGGTTTTGGAACTTTTCTTGCGGTCTTTGGCTTGTGTGATGTTGGCTGCACTTGTTCAGTGTTTTGGGAGCGTTCTTGGTGTGTTGCTGGGAAGTTTTCGTTTTGGGTGGGTTTGGTGGTTGAAATACGCTGTGAATGTCTTTCATATGTCTCTTTTCCCCAGTTAATAGTTCTATTGAAATAGAAATCTATTGTATTTTACAATCACCCATTTTTTGGTTTATTTACATCTTTATAACTTTGTTACCTACTTTTATTATTTTTTCCACCGCTCTCACCATTAAATTGCAATTTGCATTTTTTTAATTTTTAAACACAATTATGTTTTAGCTATTTTATAAAATGTTTACTGTACTGATAAAATGAGGCGAATATGTTGTATTACACCTAGTGGTCTAGTTGTGTTTTAAATCGGTTGCACGAGAACGCGAGGAGGAAGCTAAGAAAAGTAATCACCTAAAATATCAAAATAGGGCTACAATGAAACTAGTTCAAGTACACTAGTTACAAATCTCATATGGTGTATTATGATCATTCTCACTTCTAAGGAATGATCTACAAGAATGAACTTAGTTTCCGTTCTAGTTACACAAACGGAAAATTTACCTCGCTCGCACAAGTTAAAGATTGTCGTGTCCTGAGCTCTCTGCAATTCGTTTTATCGTGGGAATTAAGTACCTTTGAAAGCGGCTGGAGAGCGATAATTTTCAGTAGAAAACGAGTCCTCGACAAACCTCTTTGAACGTTGAAAGACCCGCGACACTTGAGGTTGCGAAATACTCTATAGACGTCCTTTGACTCGCTTTGTGCAGCCGAAGAAATTGGCCTATTTACTGCCTCGCGCCGTACTTGTTGCATGCCCCCCTCTCCCCCCCCCCCCTCCTTACCACCCACACGCCGCCACCTACGCACACGCCTTCTAGTGACCTCGTTAGAGGGTGCTCAAGGGAGACTCGCATAAAGGTGGCATATTTCAAACAAGATACACGATACATAAGCTTTGTGAGGTGTATACGGTTAACGCATCATAAAACACCCTTTACAGTTGTCTAAAAAACGTTTTTTTTCGGGGGGGGGGGGGGGTGGTGGAAATTTAAACACTTCTTGTTGGTTCGCGTTTGGTGTATAGATCTATTAATCCAAACAATTGTGAAAATTCGTAATTGAAACAAACTTGCAGAGTATTTTATGTCTGAGTCTTCTTTCTACACTTGCTTGGACGCGATTAAAAATTATGAAACGTTGTATCATTGTGGTTTGATATTTAACAATCATTATAACATCACTCAAGTAATTGAGTACCTATGAGAAATGTAGATTAATAATACAATGTAAAGAATTTAAATTTTTATATGTAGGAGAGGAAAGATTGTGAAACCTTTAAGGTATTATTTTAGTAGCGTAGATACTTTTTTAATAAGAAGCGGATAGGACTCGTCATTCGTATTTACTTAATATTATACATATATTATACATGTAATATAATATAACCAAACACCTATCAACTGTTTAAAAAATTTTTATCAATAACAACCAAAGTCATACTCTTATAAATTACCTCGCTTAAATTATTAAGTGATACACAAACCAGATTAGGTATAAACTGATGACATTTCTAGTTAGACACATTGGAAACACAGATTACCAGTAAGTGTAACAGTTTACATTTTCAGCAGCATCCACTGCCTACAACTCTGTCGCAATATCCGAGAAAATCCGCTCTACAATCTCGATTCCTCTTAACATGTTTCTACGTTACGAAATACCATTTTCAGGTCTAGTGTACAAATACTGTCAGTTTATCCTAAAACAATAAATTGTTCCCGGGTTATTTTAAACTTCCCCTATACGAAGGGTCGTATAGTGGTTATGTGCGAGTGCAAACCCTTTCTGCCAACCACTTTCGTACTCTCACTCATAATATCTGTGTCCCTGGCTGTGCATATATGGGCAACTATAGAGGAAACTTCGTCGAACTATAAAATTATACACCGTGTTTTAATTGCCCCTAGATGGTCTAGGCGGGTACGCGACGCGAGACAGTCCCTGTCAACTGGTCTTGTGGTGTAATACTTGTACGTGACAAACAGCCGCAGAGCGACGGAAATCTGGCGAGTTGTTCAGAACAAGACCACGAAAACGAAGGGACTTTCCTCAACTTAAATATGATGGATGCTCGTGGGAAATGATTCATATACAACACAGCAAAATGATATGTTTAGAATAAAAATATATTGTTTTAATTAAGGCCTATCCGGCGAGTACATAAAACTTAATAAAGCTTCATAAAAATTATATCTAAATCGGTATATAAATTTTGATTACGCTGGAGTGTATTAAATTAAATAGAGCGTTTTAATATTAATGAGGAAACCAACTATGCAATGTTTAAGTGTATCAGTTTGCATTTAATTAAAGTCGTGACACATCTTATAAAAGCTAATATGTTATTTAATCTTATACTCGTTTAGAGTAAGAACTAGCTAAATAACAAATACAATCAATTTTAGATGATTTTGTGGATTTAAACAATACATTTACGCCATAGTTTACCAATCCAACCTCCGCAACCTCCCAACAGATCGTTCAATCTTGATAATTTGTAATCTTGCGCTACTGTTGCATCTACTAAGACATTGTATTATTTAAAATAACCTTTTAAAAGTGCATCCATAAATCTATTCTAAAAATCAATTCATGTAGCTGAATGAGTTGACAGTAAATACAGGTTTGTTTGTTTTATTGTATACATTTATGCGATACTTGGATGCAAAAATGAACAGTGAAAACAAAACACGATAAATAAATATATCTAAATTTATATTATATTTTTGCCATTTGACATTTGGTTTTACCTCGTCGTTCATATAACAGTGCAAAACACACTTTTGAAAGCTTTCGAACTAGAATGTGAGCACGGTTGAGTGGTTATTAGAGAAGCTTATGTCTGAACGCATAGCCATACACTATATTTACCAAGCTGATTAACTATATTTCCATTAAAAGCTTAACTTCAAAAACAGCTAGTGGAGACAGACTTAGGCCTGTGCATTTAGTATTGGTTTTACGATTACAAACGTTGAGTTGTATTAACATGGTCCTGATTGAAACTCTGGTAACATTTATTCTACCGTGAACCGTTAATTATAAAGTAAATAAATGTAGCCGGTCACAGGAGAGCTGTAAACTGGTTGTTGAAAAATATTTTATATGAAGCGCATTTAACTTATTTCAACCCTCGTTCTAACACGTTATTCAAGAGATTAACTTCATTCAGGCGAGAACGTTGCCATCAACCATATGAACTAAAAAAAAAAACGTTTAAATACATTTATTCTTTTGCAGCCATCCACGGTGGCTCATGCGGTTGAGGCGTGGGTCGTAAGCGTACGGCACCTAGAGACGTGGATTCGAACCCCGCATAAGACAAGGTTGCAATATTTATCTCGAATAGCATGGTTGCAATAATAGAGACGTAAAGCAACGAGAATCAACATAGCGTTAATAATAGTAGTAGTAGTTAATGGAGAGATGGGTTATAATTTAAACAGACATTCAGTGAAGTATCAATAACCTAATTTAAGAAATTAATTATCTTACTCGCATTTTTACTATCATAATAAATTAATGTAATCACATATCTTAGAAAAAGGATCTTAACTATTTATGTATTTGGAAAATTGGTGTTTTATATGAAAGTTTTTTGAAATTTATTTACCAGAAAACATGCAATACACATGCCAACATAGTATCGGGCATCAAAGGGTTAACAACAGCAATCCGGCTGTACAGATGCTCAGTTACCACAGGTGACGGGGAGAGGCTGTTTCAAATCGAGATTAAACGCTTAATGTGTACGTTCTATAGAATTGCTCAATTAAGCCTTATTGGCTGAACTGTAGCCTACGTGAGTTCAACCTGTGGTAGTTTGGTCCCCGCCAGATTTTATAATGCCTACCGGATGGGATCTATCTGCATTCGCTAAAACCCACGGCCTCATATGCTATTCGTGTACCCTACACCTTCCCTCGTTGAGTTTTATTGTTGGACGTAAAGAAAGTAAGCGCTGGTTGTAAATATGTAGCTAATTAGAGTAATTTAACTGCCCGGTAGAGGATGTAACAGTTATTATTGTCGGTACACATATATACAAATATTATTGTATAAATAGAAAACAAAAATATAGATTTACACGGACACAATACTATAGTCATAACATAACTAGTTTCATGCCGGCCGATCTCACATAATTATCTCCTGCCCTTTTATGCACGCTGTTTCAACAAAATTCGTTTGGATCCTGGCGTTTGTTCAAAGAATTGCAGCTCGGTACAGTTAGAGTTAAAATAAAATCCAAATCCAAATTACATTATTAATTGTTTTCATGGTTGTATGCACGCATTTTAATTTCTGCATTCCGAAATTTGAACCATTTATCTTCAAAATGTATTAACATATTCATTTTCACTGTGCTGCATTCCCTTGAAGTGAGCAACACCAGCGTTGAGTGAGAAAGCCTCGTTACAACTGGGGCGAGCCGATAAAATGTGAGTTGGTTGTAGGCTTTACACGCGACCAACCGGCTACATTTCCCCGTTGATGTTAACGATGGGGGGTCTTTGTGTAATGGAGTTAACATGGCGTCAAAACCACAAATGACATGAAAACTCTGGGGTTTGTTCGCAGTTTATACATTATTTAAACCGCACATTGAATCTACTAAAACGCTAAAGTACACACGGGGAACTTGTCCCGTGTTGAGAGCGGGTGGAAATTATGAGGGGCATAAATTGAAATCCACTATTTTGGATAATAACCGGCCAACATCACGTTCGAAGCGTCAAACATCAAATTGGTTATTTAATTATGGATGACACATATGGGTAGCGTATATTAACTTATTTTGAGTTGGTAATGCGGATAAACTGGACTAGATGCCTGTTGGTTCGCTCGCTGATGACCAGAGGGTTGAAGATTTATGCGAAATACTGACAGCTACCATGCGGTGCACTGATTTCGGGTGGCTCGTTCACAATTAAAAGTAATTTGTATTACCCATGTGCGGATGAGTTACAAGTAATTTGTATAGAGTTTTTTTATCGTTCCGACTGCTTTTGCTCGCTTATAACATTATAAATCACTACTTTGATTAATAAATGTCCAACTATTGAGTTGTGATTTTAATTTCAGTTTGAAATGAAATTGATGAACTAAAAGCAGCAAATAAAACTGCTACTCTCTAGAGCAACGGAGTAGTGTAGATGATTAGTGGGTCCAGATTCTTATTAAACAGAACAATACGACGATGGATACATACGCATAATAAGCCAGCTTTTCATTTATTCATGTG
The DNA here is from genome assembly GCA_945910005.1 of Isoperla grammatica. NCBI lineage: Eukaryota > Metazoa > Arthropoda > Insecta > Plecoptera > Perlodidae > Isoperla > Isoperla grammatica. Next base: position 114,648,779 of record OX246737.1, read on the forward strand.
ATATATTCAAATAAATACATTAACATAATATTGACACAACAGTCATCAATAATCTGTAAACAAAATTAACCCAAGTGACATGTACTACCAGTATTTAAATACAATAAACACTATACACACTATTACATAATATATTTTTGAAATCATAAATGTGTTATTGTTAAGTCAACAGTTATTTATTTATTTGAATATGTTATACAAAGTAACTGGAAGAAAATTGAGACTAAAGAATTCAAATGAGTGCTTGCTCTACCGATTAATATTGCAAGAGCAAAATTATTATTGTTAAAATACGCTCTGGTATAGAAATAAACCCATGATACCCATGTTGACAAACAAATAAAATAACACTGTATCATCTATTTATTTGCTTCTGTTTTCATACTTTGGTTTGATTGAAAGCAAAACAACATCCCGCCAATATTTTCTATTAATTACTGTAATTGATATATATTGCCCGTTTGTTTGGTTTGTTTATATCCAACCACAGCAAGAAAACAATACAGTTATTTTCAAATAACTGTGATTACGAGTTCTTTATGTGAATGGCTCGATCTAAAATTTCAGAGCCATCTCGTCTGTCAGGATGGCCAACATATAAACGAAGTTAATTTAGAGTAATTGCTGATGGGAGTTGTTTAGTAACGTTAATACGGAACCGGATTTGCAATATCCACGATTAACTGTAAAATTATACTTGAAATGTTGAATATTACATAAATGAGTACACGTTAAAACTTGCTGTAGGCTTTCACGTTAAGAGTACACGTTAATGAAACTAATTGAATACAAAGCGGAATCGTTGGTAACTCACACTCATTTTTGTGTTATGATTACTATACATGTGCTATTCTTGAGAGAACGAAAGAAGAAAATGAAATACATTGCTGTCCAGACTTCAGGGTCTGTTTGTTTCTAACTAACACGCTTTCTGCCATGAGTTATATTTTGTGATGCAGTACTTCTCGCTACCTTGATTCTACACATGAGCGTATCCAATGTATATTAATCACTAAAATAATACAAATAGAATTTCTCGCTCTTCCACGATGTAATGGTGTTATAATTAGCAATGTAAAAAAAAAATTATTTACGAGCCAACAAAGCCACTGATTCTAAATAAAATAAAATAATTGTACCGCAATTTGAGTAATTGATACACGTATCGGTTGTACCTGGCACCTCCACCAAAACGATCCACTGCAATAATAATTGCAATATAATAATTTACTCAATAAAATCAGTACTATAATAAATAGTACGTTCGAAACAATAGTGGCATCCATTTATAACCAATTCTTGTAATAAGTGGATACTGGATATAAATATTATAGTGCTTTATTACGTTATTTTATCGTTTGTATTACAAACTTATATATTTTCTTATATAAGTTTGAATTATATATTGAAACAGAAACTACTGGTTGTTAGTTTTTAAATTTGTAGTCATTGCCGAAATAATAGGTTAACATTTACCTTAACATGTTTCTTAATAATTAACCTTTATTTTGGCTTTAGCATCATTCAATAAAATGTTGAGCTGTTGTCAATTGATGAGTAGCTAGCCCACAAACAAAACAGATTGATTATTCTAGTTACTTTAAGTGTGTATTATTGAAATTACGCTATTCTACACTATGAGGAGTGATGGATGAAGACGAAGGATGCTCATGCCTTATGCGGGATTCGAACCCACGTCCCTAGGTGTCATACGCTTTGGACCTGGGCCCCAACCCCATGCGCCACAACGGACGTCTACAAACGAAAACACACTTTACTTTCTATACCTGGTCGAATCCTAATCAACTTCGATTTCGAAACCAATATCAGACTTCCAGAGGCGGCTATAAAACAGAAATGATACTCTGTATGCCGGGGAGAGTGCAATCTTATCTCGTAAAACTACTGTGGCGTGCATGTCCCTATATACATGATTCATTCGGATATCTCCGTGATGATTCGAGGGGCTTCGGCGTAAGTAGAGCAATCGTCACTTGTTACGACACATAAAGGAGAATAAGTGAGGTAAGTAGGTAGTGAAAGCGGGAGGCATCTGTGGCCACACTGATTCTACGCGTGTGTAGGGTTTGGCTCCAATAACGGAGGGGTGGGGGGAGGGAGGGGGGAGAGCACCCCACGACCATATAACAGCTTCACAGCGACGTGCTGGGAATACCTGACCAGTAAGGCGCTCTTACCCTTCCCGACCCCAGAGGCTCCACCATCCCTTCCAGATGGTGGGTGTACAATTAGTGTCATGGAGAATGTACTGGTGTAGTTGTTTAACTGCTCTAGGGTGATTCCAGGGTGTAGTTGGGATATCCATCCTTCCATGATTTCCCCCTTTTGTTAAAAAGTTTATTGTTGGAGATTTATTTGTTGATTGTTGCTTAACGACGCACATAACGGTGAGGTTAATGGGATTGGAGGTGTGGGGATGCACTAATGACGATATGCTGACTAACCACTTCCTTGTTTGGGACTGAAACCCATGCTTTAATCATCAGCATCACCTAAGCATATTCTGCCACAAACGTACGCGTTGTACGGTCGACTCCTTTCGCACACTGTACATGATCTAGAATTTGATTTAACTACTGGTAGCTAAAATATGTACCATGCTGATATCTCTCTTAACGTTTAATCTGAAGATACCGGATGAGAAAGGGATTTTTAAAAACCTATAATACGCACAAACTGAAAGATTTTAGTATTTATCAGTAGACATTTTTGTTATTATCTACGCATGATCATTGAAAATGTAAACAAATAATGAGGATCGCCAAAACGAGCCCCGATTAAGACGATCCTTTATTTTGTTGTCACCCTTGCCACTTGCGGAGAACAATATATTCAAAAGACATCTTGGTCAATCACTTTTACTTTATATTTACCCATTACATTGATTGATAATGAATGTGGTGATTTGCCATGTATTGCAAAACAATTAACAAACTATGGCTGTTTCATTAAATAAAAATAAATGATTTACATAGCACTTGTAAAACATACTTGTTTTAAGTTGTTCTCTGCTTGATATTAACATCTGTGGCTGTAACAGCCTTTAAACGAATTCTTTTAATGTAACTACATACAAGACAAAACAATCACAAGTAATATTCATCACACATCAATTCACATCAATTACAAGTAATATTACTACATACATTTTGTTTTATGTTGTAAAGTATCCCGTCAATAATAACCAAATAATCGTGACCAGCCTAACACAATGTGTCGTGTTTAAATACGGACTACCACTCGCGTAGTGGATTGTTGTTGAAGAGGTTAAACCCGTGCTTAGAGAATGAATTGAGTGCATTACACGCACGGTTAGATCATAATATTTAACTTGCTTGGGGCAGTTAAGGTAATCCACATTGTAATTAGCAAAGCCCGGGTAACACCTGCCAGTAAATTCAGCCCATTGTCGTGCTTTGTTCCCAAGCAAGCAAAGCAAGGTATAATGTGAGCTTGTTGTGTTTTCATCAGAGACTGGATTGGGATTTGATCTATACGAATAATTGCATTCATAGGCGCCGACTTGTTAACATTTCAGGGGGGGCTCAGAAAGGACTCGCATAAAAACTAGGGTTACCATATTTCAAAATTCATATTAATATTATTATAATTCATATTCATATTATTATAATTCATATTATCTATCGAGGAGAAAAAACACGGGTGGTTTGGGGGGCACAGGCCCCCAAGAATAGCGCCGCAGGCAAAATTTAAAAAAATCAGGCCTTTAGAGCGCGTTAGAGCGTTTCAAAAAAAAATACCGTACTGAATGCAATACCGAAACACTGTCGTTTTTGTAGTGCAAAAACCAAAAATATTAGAACGATGACGAGAATTATTTAGTAATTAATTTTGGGGCTTAGGAAGTTGGGAGTAAGTAAGGGATATAATGCTTGCCTTCAATATCAGTTTTTTAAATACTTGAACCTTATTTGCTTTTGGATTTTGATACCTGAGAACGTTCTGGACTGCAAGTATCTGATATTTCAAGCTAGAAATCACAATATGTTTTAAATTTGAATTCAGAAAAACAATAACAAAAAAATTAATTTAAATTGAGGGAATTATGACCTGATGACTAAATCGTTTTTATTTATTTTTATTATTATTATTATTATTATTATTGTTATTATTATTATTATTATTATAATGAACTTTTTCTTCAAACAAAAAAGTACAAACTTCAAATCTCAGGGGGGGCTCAGCCCCCCCTGCGATTTGTCAGGGGGGGCGCTAGACCTCAAGCCCCCCCGTAGTCGGCGCCTATGATTGCATTAAGAGAAACTCATACCGTACACTCAACGCTCGAAGCTACCGGTGGCATTTATTTATTATTTACTTCCATTCTTACATAATGTTTTGTGGTTAGCTGAAATAAGCACAGTTCTACACACAAAGAAAACTGCTAATCCATGCTAAAATTAACTTAAAGCTAGGTATAGTAATGAGCATAAAAACGAATAAAATAAAACATGGAAATGATTATACAAATAAATAAAAACAATGGCAAGTAATTCTAAACTAAAAAATTCTTAAAAAAATAAAATCAAACAAGTTTATAATAATATTAATGCGTAATAAAATAAAGTAAGAAAATATGTTTAAAGGAAGAAAAATCAATCATTAAAAGAGAGGAAAGGTGGCTCCAAAATAAACCTTGGAAAACCAAATCCCACCAGCCACACCCCCCGCAAACAGCGCCATCGAGCAAACACAAATTATATACAAATAAAACTTTCATGACGTGTATATAAATACTGAAACATATTATTGATAAACATAGCTCCTTCCAAACATATGATGTGCATGTACTTTACATTTTTGGACTAAATCTCTCTATACAGTACACAACATTATTATATTGTTTACTATGATCAACCAACGCCACAGTTTAATCCATAGATATATGTATGTTATACTAACTTTTAACATACACTTTTAGCACTAATTCAGTTACACGTGAAACATGCAGTCGCGTTATGCAACATTCGTCTCAATACTATAGCCGATAAGTCAAGTCTCAGGCGAGACCTTTAGAGTTCAGTCATTGTTTGTTAATGGGTCTGTTAAAACTTAAACGGTTCACTCAAAGATTGACACTTGACAGGTTAAAGCATATTAAGTGTTGTCGCGAATATCTTGTCACTTTGTTGCGGGTTTGGATGGAATGGAATTGACATGGTCCATTCCATAGTTCTGTATTCATCATTTTACATTCTCTGCTCATCTTAACTTTTTATATTATTATTACTAATAATAATATCATAATGTAAATTAAAAATACGCAGGCTTTCGTGGTTCGGGTTAGTTAAATTAAATAAACTCTTTTCGGGCTAATCCACCACATCCGTCACACTCACCAAGTTAATTGCAGAATAATATAATTATAATTGTTTAGCACGGAAACACAAACTATAAAATCGCCGGGCGGTAGACAATAGGATGAAGGGGGGAATGTGGGGAAAGCCGGGACATGTTAGGGAAGCCGCACTAACCTTTAAGACTCCATGGAGACGTTCCACGACGACCGGCTATGGTTCCACCACACTGGAAATGACAGCTGTTCACTTCTCCACGGTACGCAAGCAACTGTAGTGAGCGCTTGTTCAACAATAATATGTTTTGCTGATCACGCTCGTGACGTGAAATGTATGACGTATACGAGTGCGGCAGAGGGATGGTATGGAGGGAAAATTCAAACAACACTAATACTAAACATACCCCCCACCGAAACCAAAGTGTGGTTTCCTAAGCAAGCGGAATATGACGTAATTCGTAACTTCACGAAGTTTACGTAAGCAATATAAGATGCTGAAAACTAAACAAACGTTCTTCTACGAAAATAATATAAAATACCTCAGGGGATCTCTATTCTGTGGCGGGCAGTGGACATAGTTTCACTACTGGCCGAGTGATTGTCCCCTGGGAAGTGCGTACGGTAGCAACTCGGACGACCTTGTCTAATCCGGGGTGCACGTCAACGATTCTGCCTAGTTTCCATTGCAGCGGTGTAGATTTCCCATCGTTAATAATGACAAGGTCATTGACCTTCAAGTTTGGTTTGTTTGTACACCATTTTAAACGTTGTTGAAGTGTGTTGAGGTATTCCGTTTTCCACTTATTCCAAAAATCCTGGGATGCTTTCTGAAGAAGCTGCCAACGGGATAACCTGTTTATAGGTGTGTCGATGAAGTTTTCCTCTGGAAGAGACACTAGTGGGGTTCCTACGAGGAAATGTCCCGGAGTCAACGTATCAAATTCGTTTACATCTGGCGATAAGTCAAATAATGGTCTGGAGTTGAGAATTGCTTCGATTTTGCTGAATAAAGTTGCTAGTTCTTCAAACGTAAGAGCTTGATCACCTATGACGCGTCGTAAATGATATTTCACTGAGCGTACCCCAGCCTCCCATAATCCGCCGAAGTGAGGGGCCGAAGGGGGGTTGAAGTGCCATTGAATTCCCTTTGCGGCGGTTGCGTCTATAATTTGCGTTGATTGTTCGTGTAAATATTTAAAGATGCCTATAAGATACCTGCTTGCTCCAACAAAGTTGGTTCCACAGTCCGAGTAAATGGCTGAGCACAAACCTCGTCTGGCTACGAATCGGTCTAGTGCAGCAAGAAATGCAGGAGTTGATAGGTCAGACACAACTTCTAAATGCACGGCCTTTGTTGACATGCAGACAAAGAGGCACATGTATGCCTTAGATATCTTTGCATTTCTTACTTTACTTTCTTTAATGTTGAATGGGCCAGCGAAGTCAAGACCTACAGTCAGAAACGGGCGTCCTTGTTCGACTCTCGAAGCTGGTAGATCTCCCATCAGTGGCTGGGCATGGGTTGCTTTCATCTTGTGGCAAATGAGACATTTTGATAGCCTTGAACGAATTATTCGACGGGCTGACAAAATCCAAAATTGGCGTTGCAATATGCTTTGTAAAGCGCGGGGACCGATATGAAGGTATGAGCGGTGATAGTAATCTATAATTAGATTTGTCCAATGGGTTTTTGGAGGCAGAAGTAGCGGATGACGAGTGCTGTAGGGCAAGGGGGCGTTTCGCAATCTGCCTCCTACTCTAAGAGATCCTGAGTTGTCAAGAAATGGATTTAGACGTCGCAACGAAGGCGAACAAGGAATCTTCTTTGTCAGTGAGTCGATATCCTTACAGAAATGTATGCGTTGTGCATGTCTAATCCAAACGTGTAATGCTTGGCGCAATTCATTAGCCGTCAAGGTCCCTCGACAACGCAACCCTTTTGGTAACTTTGAATTAGTTGCAAACCTGAAGCACCAAGCAGTGACACGTTGCAAAGTGGTCAACGATGAGAATCTCTCCTCCAAGGCATACACAGGAAGCGCGGTCATCGAGACCAACGTGTTCGTAGCAGTCCTAATTTCAGGTATGTCGACAAGCTGTAAGCCCGGTACGGCAGCAATGGGCCATCGCTCTCGTGGGGAGGACAACCAAGCGGGACCCTCCCACCACAGTGGATGATCGACAAGCTGCTTGGGAGTGAGCCCTCTACTCGCGCAGTCAGCTGGGTTGTCGTCGGTGGACACGTAGCCCCACGTTGAAGGTTCGGTTAACTCATGGATCTGTACGATACGATTAGAAACGAATGGTTTTAATTTGAACGTCGGTGTTCGTAGCCAGGCCAAGACGGTGGCCGAATCGGTAAATGCGTAAGTGCGATTTATTGTAGTGGTAAGTATGGACAGGGCATACTGTAACAGTCTTGAGAGGAGGACAGCTCCACATAACTCCAAGCAAGGAATTGACAGCGTCTTCAGCGGTGCAACCTTTGATTTGCCCATAAGCATGCTTACAATGCTTTTAGATTGAGACACGGTAGTGTGAAGATAAACCACACTAGAATAACCCTTTTCCGAAGCATCACAAAACCATACTAGGTTAACTTCTGCATTGCTAGACGACGCTATACAACGTTTAATTCTTAATTTTGATAACTCCTCGAGTTGAGTAGCAAACACCATCCATTGATCATGAATAGCTGTGGGAATGGGGTCGTCCCAACCCAAACCAAGAGACCAAAGTTTCTGTATAAGGTATTTTGCATTGAATACTGCTGGTGTGACCCAACCCAGCGGGTCATAGATTCGCGCTATGACGGACAATAATGATCGTTTGGTGTGAACGATATTGTTTAGTGCGACTTTGTATGAAAATGCGTCCGCTTGTGCATCCCAGTGGATGCCTAAAATTTTTACTACTGAATCATCTGGTGAAGAGAGTGACAAATAAACCTCTCTGTCAATCAAGGGAACATCGTGTAGAATGTCAGGGCAGTTGCTGCTCCATTTTCGTAGTTGAAAACCACCAGATTTCAGCACGGTGATTAGTTGCTGTTTAAGGGAAAGCGCCTCTTCTAACGAATCTGCTCCGGTTAAAACGTCATCTACATAGACATTTTCCCGCAGGACTTTGGCTGCATCAGGACATTTTTTACCTTCATCTTCCGCTAACTGATGAAGGGTTCGTATGGCCAACCAAGGAGCAGATGATACTCCATACGTAACGGTATTTAATTCGAATCTCTTGACGTCCAAGTCTGATGAATTTCTCCACAATATATGTTGAAACGGCCTGTGTTCTGGTAATACAAGGATTTGCCGATACATCTTACAAATGTCAGCGGAGAATACCATTGCGTGCATTCGAAACTTGAGTATAACATCGGTTATATCAGTCTGTAGCTTGGGTCCCGTAAATAGGATATCGTTGAGCGATCTGTTGCATGAAGCTTTGGCCGAAGCGTCAAAAACAACACGCAACTTTGGGGACGAACTTGACAACTTGAGTACAGGGTGATGAAGAATAACATACTGTGATGTGGTAGACGATGGCAACTCACGCATGTGTCCCAACGCTTCGTAGTCCCTCATGAACTCTTCATAAGGTTTTTGAAGCTCAGGCTGTCGAGTTAGACGACGTTCAAGTTGCTGGAAACGTGAAACTGCTTGCGGATATGAATCGCCTAGCTTAGGTGCTTCCCTTTTAAAAGGTAAGGGTACGACATACCGTCCAGTTTGATCACGATAATGGCAATTTGCAAATAAATCTTCACAATATTTATCATCAGGGTTAACTACGTTTACATGAGGCGGTTCCTCAACTTCCCAGAATCTCCTCATGGTGATGTTGATGTCAAGTGGTGAATCAACTGAGGCTAGCAGAGTTGTGATAGAGGAGGGCGACCGATCAAAAAAGTTAACCTTCCCTGTAATGACCCAGCCATAAATACTATGGAGTGCCGAAGGACAACCACTAATTGTCTCACCAGTAAATACATCCGGGAAGAGGTCAGCACCAAGAAGAAAATCAATAGGCCCAGGAACATTAAATTGTGGATCAGCCAAACTCAGATGTTTGAACTGGGCGAAGTGAACTGGCGGTATGTGAACAACAGGCATGGCCGAAGTGATTGTGGGCAAAACAATAGCTTCCGTAGTAAACTTAGGGTGCTCGGAATCTCGAGGTTTTATTATACAAGTGGTAATACCCTGAGCGGCTTGGACATGTGTCTGACCTAGACCAGCAATACAGCCTCTAGATCGACGAAGAGACAGCCCAAGGCGCTTAACACAATCAGACGTGATGAAGGACGATTGAGCTCCCGAATCAATAAGAACCCTAATCAATTGGTAGGATCCGAAATTATCCTTGCAGTGAACAACGGCAGTACTCAACAAGACAGGAGAAGTGGTTGCCAGAGATGAGAGGGCGTGGCACGACGTACTCGCTGGAGTCAAGGACGTACCTGACTCAACGCTTGGGGTTGATTCTGATTTAGACTCAGAGTGCCCTTGACTGCTGCTCGAATGTAGCAACGTGTGATGACGAGCGTTGCATTTGAAACATGAACTCTTAGAAGGACATTCGTTTATCATGTGTGTGTTTCTTTAACAATTAAAACACAACCGTAGAGACCGCACTTGATCACGGCGTTGATTTGATTCAAGACGTAACAGGTCAGGACACTTATAGATAGAATGTTGTTGCGAACAACACGGACAAGGATTTGTATTGGCTTGAACAGCCGCAACAAATGTCCGTCCTTGAATAGGCTTGTTTTCAGCTGATGTCGTACGACTAGCAGGTTTCGATTTGATTGGGGCAGAATTTGAACGATTGTCAATGTTGGATAATTCAAGGACCTTGGCATGACCTTGAATAAATGTAATTAAATTATCATACGATGGTATGTCAGTCTGTTTTAATTGCATTTCGAACAACTTGCGTGTTGATCGATCCAAATTGCGCAGTGCTATGTACAACAACACAAAATCCCCTAAATCCGGTATATTCAAGTGACGTAGGGCAATAACACACTCTTGAAACGTTTGTAAAAATGTGTTAAGTCCCGATGTCGATTCAGAAGTTAATGCTCGAAAATCAAATATTTCGTCGAGGTATTTTGTAGCAAGAACTCTCTTGTTGTGATATTTGTCTATCAGAGCTTGCCAAACTATTACGTAGTTCGCCTCAGTAATTGGAACACTCGTAACAACAGTCGAAGCCGGACCGTGTACTAATGTGATAAGGTATTGAAACTTCTCGACGTTTGACAATGACTCATTATCATGAATTAGACAACGGTATGTATCGTAGAACGTAACCCAATTTTTATAACTTCCATCAAATGGCGGAATATTTATTTTAGGTAGCCGTGGACTAGGCCTGGAATTCCTATCTGTAACGACAGATGTGGTAGGTTTTATCGACGCGGCAAATATTTTTACCTCGTAAAAAATATCGTCAAAAGATTCGAGAGCCTTCGAATCGACTTGACAAGTCGAATCAAGAAGTAATTGAACGTCAATTATTTCAGATTGTATTCTAGAATATTCTTCTGAAATTTTCTCAATTTGTTCAAATCGTACATTGAAAGCTGTAATCTTGGCTTGGTTTTCCGGTATTTCCTTGGTTAGATCGTAGAGTGTTTGCAGTTTACGGAATTCCCGTTGTTTACGAACTTCGAGGCCAGTTAATTTATTTTCAAGTTTCGTTTTCGTTGCTTTGTCAGTCATTGTTGAAAACGAACGAACTCAAATGAGCGGAACAAAAATCAAAATTGAGAACTTACAAACCCCTATCCTACCATACCAAAATCCGGCCGCCAGGAGGACCAATTATGTTTAGCACGGAAACACAAACTATAAAATCGCCGGGCGGTAGACAATAGGATGAAGGGGGGAATGTGGGGAAAGCCGGGACATGTTAGGGAAGCCGCACTAACCTTTAAGACTCCATGGAGACGTTCCACGACGACCGGCTATGGTTCCACCACACTGGAAATGACAGCTGTTCACTTCTCCACGGTACGCAAGCAACTGTAGTGAGCGCTTGTTCAACAATAATATGTTTTGCTGATCACGCTCGTGACGTGAAATGTATGACGTATACGAGTGCGGCAGAGGGATGGTATGGAGGGAAAATTCAAACAACACTAATACTAAACAATAATAATAATAATTAATATTATTATATATTTATCATACCAATACAAATAATAATAATAATAATAATAATAATAATAATAATAATAATAATTATTATTATTATTATTATTATTATGTTATAATATTACTAAAGAAATGTTAGTTTTACTTAACGGTAACTTAAAATGTTAGTTTCTACAAACGCGCGATACTATCATCAGAGTTATTTCTGATGTTGATAAAACACGACAGTTTATTGCAGAAATACAGATGTTTGACTGGTCAGACACTCTCCAGCAACCACAAAGCATATGAGACCACTTTACACCTAGTAACATAACAACCTTACTCTAAAGAAGATAAATGATTCTTCTTTGATGTAATTCGGCCTTTTCCCAGTTGTTTCATAATGGAAGAGTCTGGGAGATCTGGCTCGCCGGCAGCTTGTGAGGGATGCATATAGGACGCTGCCAACTGGGGAGGGATCACAATTTTTACGAGACTCGAGAGAGACGGAGCGAGAGAGAGAGAGAGGGGAGAAACACCCATCTCTTTTTCTCTCTGGCATCGAAGTGGAGACGTCTTTAGGGTGGCAATGAGGCCAGCTCGGGGTGGTTAGCTCTCACCCTAGGCTTCGTGTCACGTCTCACCAACAACTTGAGGCTAAATCTCGGCAACTTCTTCTGTTCTTCTTCTTCTTCTTGTTGGTGTTGTTGTGTTTGTTGTTTTCTTTGAAACGAGGGAGGTTTCACGTTATCCCATCTTAAGGAAAGCCATCAAATTTGAGTTGTTGAGCCAATTTCGTACTCTAATCCCTTACGAACTTTTTTTTAAAGCACGCATTTATATCTAAACACATGTAAATTCCTGGAGTTTCTCGAGACAGTATTCAGATGCAAACGATCGTGGGTTATTTTTAACGGATATCATTTTCTGGTTCAGACTTCAAATGGGTGTCAATACATAGTAGATGACTCATGTAGAAATGATGTGTTAAAATAATGCAAAAACCAAATTTTCACCGATTTCAAGTTACCAATTACATACAATTTTAAACAGTTTTGGGATAATTTATGATTCTTATAGAATTTAAAGATACTATAAGACGTGTTATATTATTATAAGAAATTTTAAAACATTAAACGAATTATTTATAAAATAAATACATATTAAAGGAGTCATCATAGAAAAAGAAATAAACCAGCTAATCCAGTGCATTGAATGTGTAGTGGGGGAGAACGAATGAAACACAAACACAAACGACGAGATGTCAGAATTGCAACCACCTAAAGGACTGCGCCGTAGAAATGATCCAAAACAAGCTTTTTATTTAGTGTATTACTTTTATTATATGCTTATAAGGTGCCGAACTCATAAATGATTATCAATGGTTATGAAAATTGATGTTAAGTCTAAGGAGTGATATTACAATAAGAGTTTACTACTTTGTGACACATTTCAAAATGATACCCTACTTATGACAAATTGTCAATAATATGTAGTGGAATTATACGGAGAACAAAAATTGAATTCAATTAGGTTAGTTATTCAGCAAACGTTAGTTCACAATAGTGCATCTATTAACACATCGTTTTATGTCTTACATCTCATTACATGTTCCACCCTGTTGAATAACGGTTGTGTCCGTAAATATAAAACCATGCATTAGAATAGAGCTTACATACATTCGAAGTCACAATTTTTCAAGTGTCTACATAAGCACAAGCTACGTATGTCTTCGTTTTAAAATAATGGTAAAACTCGCTAGACATGTTCCTTCATCACTCAGAATGTAACTCCTTAAATAAGAAAAGTGTACCGAACAAATTGCCGTAATTTAAGTCAAGCACAGTTGTTTTTCATCTGTAGCGTTGTCTTACATTATTGTTGCGTTCTGTATTCATCCACGATGCTCGTGTTCAAATTGTATGATATCCCCGTTGGTAACATTCTGTTTCATCGCAATTTTCCCGGGGCTTTGGTTCAAGCCTAATCGCATTATATTTTATTTAAATGTTATTCAGGAGTTGTGGCTGATCACATACCATGTGACTCGGGAAGCAATTCTCGTCTCGGGTCGCCACGGCAAAGATCTGTCTACCCTCTCTTTCTGTCTCTCGTACGGTTACAACGTCTCTCTCTGTTCCACTCACACACCCTAGTCAGACGTATCAAACAAACTCATGAATTGGTAACAGCCAACTGCGAGCACAGATACTGTGTGTCATCTCTTCTTCTCTTCTAAAACCCCGTTGCTGGTTTGCGTTTTCTCCTTCTTTTTTGAAAGCATTCATATCCTAGTTCTCTATCTCGTTTTAAAGGTAAATACTAAATAAAAGACGGTAGAGTTACAAATTGACAATGGGGTTGCTGAAGTGTAGAACAACTTAAGATAGAATACGGTAATTGTTAACTTTCTTCATTTGATTCTTAAATTTAAATTTATTTAAGAAGAATATTTAATATGAAGTTATTGCTAAAGAAGTATTTCTAATAATTAATAGCGTGGCATGAAAAAATAATTCCAAAACACGTCTATCTGTAATCGAGGATAAAATACAAAATTAAATTACAGCACCGAAACCACTTTCTTTTAATGAAAACGACACGCAGCCATATCACATCATCATTGTAAATTAGTTGTCAGAAATATGAATCCAATTTTCGAGTTCTTCATATTTGTCAAACAAACGCGTGCCCTCAATTAGCTTGATTGAGTTGAATCATTCTTCTTCATTTCCGTTTCTACGTAAAACTCCACAACAACATCTGTCAGCTACACCACTTCATCAACAGGCGAGTACGGTCATTGTTCGTCCAACCAACGGTCAAGTTTTTTGACGTCATGAACGGCGCTACCGATTATCGGCGTAGTTAAGGGCCGGCGGGTGCGGCTGACATTTTTAAATGGTTTGTTTAATTCTAGTGTCATCGTAATGGACGTCGGTCTAGGCCGCACTCTGGTGATAAGCAGATCAAGCTTGCGTGAGTGATTCGGCCGCTCGCACCCTGTGTCGAGTTTGTGTGGGCCCAGCAGCCTAGGCCGCGCTCTGGTGATAAGCAGATCAAGCTTGCGTGAGTGATTCGGCCGCTCGCACCCTGTGTCGAGTTTGTGTGGGCCCAGCAGCCTAGGCCGCGCTCTGGTGATAAGCAGATCAAGCTCGCGTGAGTGATTCGGCCGCTCGCACCCTGTGTCGAGTCTGTGTGGGCCTAGGCCGCACTCTGGTGATAAGCAGATCAAGCTCGCGTGAGTGATTCGGCCGCTCGCACCCTGTGTCGAGTCTGTGGGGGCCTAGGGCGCGCTCTGCTGATAAGCAGACCAAGCTCGCGTGAGTGATTCGGCCGCTCGCACTCTGTGTCGAGTCTGTGCGGGCCTAGGGCGCGCTCTAGTGATAAGCAGACCAAGCTCGCGTGAGTGATTCGGCCGCTCGCACCCTGTGTCGAGTCTGTGCGGGCCTATACTGCGCTCTGGTGATAAACAGATCAAGCTCGCGTGAGGGATTCAGCCGCTCTCACTCTGTGTCCAGTCTGTGCGGGCCTAGGCCGCGCTCTGGGGATAAGCACATCAAGCTCGCGTGAGTGATTCGGCCGCTCGCACCCTGTGTCGAGTCTGTGCGGGCCCAGCACCCTAGGCCGGGCTGTGGTGATAAGCAGATCAAGCTCGCGTGAGTGATTCGGCCGCTCGCACCCTGTGTCGACTCTGTGTGGGCCCAGCACCCTAGGCCGGGCTGTGGTGATAAGCAGATCAAGCTCGCGTGAGTGATTCGGCCGCTCGCACCCTGTGTCGAGTCTGTGCGGGCCCAGCACCCTAGGCCGGGCTGTGGTGATAAGCAGATCAAGCTCGCGTGAGTGATTCGGCCGCTCGCACCCTGTGTCGAGTCTGTGCGGGCCCAGCACCCTAGGCCGGGCTCTGGTGATAAGCAGATCAAGCTCGCGTGAGTGATTCGGCCGCTCGCACCCTGTGTCGAGTCTGTGCGGGCCCAGCACCCTAGGCCGGGCTGTGGTGATAAGCAGATCAAGCTCGCGTGAGTGATTCGGCCGCTCGCACCCTGTGTCGAGTCTGTGCGGGCCCAGCACCCTAGGCCGGGCTGTGGTGATACGCAGATCAAGCTCGCGTGAGTGATTCGGCCGCTCGCACCCTGTGTCGAGTCTGTGCGGGCCCAGCACCCTAGGCCGGGCTGTGGTGATAAGCAGATCAAGCTCGCGTGAGTGATTCGGCCGCTCGCACCCTGTGTCGAGTCTGTGCGGGCCCAGCACCCTAGGCCGGGCTGTGGTGATAAGCAGATCAAGCTCGCGTGAGTGATTCGGCCGCTCGCACCCTGTGTCGAGTGTGTGCAGGCCTAGGCCGCACTCTGGTTATAAGCAAAGTGATGCGGCCGCTCGCAACCTGTGTCGAAACTACGCGGGCGCAGCAAGATTTACTTGAACTCCACCTAGTAGAGGGTCGTTAAACTTTCTATTCAGGTCGTCGTAGAATCGATCCAAAACCACACTTGTTTTATCACATAACGAAAAAACACAATTTGCTATTTTAAGTATGAGCAGTGAGTTTGTAAAGAAAACTCAATCCACATTAATTAACTACATACATAGAATACAAATATGTTACTACTTAAAAAACTATCATGTTGTCTTTTTAGGCATTTTGATACGTCATTTCATTGTGTATCTCATTTAAACAATATGTAATTCTTAAGAGCGAAGGATTCCTCTACGTCAAAAACCGCAGACAATTTTCATTTTTTAATAATTATATCTCAAGATTGAAACACAAAATCGAAAATCTAAGAAACCTTAGCGCTGTGGTTTGATAAGCCCACCACACTGAATGATAAATGTTAAGCCCAAATATCAATCAATCTGAATGATAAATGTTAAGCCCAAATATCAATCAATCTGAATGATAAATGTATTCAACGTTATAATCAGTATGACTGTGATAACGATTTTCTTAAATTACTTAGGAAATCGTTATCACAGTCATACTGATTATAACGTTATATACATTTATCATTCAGTCTGTAGGGCTCATCAAACCACAGCGCTATGGTTTCTCAGATTTTCGATTTTGTGTTTCAATCTTGAGATATAATTAAAAAATGAAAATTTTCTGCGGTTTTTAACGTAGAGGTATCCTTCGCTCTTAATCAACATTGTAGAACGGGCTGCGACGGCCTGACATTGGAGTTCGACGAGCCTCCTCAAGGCGAGGATCAAGTAGACGTTGCAGGCCCAGTATCTTATGACACGCTCTGGTGGCGAGCAGATCAATCTCGCCCTCGAACAAGTGATTCGGCCACTCTTACCCTGTGTCAGATGTTCACGGGCGCAGCAAAGTAGTAGTACAAGCAAGCGTACAAAAATGGGTTTGAGTTTGGTTAATACGAGTAAACACAGTCATACCTCTGTATGTTGCGGTTGTCTAACAAAATCTGCGTGACGTTTTTCTTATAAACATATTACGTCATACTCATAAGTGTCAGTACTACACTAATACTGATAGACATGTTCATACAAAAACTTTATTTCGCAATGACAACCACCAATCTTCTTATCTTTACTGCAATAGAGGGCATAAACTATTTAAAAGTGTAACTGTTCAACCGAGTTATATATCACTGATATATTTTCAGTAAAGTATAAATAAAATTAATGGCAATGATTAACAAGATAGAATCAATGGCTATACAGTCATCTCCACGTATTATTGGTTGCAAAAATACATAAAACATATCGAAGAATTCACTTTCGGTCACAATCGAAACGATAAATAACCACAACTATAAATAACTGCACGGCTATCATATAGATGTTCAAACCTGGTTGCGAGGAACCGTATTTCAGTGCAGGGACGATGGAGAGTAGGGGGGGGGGGGTAAAGAGTGGAGGGGGTGCATGGATAAGGGAAGAGGGCGGGTCAACTCGTTATGAATCTCGAATCACTAATTCACTCGAAATTCATCATCTTCCTAAACGCAGTGGACGGATTCGCCCTTATAGGGAGTAATCCGTCCTTAGGGTGGATTAATATTATCTGAGGTATAAAGACTTGTACAGGGCCCTGCACATTTAGCTAATTAAATTAGTTCCCAAGTTTAAGCTTATGTCTCTTAACGTTCGAGTAAATTTTAAGCTGGATTTGTGCTCAAACTACGTATTACCGTAATCAGTAAGCATTTCGATTAGTTTAAATTATATTATTGTATGTTTAGTATTAAAATATATCATAATATACCCACAAGTGGTAGTAGTAGATGTCAAATATTTTTAAATACGTTTTGTTGCAAAAATATTGATTAACGTATAAGCGGTGTCGCCGTTCTTTTATAGTATTGTGGATAGTATATATTTATATATTTTTGAAGCAAATACAAGTTCTTCAAGAAGCGTTTTAAAGGCGAAAATGTTGTTTTTATAACCCAATGTATTACATAGGAATAAGATAATTATATCAAATCACATATTTTTGTACTTAGTTGTTTCTTTCACCAACTTCATATTAATCTAAAGTAAGTATTGAACACGCAATATTTGTGTACATTTACATTTTTCAGTAAATCGTGTACAAGATACCTTCATTTAGATCGCAGTTACAAATTCAACGTCATGCTAGCAAAACTATGATGCGTTCGGTATTTTTGTTCCACCACGCAACATACTAAAAAGCATGGTGATAGAACCACATATAATAGATTGTAAAGTAACTGTTCGTCGCGACACGGTTAGTGGGTAGGGGCCGGATGCACGGCGGTCCCTAAGTGCCAACTAACTAAAATGGGCTTTATATTTGGCTCCAGTGTAAAGCAAAGCTCACACTAGGGGAATGGCGGCTACACACGATAATGTATCTGACCCCTCGTAGAAATTGTGTTCAAGAGTGGTTGGTTTCACAACAAAACTATGAACACTTCTAGTGGCAGGGGTTGACCGTTTATGCCGTATATTCGTTAAATTACATGGTAATGTTTCTCCCAAAGAAGTAGCTTCATGCTTACTAAAAAGCCCAGCCCAGAGTAGCACTTTTTTAATTTTCTGAATCAATCTTGTTGATTCTGGCATTCGTCCGCAGGTGTTCGCACTGTCCAATCACTGAGTGATTCATATGTTTCGTATTTGAAATATCGATCTTAGATTGGTTACCGCTCACTCGTCGATGGTGTTCGGAGCCTACAGGGTTGGTCTAGTCCAGGGATGGCGAACCTTTTCGAGCTTGAGTGCCACTATTTACAAACTATTGAATGTATTCTGTCCAGGCGTGCCAAATTCTCAAAAAAGGCACAGTACAATTTTAACAAAATTTTATTATAGCTTTTTCAGTAATTATTATATTTTTCAGGCAAAATGGTCAGGTTGTCAGTTTGTAATATTATGATCGTTCCACATAATGCAGCATTTAGTGAAAATCGTGCACGAGGCGAAATTTTTGTACCGAAAATTCTCTAAATGCCCGAACAACGGGTTTGAAATGTGGTCAATTTCATCCTGATACAATGTTAAACATATTTCTGCGTGCCGTCAGAAAGTCTTCGCGTGCCTGTTCTGGCACGCGTGCCATTGGTTCGCCATCCCTGGTCTAGTCGCTTTGAATGAAAGTCCCCCACTGCAAATCAGTTTCGTTACTGAGTGGGTAGACTCTTAATGTGAATTTATTTTATTCATTTATTTTATACTTCCCTAGTTCTTATCATGTAACCTTCTTGAAATAGGAGTATTAGAGATAATAACCCTTGGGTAGGATACCAGAAAATATCTAACAAAGTAGACGTGACTTACGAGACGTGCACTTTACTAAGGGTAATAATGCTTTTCGAATGTGTGAAAAATTGCCAGTGGAATCTGTTGATTTTCGTTCAAACAGCGTGCATAAAGATGAGGATCTGAGGCGGGTATGAGACTAGTAACGTTGTGACTAGTATAACGTGCATCACGCCTATGAAACCGGTTATTAATCTTGTGTCGTTTTGAATTTTAATTATTAAATAAGAAATGTATCAATACTTCTAAAGATTCTCTCTTTCTCACTCGGCACCTCCACCATAACAACACCAAATAAATCCATCCACCAATGCAGTCATACAATACGAACAATAATTCAACCATAAGAAACAAATGTGATCTCATTACCTAAAATTTGCTTTTCAAAACCTATCTCTACCTGTGTGGTACTGACATGCAACGGTGACATTGGAGCGGTCGAAGCAAACGCAGCTCATAATTTTATCCCCATACTCATATAAATGGTATGTATGATATCTCGCACTGAAAATAAATCAGTTCCTTTAACTGAGTGGTTGGACAAAATAATTGAGTTTTATTTATGTATTAACTTGAAATGAAGTCACACTTTAACTATGTGTTGTCACTTATCGTTCTTTCCATTTTCATCCAAGATATTATTGTATCGCGGTTATTCTCACCAATTTAGTAATAATAAATATTGTGTAATCAAGAGGCAATATTGAATCACAACAATTATTTGTTTTACCGATAGAGATAGCTCAGTGCGTAGCACACGAGGCTAGTTAACTCAGGATGTCACCGGTTCGATACCCGCTTCTAGCAATCATGACCGAAGTGTTTTCCAAGGTTTCATCAGTCTCTACTCACTAGGCGAATGCTGGGATTGTCATATTAACAGCCTATTCACCTTCCTTTACAACTATTCAAACATTACAATACCTAGTTTATTACTTAAAGAGGGGCATGAACTATCCTGTGTGCAGGTTTCCTACGAAAAATTATTATTATCTCGACATATATTTATTCATTGATGGTAATTCATAGATGTGTACAGTCATACCAAACCAAATACAAAAACCTGTGCTTGTATTGCTTCGACACCGATGTGTTCCTAAGCAGAACGTTATGCCAGTGAGGGTACATGAGGGGGGTGGGGGAGGGGGGGGGGGGGGTTAATGAGCCCCATGCTCGCTCAGCGTTTAAGGTTCCGTATGTTCCGTCGGCCGTGAATTATCACCGGTCATAATGTCCGAGTGACTTGGTCAAGCGCATGTTATGTGAAGATAGGCCCCCCGCCCATTCGCCTACGTAAACTACACGGATATGAACTTGCGGCTACGGAAACGACGCCAAACGTGGGTTTATACCTTTTACGGTCTTTTCATGAACCAAACGAAGATTTTTGATATTCTATGTAATTTTATTTAACTTGGATATGTATCTATAAGGATTGACTTTTCGGTAGTCTGTGGTACGTGATTAAGCATCATGTAAGATCTATTCACTGTTCTGAAAAAAAATCAATATTTCGAAAAACACTTCGGCTTTCTTCGAAATATCGCATTTTAATGTTTCCTAAAAAAAAAAAAAAACAGTGAATAGCTCATATATTATCATTTACCTGTTCTACAAGTTTCGTTTTTAATGTGATTAGGCATATTTACTGGCATAATAATTCCACATTAGATAAATCCGTGCATTGGAAAGAGAGCAACAAATTTAAACTAGTATCTGAATTTGTTTCTGGTTATCTCGCGTGACTATATTTGGCCTTTTCTTTGTTTGTATTTGTAGTTCTGGTGAACCTCGGGTCAATGTTTGTATTAGACCGCAGAGGCCCGTATTGGGGCCTTAAGTCGGCCTTTTTGCCTCCGAGTAAGAAATCCATCAATACCTCCATATTAGGTACACATTATGACGTATCTCTCTACACAAGTTAAGTGAGCCCGTGTAATTGTTATTTATCCTTCTGTTCTACTTTATTGTTTTACGAACAATGTCGCACTTATTAAAGGTATTTTGTTTAAATTTACAACGAATTAAGTATGTCTCGACAAGAAAATTGATACCATAATATTTGGCATTGTTTCTCTTCACAATCGCTCGTTACAGTTGTAAGTGATTATTTATTACACTTCTTAATGGATCCATTCTTATTTAATTGAGTATAAAGTTGTACTTCTGATAAATCATTTTCATATCCCTTTTCCTATGGGAATGACACGTGTTAGGCTCAGCGCTGTAACGGGATATGAGTAAAAAGATAACGTAGACTACACTCAATTCTTTACAATACATTTACTTTATTATGCCTGAAATTATTGAATTTTCCAACGGCCAGTAACAAAAGGTGTCTTGTGATGTGACTAAAGCTAGTAACATTTTTCTGTACAAATATGACATCAAGACGTGAGACTGAAAAATTAATTATTGTAAATTGCATCCTCTCTTATGCCGGCTTCATAATATGACCTAGCTAAGTACGTCGTATAACCACAACTAATACACCGATAAGTTGAAATAGTTAGACGGCAAAGTTGCGCGATAAAAATGCATTATTACACTTGAGTAGAAAATCGTTCAGATTGTTGGTGAAGGAATGATTTATGGTTGAGTCTAGACTATTATTCATACATACTTCTATTCATATTGTGTAATCGCATGTTTCAACTAAAATAACATTTAAACTTTTAACAATAAAATACAGTGGTTTGTTACCATCTGTACATCCAGTATTTGTTTTATTGAGCAACGCTTTTGTAAGTTGTGAATCATTCATTTCATGTAATTTTAATATCAAAACGATTCTTTCTCGTTAACATTGAAGGAAATACAAAATGGTTTAACTTTTCCGTATGTTTTATCATTTTGTTTGTCGCTTTGTTATTTCTTAACGCGCGAAATATCCCCCACTTCCCCCCCCATCTTCATCACTTAACAACTCAGACCTCTGACTTCTAATACCTGTCTCTTTTCGCCACAAGGGCTCTGTCCGTTTGCACCACTCCACTCTCTCCTCCATTGTCCATCCCCCCTCTGGTCCTTGAAGATAGAAGTGACAGGTCGAAAGATGAAACAATGGGGAGTGAGGGTTGGACAAGAAGATATTGTATATGAATTCTCGGCAACTCCCATGCTGCGTTGGTGAGTTCGTTCTGCTTGGAAGATGATAAGTCTGATCTCATGATCCCTGGAGACTTTCAACTGCGCTCAACATGTCATAAGAGAGTAGAAACTATTTATGTCTCGATATGGATTAATCTTATTCCCTTGATGGGCGGAGCCACCGAGACCGTTTTCGAAGATTCTAGAGAATAACCCCACGGTTGATACTTTTGATCTTAATTGGACCCGGCTTGACATCCTCCAAAACAAGGACTTTAGCTTTAACCCTTCTGGGAATTTTATTTATCCCATTTATTTTGGCTTGAGTAAAATGAGTTGTCGCTTATATTCCTAAGATAAATTCTTATTTCGAGGAGAAAGGCTTTCTTCCTAAACAACGCTTTGAGGCGGCAGCTTCGCCGTTATCAGCTTATATGTCCCCGTTCGCGTTGTGGCGATTTATCTTGTATAAGAAATGAGCCTGTGCACGTACCGTACGTGGAGGGGGGGAGGGAGGGGGAGGAAGGGCTGATATTGAGATGGATATTAGATACATTATAACTCCCGGCAGGTCCAGGTTTTGCAATATCCAAGCAGCGAGCTTAGCATAATGCATTACCCGACGCTAGTCGACGCCCTATCTCACCTCCAAGTGACAATCTTTCTGACTGTCAATTTCTTATTCAGGACGTGAACGTGAGGGCAGAACCTGCGTTCACTTCTACCGCTTTCAATCGGGAGATATTGCCGCCATTTTGATAGAGTG
Organism: Isoperla grammatica; assembly: GCA_945910005.1. Taxonomy (NCBI): domain Eukaryota; kingdom Metazoa; phylum Arthropoda; class Insecta; order Plecoptera; family Perlodidae; genus Isoperla; species Isoperla grammatica. Next base: position 114,671,871 of record OX246737.1, read on the forward strand.
TATAATATATTCGTGTATTGAGATTTTATATGATTTCAATTATTTTTATTTTTGGGGATACTGTATTAAATCTAAAAGCGAAAATAAAGATTGCAAACGAGAGATATTGCCGCCATTTTGATCGAGTGTGTAAACTCTTTTATTAATACTGGAGCGGTTTGGTGGCCTATTTCTCATTAGACCCATACACTTTGTACAACAACACAAAACCATTTGGAATAGTTGCAATGGTTAGTTACCTAATATATAAACGACGTTGTAGTTAGCGGACGCGTGTAGAACTATGTTTTTCGACGCCTGGACCGACGCCGGGCGTCGTTTACACATTGACTAACTTGAGACGCTCTAGGCGTTGACACAAGAGTCATAAAGACTTGAAATAAACTCCAATACATTGCCGGCTTTTGTATCTAACTATGCCTTGTACTGCAATAAGATTTTTTGTAATACGTCATTGTTGAATGAACCATTGTTGTAACATTTCGTACTATTTTCGGAAAGCGCCTAATATTCAGCCGCCTCTCACATCTAAACCACTAATATTTTGTTAGGCACACTCCATAGATTTGAATTGCGGAATATAAAGGGGAACATGTATTAGTTTTCTAAAACGGTTTGTTATGAATGGATTGGAAGTTATTAACTGTTATGTGGAACAATGCGTAGGCGGCTAGTGGCGCGCGCAACATAATTCCCTCAACGGCTTGAACTAGGAAATCCACTACAGTTTTCTTGTAGAGCCAGTTTATTACTCAGGAACTCAGAATAGAGATAAAACAAAAGTACAGCCCTCATAATTTTCTTAAAATTAATTTTTCTTATCAGGGGTGGACAAATATAAGGATATTTCTTTAATAAAATTCCACAAATTAACCACATTTATGAAAACTTATACGCTCATATATTTCTCCATTGTATTTTAAATTGTGAACAGAATAACTTATTATGAAATAGAAGATTCATATTTTAGCCAGGGTTGTCCAATGTGTTATCATATTTTGTGCTGACAGACTATAGTGATTATTTCTATAATGCTCGTGAGTTTGTTTCAGTATAATATAGATTTGTAAGTGTGCAAAGTATTAATATTAATTTCATCTACACAAAAATGTAGGCCTATATAACTATAATACGCCAAGGCCAGTTCTAGAGTATCTGGCCAGTATCTGTACCAAAGTGAAGTTTGACGCCCTTTCTACGTTAAATTAATCAATGGGGGTATTGGGGGGTTGCCCCCCAGCTTATGTGGGTACGGACATAGTCCCGGGAAAAATTGATTCTAAGGATGTGTTTGAACTACTTTAATGAGATTTAGGTTCACAAAAAATACTTGTTTAGTTAAAGAAAACTGAATATTATCACACAAAGAAAATAAACTTTAAGTCAGTAGGCATAATATGGCTCTTTTCTTTACTTCCAAAAGATCATCTTATTAACGTGTGTAAAATAGATGTCAACATTCGCCTGGAATCGAAATTGTTGCAAAAATCGCTAACGTAGAAGTTCCAAAACGTATCTAACTTCTCAGACTTGTTGAAAACCTCTATAACGGAGCCTAAATAAAAATTGTGTATAATACATTTAGATTTCTTTTTTTATCCAGAAACGTACGCAGGAATATATTTCGGGGGGCTGCCCAGAGTAGGACATAATTGTAAAAGGTATTCCACAATTGTGTGGTAGGCAATTTTGTGGAAACTCCGTATTTTTAAGTGGATGTACAGTTGTACATGATCGCAGTTAAAAGCTAGCAATGCAAGCTTAGATTTTCATCGCTATCAACCAAAGTTACATGATTGGGGTGCAGATTCATTTTTGTGACTTCCTCTTAGTGTGTCTTTTAGGGCGGAATGTAAGGTCGAGCTAAGTATGTGATTGGTTTATGGCTGCTATGAAGTTTGTTCTTCACATGGAAAATAGCATGTAATAAAACAATTCCATAGCAACAAATCCTGTACTTGACTTGACACTTGACTGCATACGGCCCTTAGTCCTCGTACCGTTGACTAAATATAGGCAACAGTATTTCTATTGTATTGTATTTTATTGCAGCTGTTAGATTACATGAAGATGTAGCAAGTACGGGCATCGTAATATAAGCATTGTCAAGTTTTGATGATAATGTAGATAGAGTTACATACTTATATACTAGTTATACACTTTTACCTATGATATTTAATACCTGCTCTATAATACTCATACATTTTACATTTACCTAACTTATATAGTACAGTCGTTTTCTTATACCTATTAGAATGTCAAAGAATGTATTGTCTAATGAAACTAAAGATTACAAAGAACAAAGATAGTTATACGTCTTAGTGTCCTGAAGTTTTTTCTTGATGCTATTGACACGTTGTAGAAACACTTTTCTATTAGGTAATTTCTCAATTTTCTTTGAAACATGTTCCGGTTGTAACACTTTTTATTTCATTGGGTAAGTATTTGAACAGTATCTTCGTTGCATGGGCAGGGGCTTTGTCCGTTATCTTCAACTTAGTTTCTGTCATGTGTTGGTTGGCCTTGTACCGTGTATTGTGCTGATGGGTATCGAGTTTTTCAGAAAAGCATGATGGGACAGCATCATGGTTCACGCACATACATTATGGTTGCATAAATGTGCTTGGAAGGGACAGTAAGAATTTTTAGTGATTTAAGAAAATGTTCTTTACATGTTTGCATTGGTTTAATATATACTGTATTGCCCTCTTTTGTAGCCTAAATTACTTTGCCATCATTTATATGATTAGATAAGTGCGTGATATGCAGATTTTAGTATGGTCATATTGTAGTATTGTTTTAGTTGTTTTATTACAAATATACCTGAACTGATCTTCTTAGCAATGAATTATACGCGGTCATCCCGTGTCAGGTTTTATCAATGTATAACCCCAAAACTTTTGTTACCCTTACTTCCTCTAATTCTTGTTCTCCTATAAATATGTCAACTTCCCTTCTGTGTTTGTTACCTGGGTTGAAGACCATTAGCCATTACATATGTTTTACTCGAATTTACTTTAAGACAGTTGTTTTCAAATTGTTGCACTATGTTGTTTGTTTCAACAAAAGCATCGACCTCAAGTCCCTCAGTTGTTTTATGAGATTGTTTTATGCTGCTTTACTAATAAAGATTTGTTACTGATTATGCACAATCCTGGATTTAGCGGGGAAATATTCCCTTCGCCACTGGATGAGCTTGCTATTTTGCATTACAGTAATATTAATGTAAATGAATAACCTGAAAGCCATGGTAAATCGAAGTTTCAGTTCAGAGTAGCCTAAAAAATAGATTAAAAAATAGAAAATCACGCCGAAACTATTTTCATGCCGTTAGTAGTATGTTTATACCAATGTATGTTTATGTGTATGTTTATGTCAGAGAATGGACTAGAAATTCCTAATAGAAAAGGACTTGGCCGTGTCTATATTCAGGTCCAAACTATACTTGTTGGCAGATTTAAAACAAAACAAAACAAGATGTATTTAGTTACGAAAATTATCTTTATTGATATTATTGTTGTTAAAAGTATGCCTACTTGAGGTGGTTCATACTTATGATACGCAAGCAGATGATACTAGTGAAAGTATTTGTACTGTGAAAGAAGTGCATCTGGGTAAAGTAAATCTGCGGCGTACTTGGTACCTAATATTAAATCAGAAATCGGGCTACCAGTCAATATTGAATAGGCCTAGTCAATAAAAATTAAGTTAAAATAGCAATAGGATAAGTTTGGAATCAGCACACATGCTGATAGTGACATAAATGCAAAATCTCAGAAGAATGGTTGCGAACTAGACATGCAGAAACGCATTGCGCGATCCCTGCTAGGCCGGCGAACGTGTGTCGCAGTTAGCGGGGACGCTCGCGGGCCGCTGGGCCAGTCAGGTAGATTATGTTACATCGTTGCATAAACAATTAGTTTACTCAGAATCTAATTGCTATATTTTCACAAACTAAACTCCACATCCGGCCTGACACCCACATGATGTTTTGTGGAAAAACGCATACCAATATGTTGATTAGTATCATAGATATAGCAATGTATAAATGGTCTGGAATCACAAAAATGTTGCATGTTTCGGCAAAGGGGTTTCTACCCTTCGCATACTCAAGTGCGGAGTAATTTTGGACTAGCCATTCTATCTGCAAATAAATTCTACGCAATCACTATTTTTGTATTATGTTCTACGTTATTTTTTCGTTGTGTTATCATGTATTTTAGTAAAGAAACTGCATTCTCCCCTTTGGTAGATTAAGGGATGAAAAAACATGGTTCTACACGAATTCTTAAACTACAATGTCGAATTAAAATTAGTAAATTATGCCTCCTATCATATTTAATAGGTTTCGTCTTGTTGTACAAGGTGTATGGGTCAAACCTTAAATAAGCGTCGTAGGACTCGCTTGCCGCTCCGTTATAAGGTTTTATTTGTTTTTACAATTATTGTTATGCTTATCAAACGTGAAATTATCTAGATATTTTTTAAATCTGTAAGCTTACTTTGGTGTGACAGTTCACCTAAACACACATAACAAGTTTTTTTTATCTCGTAGAATTAGATCTGTGATATAATAAAATGTAAACAAAGTCTGTTTGTTAATGAATTATTCCAAATTAAATGTTTATGTATATTGCATATCAATCAACGCGCACGCAATACATATTTTAAGAGCATCATCGCTGTACAAACACTGTAACGCACATAACTAATGTGTAATGAACAATACAAACTTTGACAGAGTAAATACGTTCAGAAATCATAAAGCTAACAATGCAGCTTGATCAAACTCGCTAGAACAAGTGTTGCTGCAACGTTGATTGTGCTGATTTTCAATGAAGATTGATATTCTTCTAACTTACAAGTTTTTTTTATATATAACTGGGTGCGCCTATAACAAATATAATGATAATTGGTGCCATTTCGCAGATTTAAATTGAAATAAACCCATGGAATATATATAGACAGTATTGAAACATGATTTTATCTTAACGCCTCATAAAGCAAACTATCTCACTTGATCTTCAGATTGATGGGGCTATTCCTTTCAACTTACAAGTTCACCCAGACACTTAATCTTACAACTTGTATGTTAAGAATCTGACAAGTACAATGCTGAATCGTCTATCTAAAGGTTTTTGATGTACGGCTCTTAATTTGGTGCACCTCATGTCGTACTAAATCAGTGTCGTAAAGTTTTGCTCCCTTTCGCGTTTATTTCTTCACAAATCAAAGGCTGCTTCTTATTGGGCTGGCTGCCTAGAATCAAATCCTCGGTGGCGACCGGCGACCGTTGCTGCTTGGGTTGGGTTGGGGGAATCACAAAGAATGATAAAGAATTGAGCGGGAAACGTCGTGAGATCGCAAGCCTAGGCGATAGCGGTATACGTCACTGTCACAGCTCTTATATCTAAGAGGTTTGTTACCGGGGAAACAAATGCTGCTATATTACTACTTGGATTTGTTATCTCTGGTATTAAATTGTGTAAAAGCTGGCGTTGAAAACTTTAAGTTTTCGTTTTATTCATGGCAAGGAACGGAGAACCAGCGTTTTAAAAGAAGCTTTTTAGAAACGTGTAGGCCTACAAACTTGGAAGATTTAGATGCTTTATGGTACACTCCTCTACACTAGAATGTGCGGATAATCCAATCCAAATTACGATGATAACAGAGAAAGACACGAAGTCGTTTTTTACGTAAGGCATCCCCAATATTGCAAAATTATCTTCCAAGATGATGGTTTAAAAAATGTAGAACAATCAAAATTAGGTGGGTGTAATATTGTTTGAAGTTATGGCGTGTCTGTCGTAACTGTTCCCGCGCCTTCTGGTCCGCGACAGGGTGTAATTTTTAGTCGGATCCAATCTCACGCGGTATCTGACACGTATTGACAGTAAATCATAACGACCCGAGTTCAATATTGATGTAAGTGGCGGGAAAAGACGGCCCAACCCTTCATAGTACACTCTCATTCCTCCCCTGACAACGTCTTAGAGCAGAAAATTACAATCGTGTATCAGTATTCAGGAGAGGAGGTCTACAGGGGTTTGCCTGGGATGGTATTCACCCCCGGGAAGAAGTGGCGCCAGATGTGGTGCGTACTTAGCGCCCTTTTTCATCCCCCTCTCCACCCGTCGTATATCCAAATATCACCAGGCACCACCCGTCCCATCAATTCGATTCTCTTTATCAGAGAGAATACTAGAAATACTCCTGTAGAATCTATATTGACTTTGCGAGGTTGTGATATTAGTTACGTTGTAGTAAGTTACCTTTTGGACGCTGTGCGGCGCTGCTGTCGCAAGGAGACAGCCAGCGCGGCGTGTGGCGAGACTTGGAAGCTGGCAGCGTAACGGACACCCGCTGGCGTGTCTTTAATCAGTTCCGCTATAGGCCACGCACAGCGGTGCTCCACGACATATCACAGTCCTTCGGCCTGTCTATTCCACTGTATTATCAGCTCAATGGAGGAATGGAGTGACCCCGTCGTTCCTGAGAAGCATAACAATCTTCTCGGGCAATTTATGATGACTTCATCTTGCTTTGTCTTGGACAAGAGTACTCTAATAAGTTTTGCGTCACGCTGGTTGGCTCCTTCTGAGTCTGACTTCCATTTACTGCACCATATGAACTGAACACAAGTATATTGTAGTAAGTCCACTGTTTTATGGAATTTCTTTTGTGGCCGTAGTAAAAGAAGAAGTTTGCACGACAATCGACTTCCAGGGTTTTATTATAGACGATATTTATAGATTATAAAAAGTGATATCAGATGATTTTCTTTGTTGTTGGAATCTCTTTTGAGGCTTCAAAGAATCCTGCAAGAGGATATTACGTTATACTGACAGTAAATGCTTTGTTTGTTTTGTAATGTGTGCATGTGAATGATGAATATCTCTAAAAAGAAAAATCTCTACCATATAGATGGTAAGCATTTTAGCGGTTATTATTGTACACTTTATTTTTGTATATTATATATAATTCGTTTAGTTCGTTTGATAATGAAATAGAGATATTTTCATTAAATAATACCTTTAACTAAAATTATAGCGGCTATTTACACAAACACAGCTGTTGTATTAATAAATATTTATATGTCCCTCCTATTCATTCTGTGACAAAACACATTTACCAAGTAGGACAATAATTAGAACTATGTACTCAAATGACAATAGAAATGATAATATTATGCATTCCTCCACATGTTTTCTCGGTGACCATGGGCGCCGTGGGGGAGGGGGGGGGGGCAAGGTGTTCGCTTGCCTTCCCCCCCCCCCCCACCCCCTCCGGATCTCAGGAATTTAAAAATTTACTGGCTTTACGATATGCGCTTTTTTTGCACCATTTCATTTAAAGTAAATAAATATATAACAAAATATCAAATAATTTAAATTAGAGTCAATCCCTCCCTACACGAAACTGTTAATTTTATCTCGAAGTATTGCTATTTGTAGTGTACATAATAAATCAAAGAACCACTGACAGACTGTTACGAACGCACCCCTCGGAACGAGCTCGCTGACTAGCTTTTTATTCTGCTACTATCATTTGCACCACACAAGTAACACGATATTGGTTCCACGTTTTGAAGATTTCTGTCATATAGTGGGATTTTTCAATTTTATTTCTACGAAAATATTTTTGTATATCTTTTACCTCTTAGTAAATCAAAATAGAACCCTGTTTTGACAAATACATAGTTCAATTATAGTTGTTCAATACATCGATCAATTTCAGAACATACTTAAATAATCCAAAATCGGATAAAAAGTATTGAGAATCACCCCAAAAAACGCCCTGCGTTGCAAATTGGGGAATTTCGCCCCCAAATCTCCTTCCACCCAAATGAAAAGCGTTATGTCACTGTGACACCCCCCCCCCCCCCCCCCCCCCTCCCTAAAATATATTCTGGCGGCGCCTATGTTGATAACCATTTCATAGAATGTTATTTTTTAAATTAACTTTCATAATATTGTTTATATCCATTGTAGTAGAATCTCTTCCCGAATAGGCGTTGGTCTTGTAAAACGGGGTTTCTGCGTTACAGGTGAATTAGGTATGGATGTCACGTGGCCTTATCTCCCAACTCATCGTCCCGATTGGCATCGTTACCAACCAAAATATGAGAAGAAATTTAACCCCAAATATCATATAATCAAAAATCCCATCCATTGGTAGACGACAAGGTACTTACTACATATTCCACGTGGGACTTGAAAGAATGTAATCTTTTAATCTGGGCTTCGAACTCACCCTAACATGTGCGCAACACGGCTGACTGGAGACAAATGCTGCCGTCATTTCATTTATAGCTCATGTCAATCGGACTAGCTGTCGTGGACAGTTAGGGGTGGGAGGGGGGGGGGGGGGGGGGGCGACGACCTCCCATTTTCGCCATGTTACCCACTAATTAGATTAGTATGTGACATTATACACAAGAGCAGCCATGTTCCAGTAGCTGGTAGAAGTTTCAATAGAATTATTGATTTATTACTACAGAGCTTAGCTAACTGTGTAAAGTGCATGCAAATTTAATAAGTTTTAAGTTGCGGAAAACTATGCAAATCAAGAAATAACATTTCATAGGAATTAGTATCAAAATTTACATAATTAGTTAATTGTTGATAACAACAATGCAATCACATTGAAATGGATGAGTTTGGATCTCCTAGTTCCATGATTTATTGTGATGAGTCTGAGTAAATGGGTCAAGTCTTATGTCAGAGGTGAGCTCAATTTATTGTATTACATTCTTACATGTTCAGTGTGCCTATTTGAATTTACGACTAGGTAGCATTGTGTAAAAATATTAACTTACAATTTTCAAAGAAAATATACCCAAACGGTATAATTATTTAGTAATTGTAAAATAAAATAAATAGAATTTTATCCTTCAAAGCGAATACACAATACTCTGGCACAAAAGCGTGTATGTACACTTTTTTTTCATACATCCTGTCCTAGTACACCTGGTTACCTAGAATAGTGGTTTGCAGAATTTCTAAACAAAAATTACATCTCCCATTTATAATCATCATACGTTCATAAATGCGAGTTTGTTTGTTAGGAACAATGCTTAGAACAGACAGATACCAACATGAATGTGTTTATTTTTTTATTTTCCATCATCCAACAACGAACGTTGACAGCTGCTGGCAGACCCATTCACATAGCTTCTACAAACCTTGTTTAAATATAATTAGTCTCTACAAAAAACTTACAATGATATGAATACGAGAATATCTATAGTATATGGTAAATATGATCCGTTCTATTTCGACGCTGCTTTTACAGTTTATGGGTTTTTGACGGATACTGTTGAAGTCTCTTTCATATAAATAGAGTTACTAATGAGAAAGTATTTGAAACAGCAAATGAAAAAGAAGGATGTTGGAGTACATGTTTAATGAAACGAAGAGATTGTTTGGTTGGACATATCTTTAGGCAAGAAGTAATAGTACAAATGAAACTGAATGAAGTAGAACGGAACAATAGCACAGCCTGACCAAGATTGGAATACGTTAAGTAGATACTATACGTACGATATAAACACAGTAAGCATTGAGTTTGTTAGTGTGGGTAGAGTCCCAGCGACCATTGGCGACTGTCTATCCATAAATCACGTTAGTAGTACTGGGGGGAGAAGGTAGATGCCGCCACACGTACCCACTGATTAGGCCCGCTGATGTGGCGGCACCTAGCGGCTCCCCTCCAGCACTACTAACGTACTCGGTCGATTTATGGGTAGACAGTCGCCAATGGCCGCTGGGACTACTAAGTACTACTAACACTACTAACACTACAATACTACTACTAACTACTAACTACTACTAACACTAACAGCACTACTTAAGTACATGTCGATTTATGGGTAGTGACAATCGCCAATGGCCGCTGGGACTCTACAAACACTAATAAACTCATGGTATAACAGTCCATACAGTACCGAAACTCAAGCTATTATCTTGCTGTAATCACATGCGCGCGCAGGTCCTGTGACTGTGGGCTGTGGATGTGGTCGAAGATCCGATAAAGTAGTACGACTGTAATAGCTTGAGGTAGTTTTTGTAATGGTAAAGAATATGTTATGTTAACCCAATCACCGCTATGCCGCGCTAGTGTCGCCATGCGCAAGTTGTTCAATGGAGCTGCTATAGTTGAGAAACTGTAAGAATGACGGCCCCTTCCGTATCCCCTCCACTGCTCCCCGACCCCCCTCAACTCCCTGAAACAACAAACTGAACAACTGAAGCAAACTGATTTTCAGTTAGGTATTTCATTTTGTCTGGTTGTCACGGAGTTGAGGGGGTCGGGTAGCTGTGGAGGGGATATGGAGGGGGCCGTCATTCTTACAGTTTCTCAACTTTTCACGAGTTTCGGTACTTCATGGATTCTTATATTGTGATATAATGAGCTGTTGAAAACCAAACCATATACATAATTAACATAACAACATACATGATAATATGAATTGTTGTGCTCAACAAATACAAATTATTCACGTACACTACGACTTAAACGCACATAAGTTTAACAAGTCACCTCGCCTAATCAAAAGGTGGTATTTTTCACGACACATTTCGTGAGTATAAACGGATTTATTTTCTACCGATACCAATTGCAATAAATCGATACTGGACTGAAAAATTGTGCAGCAAAATGATTGTATAGCCATCATTTTGTCCACGTGAACGGTTAAGGCGATTGTTTAGTATTGTAAAAGAAGTGTGCATATGAAAGTGATAAAAAAAACTGATAAAAACGCATTACTGTAATTATTATGGTGATTCCTGTTTGTGTTTTTCAAGCTTCATTGTTTTTAAATTGTGTGTTTAATCTTCTGCTCACAAGATGTAAAGAACAAAGTTAGTAACAAGTACTGAGTAGTTATTTTAGTTATTCAATGGCATTCATTTTGTATTCACTTGAAGACGCACAAAAGATTCAATTAATCAAACCTAACAGATAATTCTGATCCTTAAACACGCTTGAACTCCTTTGTGAAAATTAATATCGATTCCTTTTTTATTTTCAATTAATCTAATTTTTTGCAAGTTAAGCGAAAATTATTCAGTGACATTTAGATAACAGTTATTGGAAGTTTGGCAATTTACTGTTTGCTACATTTTCCCTTATTCCTCGAAAAACTTTGAGCCATTACTCAAAACGTCTATACCGGCGTTTCTATAATGATAAAAACTTCGTCCCACTCTGGAAGCAAATTGAGTTCTATCTGCTCCGAGAAGGAAATGATCATTATTTGTGATTGCTACTGTGCATTATGATGAGATACTTGATTAATTTCAGTAAAATTGGAAATTATTTCTACGAAAGAAATGAACGGCTAGTTCCCTTAGAAATTGAGATCTTTGGGTAGTGCAGACTCCTATCTATAGTCAAGAATTAGTTAAGTACTTTCATTTGGGTAGACCGAGTTTTATTTGTTAGTTAATTTATTTTTTCTCTTGTGAATAGAATCAAGAATAGCCACGATGGTAACCAAAACACGTTCATGACCTTATTTCCGTTAAACGTTCTCACATCCCAAACGAGTCTCCTTCATCTAGACTCTAATGTCTAGACACTACCATACATGCTGTTATAAATGTCATATTTCGATAAGCCATGCTAGTCACGTGCTATTGTTAAAGCTGCATTATAATATGTTGATTTAAATGAGTTCGTTGGTTTTTCCATTTTTATTTAGTATCTAATATTTATGTTTATTCTTTGACGACGCTACAACTGTGATATAGCGTCAGCCGAATAAGATCCATCACACATCACAGGAACTGCGCGCGCACCTGTTTGCTGCAAGTTTCGCTACTGAATAGATTCCTTACACTGTGACGTAACATTCAAATAAATCCATTCGAACCGCTCTACTTATATTTCTTTCTAGATCACAATAGGGAACACGCGTATAAAAATTTTAATCGATTTTTAAATACCTTGTCTCTCATTAAATAATGTTGTGTCTTTAAATTTTAAAAAACGGATCAGTCTATGCCTCAAAATAATTGGTTTAGTAACAATAAATAAAAGGGTGCGAAAAACGAGCCGCCGCCATGTTGATGGGATTTGACGTCATGGTTTTGTACTGTGTAAGCTCACCGCCTCAGCGATTGGTCTGTTACGCCACGTCGAATCATTGCGTCACAGCCACCTGTACGCGTTTCAGATCCCCGAGTTTAAACTTCAATAAATGCGACCACATTAAACCAATTTAAAAATTTCTTTTTTACTTGGGACTTGCATTAATATACTTTGTGTATCATATACTATTAAATTAAGTGCTTGGTTTAGCAAATAAAATCGTACGGGTGTTGCCTATTATTATGGTTGCAACATTCATGCCAGTAGATAGACCTATTATATTTATGTTACGCAGTTTCTTTTGATTTCACATATAAACATATTGTGCTATATCTGGATATATATATATATATTATTCTGAAGGTTTTCGTGGACTGAAGTTGATGTAGTACTTGGTTTCAGAGTTTTTGTCCAGCAAACCAGTTTCTATACAGCAAACTACGCGGATAAAAACTCTAAAACCAATTACTATATATATATTAAAACACCACAGCTTTAGTGGCCAGGATTTGTGTCAGTAAAATTAAAATAATTGCGGGTTATTCCGCCACGTCCTACCTTCATATTGTGCCAACGTTTCAGGAACCTTATGGATCCTACCATCAGGGCGTCGAACTCTCAACTTGTGAACAAGTTAGAAAGGAACAAGGTAGGACGTGGCGGAATAACCCGCAATTATTTTCATTTTACTGACATATATATATATGATTTCTTAGATTGTGTTAGTTGCAAAATGTTTTCTTACTATATATATACATACATATATTACATTCTCAAATTCTCGCGGACATATGTGTACATATTGCAATTCTCTGGGGTTTGTTGCCGCGAATAATTTACTAAAGAAGGATGCACTGACTTACCCTTCCCTTCCTGACGTTTCGGGAAAGACATCTCCCATCCTCAGAGGCCCTCACTCGACGATGTGCATCTCGAGCTTCGAAGCCGCGAACTGACTTGTTCAGTCGTGGTCAATCCTCCCGCGTGTACATCTGCGTCATGGTTCTTATCTCGTAGTGAAACCAGGTTGGATCGACTACGCGGCAGTAAATATTCGTAAATTATTTGCGGCAACAAGTCCCAGAGAATTGCAATATGTACATATATATATATGATTTGATTTTGATTTCTTGATTTCTTAGATTTTGTTGGTTGCAAAATGAAAAGTAAGAAAACATTTTTATTTATTTTAGTTTATTTTAAATAAATTTTGGATTGGTTTTACCGAAAAATGTTTTCTTACTTTATATATGTATATATATATATATTTGTTATCAGTGCATTGATCGTGCTCGAGTAGACTTTGATCTTGAAAACCAGGATGTGGTGGATTTCATCCTTATATATCATATTATCATTGTCTCGATTGGTATCGTTACAAAATTATGAGACACCCAATTTACATCTTCTCTATTTCTATACTATGATGATTTAGTGATCACGAGAACAGTCGTGTTAAAACGTGTGACAAAGTATAAAACGGCTTCTTAGATGTTCGTATATCCGAGGTAAAAGAGTTCAAGGCGACCCGAACTACTACGTTTGTCATAATTCTGATGTGTCGCTTGAGTTCAGTAGTGGTTCACTTAAATAATTCATTGCGCTCTTGCCTTATTCCTTTTGCATGGAACCGAGTACGTTTGCATACGGTATTCTGTCATTAAAAACGTTATTTATATTTCTAATACATCCATCATATCTAGACAACAATTCGTAATTAAAGAGAAATTATGAAATCGTTTAAAACAATTTTACTGACAGCACAAAAAACTATTATTTTACATTCTACCATTGTATATATTTTAGCTCATATTGTCACCAACATACTGCTCAGGTGCTCAGGTTGTATTGTAGAACTTTATCAAAGTGGTACTGAGGCAAAAAACTAAACAAATTCACAATTGCCTGAGAGGATAATTTGCAAAACAATTATAACAATTTAAAAAGTCAACTCCTTTGCGGTCGTTCGCAACGTAAACTATGGCCGACATGGAACGGTGTGAAATTTCATAGCTACCTACTATACTTCATAATAATTATTGAAACTGAGTCTTTTAAAAAGCAAGCACGATTCTAATTAATAGGCGATGGAATTGCTTTTTAGGAAAGAATCACAATAATTGCTTTAGAACACTATGTAGTAGTTAAAAGTTCGATTTGTCATTTATATGCATGTGCACATACAAAACGATTTTCTTGTAAAAAGTACAACTAGTTTTAATGAAACTATACTTCGTTACAAACATAAAATAACTCATTGGCAAATAAATAAAATTTAGCAATATTTTGGCATGGTTTTAAATTTACAATGTAATCACAACTTTGTCTATTGATTATCAATCAAATTATTAGTATTAAATGCCAAAATTACCCTTTTCAACTGCTCAGATTACTTTTCCAATCGCGCACTAAAATAGAACATAAATGAGCATAGAGCATAACAGAAAGAGCACCCTAGGACGTGGGTTCGAATCCCACGTAAGGTTGTCGTATTTGCAATTTATCTTTATCCATCCCCCCTCCCTCCCCCCCCCCCCCCCACGCCCAATCGTCTGGACTAGCATGTGTAGCGACATAAAGCAACAACAATCCGTCTTGTAGTGGTAGCTAGTGATTCATGATTCCGTCTGGAATAGAAGACAGACAGTCCAAGACATTTTCCAGCGACTTACACTGTACTTGGCATAGGTGACTCAGTACGCGTAATATCGGGGGGAGGTTGTTATTGAAGGTAACACAGCGGCGGGGGGGGGGGGGGGGGGAGGGGGGAAGGAAGAAGAACGCACTGTGGAATTCGGTCAGTCACTAGGACATGCTTGGTTGTGTAAAGACGTGTGCGATTGTATGTGTGGATAAATAGCAAAGATAGACCTTATAATAGTGCCACGATAGTGCAGTGTGAGTGAAATAGGGGATCGAAGAACGCGTGCATTTCTTCAAGTAAGGTAAGTTATTTCATGTCAAACTTACCAATAGAGGTGGCTCGGCGGTAAGATGCGAGACTTATTCGGGAGGTCGCCGGTTCGATTCCGGCCACCGGCAGTGCTGACTGGAGGTTTTCCTCTGTCGTTAAGGCGAATGCTGGGATTTAGTCCTACTAATAGCCCTTGGACTTTCCTTCCCAGTAATCCAAACATCTAAATAACCTTGGTAGGCACCTGAAGAGTGGTACATCAGGCAAAGCTGGTGTGCACCCTATAACGGGTATTCTTACGAAAAATTATTAATTTTTATGTCAAACTTAAGATAAAGAAATATCTTGGGAATACAATGACACACATCGTTGTGTTCCTATTGCACTAACAACAAGACAGTTCTCTTCATAAAACAAAGGACCAACAGTTATCGATAGTCATTGACTCTTCCTGGATCGATTATCGAATTGCTCGCCCGCCCGTGGGAAATAGTGGTTTTGATTCGATTATCGATTATCGCGATCGGGGTACGAATGCAGGCCCGCGGGAACAAACTTCGTATTCTATAACATTCTTCATGTTCACATTATGCGAAGAAATATTTTTTTTCTTTTTCGTGCCTGGAGGTACAGATGTTTTAATGCAATTATTATTAGTGGCCACGTTATATTGAATAGCTTAAATAAATAGTGATTCTGTAAGTGGACTTAAATATAAATTATTCTTTATGATGCAAATACATTCTAAAGAAAAAATGTTGCACGTGGTGTAAGTCTAATTTATAAGCTTATCAATGTTTGTGTTAGAATGACAGGCTATATCCAGTCAGCGAAAACTTAATTTCGCGAATGCTTTAAAAAGTTTGCGTAGTATAACATTTGCGGAGAAGCTGTTGCGTTTCAACTTTTCGCAAATAAAGCATTGTTCTTTGCGTTTCGCTAAATGCATTTTCCTTTCGCTAAATGCATTTTCCTTTCGCTAGTGTCAATTTCGCAGACACTCAGTTTCTTTTCGAAAAGTTTAACTGGATCGACCGCGGCCTTTGCATTCCAGTTTCTAATCCCGGCTTGAGGAATGGATGTCATGTCACGTGTATCATCTTCATTGTCACTTATTTAGCATCATTGCCAAAATATGAGACGTTTAGCTCAAATATAAATCTGATGACGTCGCTCATTTCAAGATTGTTGCACAATCTGTGATGCTACGAAGACACTAAAGGAGATACGACATTTCAAAAACGTGATTGCAACGCCATCTATTGAGAAGCTTCCCTACTAGATGTACGACCACCATCCCCTTAGCTCAATCGATAACATCCGTGGAGCTAAGTCGGTAAAATAGTAGCAGACTTCTATACCGATCTTGCACGCGGCGTTATTATTGAAAGGACCAACCAGATCCCTCTGTAGGAGACGGCAATACTTCAGAGGTAGACATTCATGTGCTCAGAGGTAGCGAGCGCACATACGGGAGGATAAAGGGTTCGAATACCGCGACCAGAAATTCTAGCTGAAGATTGTATCATAGTTGATCCTTAGTAATCAGGAGGATCCCTTGGATATTGCTTTCCAGATTTCCTAAATAAAGCCCATTTTAAATAGGTACCTAGTTAATCAATGGTGATGATGATAATTGGGCTTAGATAAGACAAGATTGTGTTTATTTAGCTTCACCAGCTATTATTGTCGTTCATACACTTACACTACTCTCTTATTATTAATATCAATTAAATATACATATACTTACAATTTATTTTTAATATCAATCATATGTTCAAATACATATTTTGTAGCTTCTGATTTAAATTTTGAAAAGTTTTTTATTTATATATTTTTTATGCGTCTGGATGTTTATGTATGTCTGTTTTTTATGTTATATGTATTTTTTACTTATCATATATTGGCAACGATGTTAATCGAGACGATGTGTGGGTGATATATTAAGATGAATAATTAATTACTGCTTAATATTTTGTTAGAAAGTATAGGAGCATCCAATAATAATCATACCCAAAAATTATCTCTGTCTGAGTCCGGGGTAGAATCTATCCAGGGTAGTTCTGCCTGTCATTCTAGGCAGCCACGTGAAGAACGCTATATTAATTACTTTTCAGATGCGTTAATAAACAGTGAAGAACGCTTATTAATTACTTATCAGTCAAGTTTATCGTTAATAAACAGCAATCACTATGATCGACGAAATAGTGGAAGTGTTATTTTAGTGATTCTATCCGTTGGTATCATGAGAGCTTTCACGAATACCTTAGAAATGTACAATTTTAGTATTAATTACTCTTCAATATTTAAATTCTTTTTTCACAATTAGGGCGCTATCTTTATTTTACCAGCTCACACGCTTTATTAAAAAATAAAATATCGCCCATTCGGATTTATAACATTTTGATGTTACTTTGGAATCGATCTCAGTTACTAAGGTTTGACTCCAATACTTAGGGCAATAGTGCGTACGCAACGGTTATTTGAAGTGTGTATCGTAGGACTCAGCTTTACCTGATATGTTCCTCTGGGTATATTTGGGTGTTTGGATAGTCGGTAAGTAATGTCCAAGGACTGTGTGTACGTTTGCAGTTCCTGAGTTGACCTTTATGAATTCGTAAAACCTTCAGCCAGTATTACCGAAGGCCGGTATCGAGCCGGTCTCGGTTACAGTCTTCCGTGTTACCCCTGAGCCACCTCTACCGGCGGTAGTGGGTTGTGCCACGTGTGATACGGTAATCCACTGTTCAGACCCTCGACTGGGCTCTTAGAATAACAACCCCAGTTAGGTCGTCATTACAATAGCGTCTTATTTATCGCCTAACAACACGAGGTCACGTACGAAGCAAAGTCTGTAAATCCCCTGGCGGGGGCTCGTCGAATGACCGAGGTTTACCGAACAGTTATGTGTATTAACATATGATTTTTTTGGGGTTCTATAGTCTTATTTAAGGCTGGTCCACACAGATTTTTAAGACATAATGCATAAGGTTTTAAGACGTTGTTTTAAAAACAACAATGAAAACAACGTCTTAAAACTAAAACTTTGTGTGAACGCCAGTACGTGTTTCCTATGATCCAACTTTACGACTACGCGTTAAACATTAAATCGTATGTCTTAAAAATCTGTGTGGACCAGCTCTTAAAAAGAGTGTGAAGTCACTTCCGTGGTGACATTGTGCCTTGACATGGCACTTATATAGTGTCCACAAGTTTTTTTTTTAGTGTGTTTTATCTTGTGTATTTGTTATTATATGTTAATGATAATTGTATCGCACTTGTGGGGCAATGCCCTGTTGCTGACAAATAAACATCAATCAATCAATCAAACAAGCTCCGACAGGAGATTGACGGACCTTGCGTACAAACGAGCCGCTTCGCATCCAGACAAACAGTCTCACTATCGCGCAATATCTACGTGTTTTAGTAATATCTTGAGAACGCTTAACTATATATATATATATATGTAGTAGTAGGTTCTCGGGTTGCTGTCCACGTTACTTGCTCTTTAGAGACTGGTTGCTGGCCCAGAAATGGGCCATTGTCAATGTAATTCGGTTCTCAGCTTCGGAAACCAACGAATCATCCTGAAGATGGCAAATGAGATTTTGTCGAAACGTCGAGACATTGACAATGGCCCATTTCTGGGCCAGCAACCAGTCTCTAAAGAGCAAGTAACGTGGACAGCAACCCGAGAACCTACTACTACATCTTCTTCAGTCCGCGAAAACCTACAGAATAACATATATATATATATATATATATAAAAAGTGGTTACCTACTAACTAATATTTAGTTTCGTAAGAACTAACTACTAGATTTCGGAAACAAGTTAGTCGCTACGGTTGCTATTTTGGATTGCCAAATGTAATAAATTGGTTCTCAAAATGACAACCGTAATGATGGCAAAATTTGAAATTTTGTTAATCCTGTTTTTAATTCATATGACACTAAATGTTGGCTAGTAACCACTTTTTTAATGTAATGCGGAATACATAAGATTACTAAAAACTTTTCATTATGCGCGATTTTAATAGTTGAGTAGTTTTTTTTAAACGCTCTAAAACATTGATGAATATTTTGTGCATTTACAATTATTCAAATCAAGATTTCAACGTGTCTATATTCATCTTATTGTCATTGTCAGCACGGAAGTGTTTAAAATAATCTAACCCAGACTCAGTCTCTAAAACAAAATAATACAAGATCCGACAAAAAGGGTATCATTTTTTTAGTCAACAATGAATGCTCTCGGAACAACGAGACTAAACAGGTTCATTACATTCCTTCATCAAGCATAAGGGTTCCAGCAACTTTTTGTCACTTCAAACATCAAACGGTTACCCTTATTGATTTTTGTCTGCGTCACTGATACTTTTTAAGCAATGCTTACGTTAATTCTCAAGTAACATTTTATGCTTCCGTTTATTGTAAATTAAGATCTTCATTTATCTTAAAATTTTATTTTATTTTATAGTATTTTATCTTATATTCCACGTTATTATAATTAGACATTGGAGATTGTTTTACTTTTTCCCCCAAACAATATGATTGGCCTTGTATAAGGTTATATTATGTTATATATTAAGGTTATATGGTAAGGTAAGGTATATTCTTACAAAAGGCTGTATCACTTTCGTTGGAAACCGACTGTTCTAAAAGCAATCTTATAAACTAAGATCACATTATATCAGAAGTGGCAGATCCGGGCTTTGTTTACTGTGTTATTACACGTAATAATGAAATAACGTCTGAACTGATTATCTTTGAAAAGGTGTGTACGGTAGGTAGTGTGTGGTACGTTTCATGCAACAGAGATGGTGCTGGTGTCGCACTTACGGATTCCTCGTGGCGAGTCGATATTACAGTCGACAGCATTGGTGGCATCATACGTTCCGAGTTTTTCTTCTCACTTTTCCCCAAAGAATAATATCAATAATTTTTCTTAAGAATACCCGTTATTTACCCCTCTTCAGGTGACTAAGTATGTTAGGGTTATTGGATAGTTGGAAGAATTATCCGAGGGCTGTTAGTACGATTCAATCCCAGAATTCGCTTTTTCGACTGAGGAAAACCTCGGAAAATACCTTCAGTCAAGATTGCCGGTGGTCAAAATCGAAAGGGCGACCTCTCAAATTTGAGTTCCACGTATTACCGCTGAACTACCTCTATCAATCCTCAAAGAAAGAGCACCACACAAAGGAACACCATTTCATTACCATAGGTTACAAAACAGCATACATACAACGTAGCACATAACCTTTTATTTTGAGAATTACTTTGGTTTGGACCAGGCCTCTCGCTGGAATATTGCATTATATTCTTCAACTTTTACCTGGTCTCCAGAACATTTTATGGATTAGTTTTTAAGATTATGGAGGTGTTCTTACAACTTCTTATGTTCGTTGGTTAATGATCAAAGTTTGAGAAGTCACTAAAATTCAACGCTTAAACCCTATAGATATAAAGATTTCTACATCTGTCCAATGAGAACGTTCGTCTGGATGTAAATTAACTAATTATACGCCAGATAATTGTAGGAAATAGCGAGGCGCTATTTTTGTAAAATAGCCTAGCCCCATTTTCAAACTTTGGCTGTGCCATCTGTCCTTACTTTGAGGGTGTAGTCTAGTAGTGAATACAAATGATGGCATGGAAAGTTTAGCAATCCAAATGCTTATTGCTTATAGCACTCAAATAACATATTCTTAAAAATATAATTTGAATCCCTATTCTAACGGCTAGGTTTCTATATTTCCAGTATAGGGGTTAAAACACGCTTTTGAAGAAGTTCAAGCACTAGTTAATGGCATGAGTACCCTTTTGAAACTCTTATATGTATATATATATATATATATATATATATATATATATATATATATGTATGTATACACACTTTTTTTAAATAATTACAATTTTCCAATTTATTTAATTTTTAACTTATACGGTAGATTTATGATCGTAAGTGGCTGAAAATGCGACTTCGAAGTATAACTTGCATCGAAATCGACATATTTTAAGTTTTCATTGTCTTCCATTAACTGAAACACTATTCACAACTAAATTCATTGCTGCTTTAACCATGTATTGGAAGTAAACTTGATAAACTTATTGCGGATCGAAAGAATATTTGAGTCTAAGGCAACCTAAGACCAATTTTTGTAAAATTATGCAACAAAATAACGCTGCCATTTCATAACTCATAAAAGATTTTTTTTACCAAACGTGTAGTATATTACTCCTCAAACAAAACGTGAGGTCCAAATTGAAATGCAAATCTCAATCAAATATTCATTTCGACTAACGATGCATCATAAATTAATAACTGTTTTTAGCTCAGTCTTTAAAAATGGTAAATATCTGTCCGAATAGTTACCATTAAAAGGGTATAGATATATATCTATCTAGTGACGACGTTCTTCTCGCTTTAATGCGAAACTGTTATAAAAAAGTCACGTGGCAAAGAAAAAGGGAGAAGATTAGAAAAGTACGCCAGTGAAAAATCGGATGGGAGGACTCGGGAAGGTGTGGCGTGAAATGGCTTGCCGTAAGGGCTATTGAATTTAAGTAATTTCCACCCCTGCGACGCGCAAATCCTCTTTTCTCCTCCGCTCGCAGAAAATGATAAAGATTTCAACTTAAAGCAGTTTTCGGCGTGAGCTTTCCCCCATCAATTTCATGCACTCTAATACTCTCAAACTTCAACCGCGCATCGACTTCCGTGAATTACGTTCGAAAAAGAAAAACACCTCCATATACTTGGTTGACAATAAGAAACACAAAAGTCTTATTAAATGGCGATTAGGAATAAAGGGTGGCGCTCCCGTTGAAAGCAACATACAATACGATATAAACCAACGCGGAAATTATACGCTGAAAAAGTGTCGACATTGTTTGTTGGCCCTCGACAATAAATCCCAATACCTTTGTCGTACTCAATTTAACATTTTGCCCTAGTTCAGTTTCTCCTTGTACGGCTAAACATTCTACGTTGTTCTTTTAATAATTTGAAAATATTATGTTACCAACCACCGCTATTGCAATATAGAAACACTTTAGATATAATTACATTCCTTTGCCTCCAGTTGTTTATGTTATTTATAATAATAACGCTTTATAGGAGTATTTCATTTTATTACTTGAACAAACGTATATTTTTCATTAAATTTGATATCCATCAAATAAATGTAGTTTATATTATGTTATAGAAATGAATGCGATTATATTTATATATTTACAAAATTCTATTGAAATAATATGAAGGAAGTGTGAGAAGAGGACGTAGTTAGTAATTGTGACAGTGGTGCGAGTATTTCGCTTTGCTATGCAATTTGTAACAACAAAGTGAAAGCAACATTACATTAGACAAGTCTATATAAACGGAGGACATGGTGTGTTAATTTAGTTTGGGATTCCATCGCCAAGGGTCTAAGTATACATTGCAAATTGATTGGAATCTGGCATGAAAAACTTGCTAATAATAGAACAGCTCATCTATTGGCTGACGATTGATAAAAAAGACCCCCTGAAAATGATGGCGTGAAATCAAAAGAATAGCATTGGCTGACAATGTGCCGACATCGGATATGCAAAGTCAGATAACATGCTTGTAATTCAATTCCTTTGCACTAAATTTTAGTTGTTTGACTTTCATAATTAACATTCACTCCACTCTTTCAACACGTAAACAGAACATTTAGATTGCAATTTTAAACTGATATATAAGTTACTCTACTTTCAATGATCAATTAGTTTCTGGCACGAATAATGTTTTCTAGAATGAAATTAACATTTATAAGATTTAAATGTAAGGCCTTAAAAAACTACGTTCTACTTATTAATAAATGCATATTTTTAAACAGAGTACCAGAACTATTCTAGGATTTTACAAACAATTATTATTTTGAGTGTAACGAAGATTAATTTTTATATGTTCACCTTTTTTATTATTCATAATAATTATTATTTCCAAACATGTTGTAGATCTTGAGCTTAATAATCAGATGAACCTAGTCGATGGGAGAGCTAAATATAGTTTAACATTACTAATAGATTCCCAAAATTAGATGCCAAAGAGTTCTTTCATGTCTTATAATGTAAAAGACAAAAATTATGCATTCTGTATATTTTGTAATAAGTTTAAAAACAATTTTAAGGAGAACTTCCTGTAATATGTAGAAGCAAATACCCAATATTGCCCGTGGTAATAACATGTAAATATCGACAGGGATTATACACATACAACTTTTTTATTTCAAAATTGAGATTATATTTTTTTTAAATCGAACTCTCTGGCGTCAGTGTATATAAAATATACATGCAGTAAATTGTGGATGTAAATTTATCATCCATATCCTTCATCAAACCAATAATACACAACATTTTACCACATACACATATATATATTAGTTTTCAAGTTTTCGCGGACATATGTGTACCTGTTGCATCTTTCTGGGGATTGTTGCCCCAATTGTTGTGTTACAACAATCCCCAGAAAGCTGCAACAGGTAAATATATATTAAAATACGGAGGCTTTCGTGGCCCGGGCTTGTAAAATAACAAACATACAATATAAACATATTAATTGTTTGTAATTTTACAAACATATATAAATATTTATAAATGAATACGCCTGTTCCCAACATAAGTCGGGTCCTTGGTGCAGTATTCTTGGGCATAGAGAGTTTGTTAACACCTGCTTGCCAGGCCTTTTACTGTAACATGAAAATATGTTTATCCAAATACTCTGACGTGTTACTTTTATTTAATGAAAAGGGAACTTCATAACTAGATCCCTTATTTATGACTTGTCTGTACTACACAATTATTTATCTATGGTACTACCTTTGAGTTATGTACGTCGAAGAGTGAACACAAGTCGTTTTCATGTTCTGTTTTATCAGTATATCTGTCTTGTGTATGCACACATCTATAGTGAATCATTTTATGTTGTCAAAGAAGGTAAGAAAACAACGACTGCAACTGTGTTGTAAAAGATGTCAATCGTGGGACAGTGAGATGTAAAAGTATGTGAGAAACCTATTGGTGTAGGTAGGTGGAAAGTTGACATTTTGAAATCGCGAAGATGAATCAAATCGATTGTCTACGATGAATGGATTGATACTTCTTTCACGTTTGGGCAAATAGGTAATAAATCCTGTCACTTTTTAATATAATATTAAAAAAAAAGATTAAGAACATAACAATATAAAAGTCGGACACAACTGGTACACTAGCTTATATCTGTTAAATTAAAGGAAATGAGAGATTCTAAAGTCCGTTATCTTATCGTAGTAAACGTGGTTTCCAAGTCAAATTATAGTGACATTGCGTACTTAATTAAATGAAAACCACCGTTGATCGTTTTACGGGCCCAACGTAATGGCCCAGTTAAATGAGGTTAATTAGGTGGTAGCCTTAATCGTGCGTTGCCTTCGTCTATCTAAGTTTACTTAGTGAGGATCTACCCCACACGTCCACAAGTTGAACTAGCATATTAACGAAGGTAAACACATTAAAAATAATGTTTATTATCTTAATATCTTTGTGCAAAATGTGTACGACCTTTCTGTATACGCCCACAACATTTTCGGTGAAATATACTATGTGGCTATTTAAAAATTATTAACTATACTAGACCTTGTTTGATTATTGTAAAATGTGCCATTAAGCATTATCATATTTAACGTTATCTAAAACAGCTATTTACTATTATACCTATCGACAGGAAAGACTACTTACAGCTAATATTACTGAACTCACAGTGTACAGGTAAAGAAAGTAGGATTGGTTGAGAGAATGTGGCTGGTTGATCTAGTAGGTATATCACTGCTTCCCTTGCAGAAGGTCTAGGGTTTCATTCCCAGATCGGGTTCAGATTTTTGTAACTTTGAGCCGCCATAGCAACGAAGCACATAAAATTGTATAAATCTCGCCACTGGATATCACTTCGTGTAACAGAGTGGGTAGACAATAAATATACATTTTTGTTTTGAAAGAATAGCCACGAGCCGTTTGTAAGTCTACTAAAGAATTCGCTTTATGTCTGGGAAACACATCGGAAAACCTTTCAGTCAGTGCTTGTCTGTCTGTCTACCTGTCGCTCTGTCTGTCTGTCTGTCTGTCTGTCTGTCTGGCTGTGGAAATCCTTAGGGGACACCTCACAGAACTCCCGATAGCTAGAATTGAACTACTAACCCAGCGACTTAGAGTCTTGAGTGCTAGACATAGAATTTAATAAAACAGTGCTACACCTTGTCGCCTTCACGAACCCGCACAGGGACTGATTTTTGCCGCTCTTTTCTTATATTCGAAACACTTCGTCTCCGTAATTAGATATTCAGCCATGCGAGCCGAATCGTAATCCTTGTTCGAAACTCTCAACTCAAGTCCAAACACCTTTGTCTCCTGTTTTATCACGGAAAGGCAGCTTCTCTTAAGTTCATTCTTCTTCAACTTGCAACACGAACTGATATTTCTTTGCTCTGAAAGATTATTTTGGGAACTTTGTTCTATAATTTTTTTTAAACCAACAATGAACTCACATGAATTTGTTGTATGTTATATATTTGTCCCATAACTTTTACTTTTAAAAGCTTAACAAATAATGTTTTTATTGTTATTATTAATATTAATAACATTAATTAATGTTAATAATATTAATTAATATTTGGAGGCGTTCACAAAAGATAAGATATTATTTTAAAATACAGACAGTTCTGTCATAAAACACATAGGTATCCATTTCATCCATCCAGGCTACCATCACCGAGGCACGCATACTAAAATATTCTTAATATACTGAGTTTCAACATATTCATATTTCGAAAAGTTATGCGATGGTTAATATTCGAAAGGCACAGATCCACAAAACACTCTCTCTTGCAACACCAAACATACCTCTAGAACCCCTCTCCCCTTTCCCCGCATATCACATCCCATGTGACGTTAGCGAGATTTTCGGCATGTTTGCCTTGTGTTAGGCCCCAGCTGTGGCCTTTGTACGTGTCACGGCGCCTTTTCCCACACTGAGCAATGTAAGTGTCGATTAGTTATACAACCGTATTGTATGTATGCATATCGTTAGCGACGATCTAAACTTTTAACCTGGCCCCAGTTTGGCGTGATGAAAGTGATACTTCTGTGTGTGTGTGTGTGTAAGTGTGATTCACGTTCATCTATGTAGTAACGAGGATACAGGATATCTTTTCTTTTGTATGGCGTGCGTTGACGAAATATCAATATTTCCAATAAGATTGAAGAGGAAATATTACATTTCATGCGTATTTGTGAGTTTTATGTATCCGGAACTCTCCACAGTAAAAACGTCCACGATATATATCACAATGTTATTTCTTATTGACTTATTCTTCCGAGTTGTATTGTCGAGGTATATTTATATAATATAATAAGAATGTATAGTTTTCTTCATTTTTAACCATTATATTTACTGGAATGTGTCACAAGTATGTAATAATTTGTTCGCAATAAAACTTGAGCAACTCGAGCTATCTTCTATGTTTCTTTATTTAGTTGTAATAAATAGAAATCGTTTTTGTTTATGCGGATGTGTCAATCGATTACTGATAAGTTAAAGGGTTAATCAGATGAATAACTAAAAAACTATCATTTGTTTATGTCCACCCTCAAATATGGAAAACATGACTAAAATATACCATACTTTAAAAGCAGGCGGTTAAAAAATTAAAGAAAACGTGATTTTTGGTCTTGTTGCTACCAAGTAGCATCTAGCAACTCTTCTCATGGTAATTCCCACATGAAAAAAATGTTGCCTCGAGATAGTAAAACCACTGCTAAAATAAAGCACTTATCAAAAATCGATCGAAAGGTTTGATGTGCATCGTTTCCCTACCGGTAACATGCTTCTTAGTACGAACGTGTACTTCTACAAAATGCCCTGCAATTAATTTTCTTGTGACTTGATGTGAAGAAAAGTTGCAATCTGTTTTGAACGGTACTGTCCGCAGTCGCCGAGTGTTTCGCGGAGCGCTGGCTGGACTCGTATTACACAATGAGTGCTCTGTCTGTTAGGCAGGCGTTAGCGACCTAGGAACCAATACAGCTGTACTACGCTTTAGAAGAAAAATGCAGCAGAGCTCGCGAAGTGAATCTTATAGAATAGCTAAATGTTCACTATTTTTTTTCTTGCATTGAAGCAACCTATATCAATTTTATTTTACACATAACTGAATTTCATGCACTTATGACTCATTGGTGATTTTTTAGTCTATCACCTGACTAATCCTTTAACTAATTTTACGATGATTCCAGTTATAAAATACGATTTACATTTGATACATAGTAGATTGGATTAAATTTGAAAACGAAAATTTTACATTATTCATTTTTTTTTTATGATTCACTAGTTATTAATTGCACTCGACGTTTTGTCACCACTGTGAAGATGCGGCAAAGGAGCCCGAGTAACTTTCAATTTTGTATCAATATTACCGAGCCGCGAAAGTCTCAAATGTGAATTGGCATTATTTGTATTAAGGTATAGAATCTAAGAACGTGTTTGTGTTTTGATAAAAATGGGAACATATGAATTGTGATGAGTACCGGAATATCTATATGCGACTTACTGCAGTGTGTCGTTGCCTGGATTTACTAATGGGTGGACGTGTAATTGGTTTAGACTACGCGAACTGTAGACATGAAGCAGACATAGAAGACAGGTGGCAGCGTATGCAGTATAGAGAACATGCTTGTATGCCTGTACAAAAATATAACACATTTATATACGCATGCGATGTAGTTCAGATGTTTATAATTATATTCGCATTAATATTTTGAGTGTAATTTACAGATCTCGCATCTACCTTCAGCCTTAGTTACATAATAATGAGTTTTGTTTGTGCTTTGAAAATGTGTAATATATGAAAGTGTTCAAAATTCACTGGTTTAATTAATAAACATGGCTATCTACGCCCTTTTTATTACAACGCTTATATTAACTTGCCTTGTTTGTCTGGACGAAATCTTTGGATCGATATTCCACCTACTTCTAGATGTTCGATCAAGCTGAAATTTTTTACACAGACGTATTCCTAATGAAAATACATGAATCAACTGTCATGTTTACTAAATTGTCAATTAATTTATCATAATTAATTAATTAATGTTTTACATGGAAATCGATGAATCTTTGAATCGATATTTCACCTACTTTTAAATGTCCGATCAAGCTGAAATTTTGTACACAGACGTATTTCTAATGACAATACATGAATCAACTGTCATATTTACTAAATTGTCAATAAATTCATCAATATTAATTAATTCATGTTTTATATGGAGATCGATGTTTAACCCACTTTTCAACGTTAAATCGAATTGAAAGTTTTCACACAGACGTATTCCTAATGACAATACACGAATCAATTGTCATATTTACTAAATCGTCAATTAATTCATCATAATTAATTAATTCATGTTTTATATGAAAATCGATGTACAGCCCATTTTCCAACGTCAAATCGAGTTGAAAGTTTTATCACAGACGTATTTTTAATGACTTCACACGAATCAGTTGTCATATTAACTAAATAATCAATTGATTCATCATAATTAATTAATTAATGTTTTATATGGAAATCGATGTACAACCCACTTCCCAACGTCAAATCGAGTTGAAAGTTTTTACACAGACGTATTCGTAATGACTACACACGAATCAATTATCATATTAACTAAATAATCAATTAATGCATCATAATTAATTAATTGATGTTTTATATGGGAATCGATGTTTAACCCACTTTCCAACGTCAAATCGAGTTAAACGTTTTCACACAGACGTGTTCTTAATGACAATACACGAATCAATTGTCATATTAACAAAATAATCAATTAATTCATCATAATTAATTAATTAATTGATGTTTTATATGGAAATCGATATTTCACCCACTTTCCAACGTTGAATTGAGCTGAAAGTTTTCACACAGTCGTATTTTTAATGACAATACACGAATCAATTGTCATATTTACTAAATATTCAATTAATTCATCATAATTAATTAATGTTTTATATGGGAATCCATGTTTAACCCACTTCCGAACGTCGAATTGAGCTGAAAGTTTTCACACAGACGTATTCTTAATGACAATACACGTATCAATTGTCATATTTACTAAAAATAGTCAGTTAATTCATCATAATTAATTAATGTTTTATATGGGAATCGAATTTTCACCCACTTCCCAACTTCGAATCGAGTTTAAAGTTTTCACACAGACGTATTCTTAATGACAATACATGAATCAATTGTAATATTTACTAAATAATCAATTAAACCATCATAATTAATTAATCAATCGATATTCGATATATTTTCGATTGCAAGATTCTTTATTTTTACTTTTTAGTGCATTTAAATATAAGCGTTGTTTTTAAAAAATATTTTTTTTCATGTAATATTTTAATATGAATGTAATAAGTACTATACAGTACAGTAGATATTTAAATTAAGAAAAAGATACATAATTAACTTTGGGAACAGCTAATTATTCTACGTAAAATACACTTGTCTCTTTCACTTTTCTTGTATTTACAAAAAAGAGTTTTTAAAGGTTTTGCTTGTTTAGCGACGTTTAGTATTCAACGTTTTCACAATGTTACACTCGACAGTTTATTTGTCATTTGATGTAACTTCAATTCGTGTATCAACGAATACAGTTAATGAAGTTTACATTGCCAATTTCTAAAAATAAATCTAGAATGTAAAGAGTAAAAACAATACATACTGGGATAAATAGAGGAGTTAAAATAATAGAGAAATAAACATGAAAAGGGGAATGAGATAGCGATAGAATGGGAGAGAGATAAAATGTCGACACAGCAACCGGGAGAGAGGACGCAAATCCAGGTGCAATGTATTTTTAACTTGTTAAAGCAGGTGCACATTCAGTACTCGGGAGTCATTTCCATGAATGATTGATTCTCACCGATCTATGCACTCAGCCGCGTTATCGGACGCTGCAGGCAGTTATCATAACCGTTGAGCCGTGCATCGTGCCTGGCAGCCTGGCACTCCTGTCAGTCTATAATGGTCAGGTCACTACTTGAAAGTGCGCTGGGCCGTGGGGCGGGGTACCAACATGAGAGCGCATCTATCATATTGTACTCAAGAGCAAAGGATGCCTCTACGTCAAAAACCGCAGACAATTTTCATTGTTTAATTATATCTCAGGATTGAAACACAAAATCGAAAATCTGAGTAATCATAGCGATTTAATTTGATAAGCCCTACAGACTGAAGATAAATGAATTTAACATTATAATCTGTTTGACTGTGATTTTAATTTCATTAAATTACTAATGAAATAAGTATCACAGTCATACTAATTATAAGCCTAATGGTAGATACATTTATCATTCAGTGTGTAAGGCTTATCAAACCACAGCGCTATGATTACTCAGTTTTTCGATTTTGTGTTTCAATCTTGAGATATAATTACAAAGTAAAACTTTTCTGGGGACAGTAAGGGGTTTAATACAGACGGATTATCCCGGATTTGTAATGGGGAGAACGGATCATCTCAAAAGTAATACACCATGCATGTATTTACTCTGTGGAGCTGTCTACTATAGTTGTCCCAAGACTACCTTACACATGCTTTCGTCACAGGCGACTGGTTCGTAGCCAATCAGCGATCGGTATTGGCGCGGGTGTGTCTCGGGCGGTTCGCTAGTTGGCTATGAGTGCCTCACCTGTGACGAAAGCATATATGTAAGGTAATGTTTGGCCATGTATAGCCACGAATCATAATTCAGTTATATCCAGAAACAATGGAATTAACTTTTGTGTATGGAATTACTCTCTGTATAACGTGTTGATACGAGAGAACGTCCAGGTCCACGAACATTATGCCGAAAGTTTCCAAATTTATACCGTTTTTTTTTTAAATATAATAATGTGCAAAGCTTAAAATTCGTGGTAATGGTTATTTTTCTTACTTACAACTTACGTACTTACATACAATACTTACGATACTTACTTACGATAATGTAATATTTATATGATCGTGTTAAAATTAACATATTCGTGATGGGACGAAAATTTATGTTGATATGACTAACCACGATTTTGCTTTGGAAAACATATGTCGCGTTACTGTGGTGAAACAAAGTAATTTCTTGAAAAATGTTAACATAAAAATGATGGCGTTCAATCCACAAATACTTGAACTTTTGTAGATGTTAAAAAGAAACAACTTGATCGAATACCGGGGTTGTGTATACCGCCACTTCTAAAGATATGGGCGAATTATTGAACACTTTTCTATCCTCAGCATATTCTTAAGTTATGTATTCCTATGTACATTAGGTATATATACTCATCTACATAATACTATCACATAGGAGAGTCTGAATGATGAGTTCATATCTCTGTTAGAAGTGAGATGAAAAAATAAGGTAGCTCTTAGAAAGCGAAAAATAGTTCATGCGATAGGTGTAATATTGAAGTTCTCATGCAAGAGAAAAAAACATTCTTTCAAAGAGAAACTTTAAAAGTTGAAAGGCCGTTCAGGTTTAGCATAATGCTAATTCTACTGGAACTATGAGTGTTCGAAGATATTACAATGATTCTACACATTTTGTACATTCTTAATCAATGAATTACTCTAAACATATTTAGTATTATTCTTCTTGTCACCAATACTGACATGAAACCACATTAGCTCGTGTGTTATGGTAGGGCCGACCTTGTCATTTTAGTAGAAGTGTATTGATGTGTTCGCTTACTTAGCAAGAAACGTTCGCCAGTGAATAAGAATCTACCACATCCATTGTACGTTGAAGTACAATAACCCACGCCATTGTAATGAGAAACACACAACGAGGAATAACATATGAAGCAAGAGTTATGGGGATAACTGCAGGGGGTCGTCTTTATAAGGTAGGTTCGCGGTACTTTATACCAAGACTGACAATAAAATACTGACAGTAAAAGTATGACTCGTAAAGCATGAATGAACACAATTTAAGTCGCGGTTTTCATTGCTCGTTGAACAAGTAAGCAGAGGTGGATGCATAACCCGCATTTTAGTAGATCTGAGACTGATATAGTAAACCTAGCACGTATTAGGTGTGATAGGATATTGTATGAATTGTTTTTTTTTTGCTTTTCCCTTTTGAAATTGCATTAAGTTCTTTAGGTTATTTCTTAGTTTTTAGTTTGTACGTCATAATATTGTATACTTAGGCTAAAGTACCAAAATAGCTAAATAACACGGTGCTAATACTAGGTAAAAAATAGGCATACATACCATACAGGCATACACGTTTAAATATCTTTAAAGAAATCCGTACAAGAAACTAGAAATTAACATCTTACATCTTAAATATTAACACCCATGAGGTTAAATATAATCGGAGATGAACAGTATGATACTTTATTATTTCCTACCACCTTTGAGCTTCAAGAAGCTTATAAAATAATAAATGGACTAAAAATATTCCATCTAAATATTCGAAATATTACAAAACATTTTGATGAACTAATTACGCTCTTACATGACACAACCATCCATTTTGACGTTATTATATTAACCGAAACACAACTCAAATACACCAATGATCTCTTTAACATAACAGGATATACAACACATCACTTCACATCTAAATTAACAACACATGATGGTATAACTTTATTAATAAAGAATGATACCATACAATTACTTACTATTAATGCCACTTGTGAAATAACTCAGGCAAATGCAGTAACCATACACCTCACTAAATGCAATGAAACGTTCTCAATTCTAGCAATATACCGTTCACCATCCAGTGATGTAAACATATTTATTGATGAAATCACCACTCAACTTACTACTTTAAATAGTGTTTATAACTTAATAGTGGGCGATATCAACATAAACATATTGCCAGATGAGCACAAACAGTCTCAAATAGCAGACAGCTACTTAAATTCACTATATGCTCATGGTTACGTATCATATATTAATAAACACACTAGAGTTAATACACAATCAAAAAGTTGTATTGATCACATATTCATAAAAACGAAACAGACTAATGGATGTGTTGCAAACATCCTGCAGTCGGCTATCACTGATCACTATCCAATCTGCTTTGGCCTGTTTATAGATACACAATCACCAAATGCAAAAAATTCCTCTAGTTCGCAAGTAATACAAAAGAAAATTAATTTTGAAAATTTAAAAGAACGACTAGAAAATGAAACTTGGTGCACAGTTCTAAATATAACAGATCCGAATAGAGCAGCAAAAACATTTACTGAAACTCTTACTGCGCACATAGCAGCGGCCAGCACAGTGAAGAAGCTGAATCCTAAAGTGCGAGCTCTCCAACCGTGGATAACTGCAGGACTAATTAAATCCATCCGAACACGTGACAAACTAAGTAGGCAATCCCTTAAAAGTCCTAATAACGTAACATTAAAACTAGAATATAAACGATATAGAAACTTTCTTACTAAACTAATTAGGGAAACGAAAAATCAATATTATAAAAATGAAATTGAAAATGCTAAACAAAATCCTCAAAAAATCTGGAATATCATCAATGAAGTCACAAATAAACGCAGAACTAAAAATCTGATCTCTGAAATTTTAGCCAGGCAAGGTCTTGTATCGACCAAAAATGATCCTAAAGCTGTAGCAGACACATTTGTTGACTACTTCAGTAGTATTGGTAAGAAAATGGCAGATGAAATATCGAATAAGACACACCCCAAAAATCCAACTATTACTACAGACATTCATTACCAACAAAATTCAATATTTCTTAAACCAGTGAGCGAATCTGAAGTAGCTAAGTATATCGATGAGTTAAAGTCAAACTGTGCCTCCGGCATTGACCACATACACTCGTCTACACTACAACAAATAAAATCACACATAACAATGCCACTAGCCCACATAATAAATGCAAGTTTTTGTACAGGCACATACCCAGATTGTTTTAAAACGGCTATTATCACCCCTATATTCAAAACAGGTAATAAATTGCATACAACAAATTATCGCCCTATATCACTACTGAACAACATCTCAAAGATTCATGAAAAATGTATAAAACATCGCATATATGACTTTCTAGACAAACATAACATTTTATCGCAAAATCAATATGGCTTCCGTACTGGGCGGGGAACTAACGACGCCATATTAAAACTAACGACGGATATCCATTCTAGAATTGACGAAAAAGACAAGACCGTGGCTATATTTCTTGACCTAGCTAAAGCCTTTGACACCGTCTCCCACCCATTACTACTAAATAAATTAGACAGATACGGAATCAGAGGTAATGCACTAAAACTAATAAGTAGCTACTTAACAAATCGCGAGCAATATGTTAAAATTAGCGACACCCTAAGCAAACCAGAAATTATTGAATACGGAGTCCCTCAAGGTACAGTTCTTGGCCCACTTCTGTTTATCATCTTTATTAACGATTTATGCAACATGAAAATTAATGGAATCATAACTACATTTGCTGATGACACCGTATTGCTCTTCTCCAGCTATTCGTGGATCAATGTATACAAGATAGCTGAAGCTGAATTAAACAAAATTATGAAATGGCTTGAAAATAACCTTCTAACACTTAACCAAGAAAAAACGTTATTCATGACCTTTGCACCAAACAAAGCTGAGCAATTAGATCATATTAATAATGTAACATAAAATTTCACGCGAATGACTGCATAGGTAGGGCCAGACTACATTGTAGTTGCTTTAATCTAACCAAAGTAAGTTACGCTAAATACTTGGGTATCACAATTGACGAACATTTAAAATGGGACAAGCATATCAATATCGTCACAAAAAAAGTACGAAGCACTCTTCCCAAATTCTACTTACTTAGAAATATTCTTTATACAAAAACACTTCAAGTTGTCTACTATGCTATTGTGCAATCTATCATTCAATATGGGATCATTGGCTGGGGAGGCACATATGACTCGCACATAAATCCACTCTCAATAATACAGAAACATGTTATTAAGGTTATGTTAAAAAAGCCCTTCCTTTACCCGACTAATCTGGTGTTCTCTGACAGCGGCTTCCTAAATGTAAGAAAAATATATCTGAAATATTTACTTAACCACAGTCACAAAATATTCCATAAGTTAAAAACTGAACCTCATCGACATGGAACGCGAAATCAAATACAATACAAACTGAATATTCCTAGAACCCGTCTCCACATGACGCAGAGGCATGCGCTTTTCCTTGGTCCTAAAGCCTATAATGATATTTTACCCTTAAACATAAGATCCACTAAATCGGTAGATAAATTCAATTTACTGCTTAACAGATGGTTAATTCAATGTCCCAATGAAACTATAAATAACACAATCAACCTTAAAGTAACTAGAAAAGTCGGTTGGTACTCGCATGATTAACAATGGTTTAATGCAAACATGCTTGTTTAAAATACATCCTAGAACACTGTATGAATAATTGTTGTACTTTTCATTCTCTAGATAAATTAACAATAAATTAATATAAAAAGTGTATTGGTGTATATGCATGAATAAATCATGAAAATTGCTTTTTTAGTATGTTGAGTATAGCTACTAAAAAACAAAAATTGCATTTAGTCTGCCATATTAATGTAATTAATAATTAACAATAATGTAACTTCAACCAGAGAAATCGTGAAACAGTAGAAATAAGTAATACAAAATATTTTCAACTCAAATTCTGTTTTTAGTTTTAGATTAATTTTATATGAATGCTAAAGATGTAATGAAAGAATATTGTGAATCTTGCATTCTGTTTCTAGTCTTAGGTTAAATTTAAGTAAACATTAATCTAAGTGAAATCATTATTTTTCTATAATATTGTAAAATTATGTACAACTAACCTAACTAGACTAAATCCATAGCCAGAGGAACTGCTACCCACCCACAAGTGAAATCTTCTGTGGGTAGTAGCCTCGATTACCAGTTTAAAGTGTCAATACCTACTGTACCATTCATCCTCACCACCTATTGTATATTGTACTGAACCGATGATAATGTGCAATTATACATCTTCAGTACATGTACTGTTATATGACTGTATGTACACAATGATCAAATGGAAATAAAATTGAATTGAATTGAATAATCTTTAAAAAGAGAAACACTTAAAATAATTATAATATTGGTATATCAATGCAAATGAGACAATTAAATACATTTTACGAGTAGTGTTTTACTCTGAGCCAAAGAAAGTTTTGTGAATAGAGTTTGGACTATCTGAGCAGTAATCCAAATTAACAGTCAAAATCTGTATTCAAATGAAAGCTACCCCAACATCAATGATAAACATGGTCTTAAAATATTCAAGTTATTACAATAAGATAAGATCACATTAGTACATATGGAATATAATTTACACATATCTTCATTGAAGCATAGATATAAATGTTGTTACCCGGATATGTAACTGAATGGAGGTCCGAGGACCTATGCTCGTTCCTCGATGCCCGCCATATTGTATGATTGCCTGTTTGTTTACATTTTAACATGTGTGTTTTTCAATGTGTTATACATCGCCTGGCGTATTTCATTGATATTGACGGCTATAAAAAGAAAGTACGCGAGTATCTGAATACCCATTGGACATAAAGTAGTCATTTCAGCATTGAAAATAATAATTTCTAAATATACAATATGGCGACGTTCCAAGAATAATGCATTGTTGAAATCTCAAAAGAGTCCAGATAGCAATGAGTTACGTATCTTGGTAACAATATTTATATCTATGATTGAAGCCTGTTTTAAGGTAGGCCTATAGTAGATAGCTTTGAAAATATTTTTAATTTTCTTGCATGTTTCTTTCTTGCATTTACTCTATTGTACAATGTTGAGGCGATTACACGCATAGGAGACTTTTTAATTACATAATACATTTATACTATACTATATACTATATACTAAGTGTATTATGTCTATAATACAGAAGTAAGTTTAATTATATTTCTTCATTTTATAAATATTTAATTCATTTAATTTAGTGTTTTTGCAATTTAGTGCAATCATAGCGGAGATCGTTTCGAATACTTACCCAACCTATCTCGTCTGTCCGTCGCCTGTTTAAGTGCTGTGACGAGTTGTCTTCATGTCATCTCCTGCTACCACTGCTTGTAATCTTAATCTCACCAATACAAGGCGAGGCGACTGGTCAGCATTGAGGCGGATCGCGTCACATTTGAGATCCGCAATCAATCTGTCTAGACTCACACTTTCCAACGGCGATCGGAGTAGACGAAGGATTTACGGACGGACTTTCAGACAAACTGTATTTAGTTAAAAAAAGTTGTCTGATTACAGCCCAGCAATTGTCAGATAATGACATCAGCACCAAACGTTAGACAAGGGAATTTTTTAATAACATAATTAATTCGTTTTCATTATAAATACCGTTCATCACAGTTAGCTTGAATATAACGATGCTTTAACATACTAAATTGTATTTTTAAAATGTCATTTAAAACTTTATTTTTTCAAACTAGGTTCTGCAAGTTATCTTTGAGAAATTATGCAACATCTAAAGCGTTTTAGATTTTAATATATATTCAGAACATTACCTTTTCTGTCTTCTGTCGAGATAGTCGAAGTGACAAGTCCTGTAGTTACTTACCATTCAAATTTGAAAAAAATCTGTATTTTTGGATTTTGCTTTTTGAGAAATATTCACATTTTACATTGAGGTACCCACCTAATTCGGTACAAAATGTACTTCTTACACGAGCAAACAAAGCCACCGCTCCTTATTTTAAACAAAATGATTGTGCCGCAAAGAGTTAAAAGTTAAAACACAATTTAAATTTGTCTGTTTTTTTTTAGTCCCAGCACACCACAATAATAAAGTGTTAATTCTTGTTTGTAGACATCTGTAAGTCTTGATAATAACCATCTCAGTATAATATCATCATTTTGATTATAAATGTTGTTATAACGATACTAATACTAAGTTTTATCAAGCTATTAACTATGATGAACAGCCAAAGTGTCTGTGTGAACAAACAGCCTTAACGAATATCCACTGTCCCAGTTTTAATTTATCCTCTTGATAGAGAAGAAATGGCGAGGAAGTCCTGAATGGCGCAAGAAGTGTTGCCTCCTTTAGCCTTGTTTTTGTTTTTCTCATCGTAAAATTCAATTGAAAGCTGTTCTTTATAGAAGCTTCATCCCCGTTGGCTCGTAAAAACCACTAGTAAAAGATGCTCTAGTTTCGGAGGGTAGGAAGCAATCTGTACTCATCACTGAGGCGTGTGCTAATGATACAGGTCAGTAACTTATAAACAGTAAAGCTCGGAAACGGAGGTTTTTTCTTTAAACTATCGACCCTTTACGTTAGAGATATCGTTTACTTTTACGAGCAAAGGGGAGTTAACAGGTTATACATTCAAATCACGAGGTGCTATAATTGTGTAGGTTTTTTGTTATTGAACACTTAATGATGTGCATTGGACAAAACGCTTGGTGCAGTGTTTAAAAAATTATTGTTAAAGGAGATTTAAGTAAAAGATACTTGAGATGACAATATTAAGCAATATGATTTGAGATTGGGGCAGCACCTGCAAGCTCTTCTAATAGACAACTGATTAGGTTTGTTTCCATTTGTCTATTAAAAAGTTATTGTATAATATCTTTAAAAATAATTATTTTAAAAAACAAACGATATTGTGTTGTGCTTGGGCATTTCTCGTTCCAATAATTATATCAAATATTATATCAGAAAGTATTATATGTTGTGCTTTGTGCAATATATTTTTTCGTGAGGTTTGTATTTAACTTATTTTCTCCAGCACGCAGTGTGTATACTTTAACTTGCGATGTAAGGGTTGCTTTTGTTTCAGTCTCATCAAAATATCCCGGTATAAATCCTCCCGCCAACCTCTGCGGCTGAGGTCTTGCTCTCATAAATACCCCCTCGAACGCACATGTTTTTGTACCATCTTATCATCGTCAACTCTCCCAATTTGTCAACTTAGTTCAATGGCAGTTACGCCGCCAGCGTAACGCGTAACGCGTAACGCGTGCGTCACGTCAAACAAAAACCCTTCATAACGGAAATTTCAAATTCCTTCGTTATTTGGGCGACATTCCTTCAACTTTCGCCGGTCTTTCAGTTTTGAACAGGAATGTATCGACTCCTCCCTTGCGGCTGATTGTACCCGAAAACTCAGTGGGCTTGGTCCTGCCAGATTGTGGGTATCGATTTCGCAACTCTCATGTCTCATTATACGTAACATGCCCTTCCATAGAAGACGAACAGCACATTGACGAAGACACGAACCTGGGACCGCGACGAGGAGAGAGAGGGGGGAGGGGGGAAGAGATAAGAAGCGGAGGATAAGGGAGGACACAAGTCCGGGTGTTGAAGAAATAATGAACAGGTAGACGGATAATGAGGAGACTCGCGTAGCACAATAAAGGTGCAGGAAGCAGCGTTTCCGCGAAGAAAGACTCCATTCAGAACCGATGTAAAGAGTGTCTGAGCTGAGGATTGATCAGGTCTCGTCAATCGTATCGCCGCATTGACAGCGCGTTTAATATCGTCTCGCGCTTCAGTCACGTGATCAGTTGGTGCGATTGATAAGGTGTCAAGACTGTCACACGACATTTGAACGAGAGAGAGAAGCAAACCCAAGCAACCGGGGAAGAAACATGATTCCTTGATTGTGTTTAGCCTGGTTAAAAGCGTTTGGACATACACAAAAAAAGAGAGTTGAAACGTACGTGAAAAGTTCATTAGCAATGACAATTAGGCCCTATAATACTACAAACGAACAAATGTTTTTCATAAAGTATAGAGTTCTTAAAAATTCAAATTGCACAATTGGTCACTTTTCCAATGTTGTGCCATTCTTGAGATGACAAACAATCGCTATAATTTCTCAGGGATTTCATACTTTGAGTATACCTCCCTCTTAAGAAGTCACACTGAAAATTTGAGGATATGTTGATATCTTACAAAAATGCAGGGCAGTATAGATTTCATAGCACTCCCCCCTCCTCTCCTCTCCCACTCTCGAACGACTGACAGTAAACAAATGCCCCCTCGTCGATATAATATATAGGGTTGGTGGAGGTGCCGGGCTGTGGTTTATGTTTCTAGCTTTTGAAATCTTTCGGAAGTGGAACATTCTTTTTGTGGGTTACATGGTTTCATGGATGTACAATCAGCAAGTGTTTTATTTTGAATATAGTGAACTACTATTTTTTACTGCGTGGAATTATTTCACCCATGCCTAGATAATTATTAGATTCTACCAATTCAATTCACGCATTATAGAATATTGTTAAAAGTATTAAAAATGCTTTGCTGTAAGTACATGCGCATGCAGGAGTATTTCAGTGCATGTAATATTTTCACAGAATATTTACATCTCTACCGTTATAAATAATTCCTAAATTGCCATTACTGTGATGAATTTAATTTTTTATTTACGAAACACTCAGTTTTGCTAAAAATAACAGTTTTTTTCTTTTAAATGAAAAGTTGAGTTAAATGCCACCCAAAAACGTTACCCTTTCTTTTTCTGTGCGTTTAAGAAAACATTAATTGTACGGGTGTGGGTCATACGTAATTCAAATTGTGGTACAAAAATATACTTAAATACATATAATATACGCTAAAATATTCACTTCTTTATAATATTGATTGATATAATATTTGGAAATTTTACTTTCATTGTCCCCAATCACAACAGTGTAACATGGTTTGCATATAATATTCTGAAAACAATCAACATCATTATTATTTTAATGTATACTTACAAAATACTGAAATATTATATAATGTGTGGTATTTATAGAGGTTTAGTTGCCCACAAGTTTGACGTGTATTAAAGTAGTGTGAAATTACATCACAAAACCAAAACCAATTAAACTTGCTTCATCCGAGATCAGGTACATAAGCATTTCAATGAGTAGAGAAGTACACGTTTTGTACGTTTTTCTCTCAACATTAAGATATCTTAATTGACATATTATGATCATTAACTTTATCCTCACACATCACCGTTGTAAGATTAACTCGTTGTGTCGTGTTACTAAACTGCAAACTTGAAGTTTCATAGTCGCATTGACTTTGTGGGAAATAACTTCTCAGAACTTACATTTCATTATCAGACATTTTCTTTTCTAACTTCAAGTTACTTAGATCACCCATCTGGTAAACACACTATTAGTCTATAGTAACAGTTC
Organism: Isoperla grammatica; assembly: GCA_945910005.1. Taxonomy (NCBI): domain Eukaryota; kingdom Metazoa; phylum Arthropoda; class Insecta; order Plecoptera; family Perlodidae; genus Isoperla; species Isoperla grammatica. The sequence goes on from OX246737.1 coordinate 114,713,106, forward strand.
AGATTCACGTTTATTAAGAAGTTTTTTATGTTCAAAACAAGAGTGTTGTTAAATTATGCACTAGAATGGTTGAATAGTGATTAATATTAGTCCAAGTGCTGACTTCCCAACGGCAATAAACGTCCTTAATGAATCAATATGTCTAATTGATAGTCTAAAACTCTAAATAATTAGAGATGAATTTGGCGAGGATCCACCTCTGCTAAGATATTCTCTGCAACCAGTTTCTTGTTACTTAGGTGTAGATTTCTTGCAGCATGGACAAGGAAGGAGGCGGCGAATTTGTAAACTGGGGCATGTTGGGCCGAGAAGGCGGAGGAAATACGGGCAAGGATAAACGGGTTAGGATTAAGAAGGGGTTGTGGTAAAACGATTGATAAAAAGTGACATCCAGAACCCGGTCTTGCAAGATGGAGAAGTGACACAAAACTTAGGTATTAGACGTGGAGCCTGAGTGCCGGAGAACAAAAAACAATAAAAACTACTAGCTTAGATAGAAAGAGAGAGATGAAAGCTTATGAGGACTGGAGAAAACAGGAATCAGAGGAATTCAGGCACAAAGAATTTGACGACGAAAACAAGGGAGATTGCTAGTTGTCGTTGAATCGTCTCAATTACTTGGAAAATACTTGTTACGTCACTTCTGGTTAGTAACAAAGAAGATAAACTTGTTTCGTGTCTTGACTGCCCTAAATCCATACATTTCTGATAAACGCCTGATCATCGCCTTAATGCTAGCGATAGCGGTGGCGTTTGAAAAACAGTCTCTGTGCAACCGGCTACTCGTGAAATAGGGCACCCTCTTAAGTACACTACAATGCTTTCAACACCTTCTAAGGCGAGCGATATTTTTAACTAGTTAAGCCAGACTTAACTTAAGTGGTATTGATGGGTCACTTATCTCTTAAGGTGCACGATAGCCAACATGGTCAAGTATTTCTTATACACTGGAAGCTATTAAACAATCTAAAATAGTTCACTATTATTATTTCGATGACGAGATAATACTATCTTTAAAAATCTATATCTATATCTAACATTATCACAATACAAACTTTGTATCAAAAAACGGAACACGTTCAGTAAAAGGTTTGGGGTTGTTTATGTGGAATGTCTGGATGTCAGTTATATTTTATAATTTATCAGTTATGATTTTACAGACGTTATTTTATGTGTATATATTGTTAATGATGGTTTAAAAGCAGTGGGTCACAAACTAATTTTATTATTTAAGTAGAGATTGGTAAAAATTACAACCATTGGCTAAAATGAGACCATAATTATTATTATTACTCAGCTAATGATAAGATAATTACATAAAATAACTTCTCAGTTCGCTTGCCGACGGTAGTTTAATTAGCTTATAACGTGTTATCTGGTATAAGCAGAAAATAAGCAGTTAAGTAGCTTTTACACTGTTCACTGTGAAATGTGGGACAGACGGTCGCGCATACATTTTTCCCGTAAACAAATGGGACACGATGATGTTTTTGTGGTCGGATCATGTAACGAAGTAAACCTCACATCCGTCTTCGTCAGATTGTGAAACTGAGTCGTTGTTTTACATAGGTACTTTTATTTACGGAAGCAGTTGGATGTTTTTTACATCAAATGTTATGAACGGATGCGATGATTTTCTAGTTAACGTGGTTTTATTTGTATTTTGAGCGATCCATAATAATAAATTACCAACTAACGATACAACAATTTGAGTCCTTTTAATCTTATTTGTATTATTGAAAAATAACATCGTTACTATTTATGAATGAAACGATCTCAAGATATAACTGAACCACTTTTATTTAGTGCTATTTTAATACTGAGACTATCCTTTGCCGTTAGTAAGTACTTCACTACGTAAGAGAAGATGGTAATTGTAATTACAATTAAAAGTTCAAACAAAGCAAGAGAGATTTATTTCCACAGCTACACTTTCCTTTTGCTTTACACGTTCTCAACTTCTTATGCACTGCTTTACATCTTAGATCCTCGTTTTGTTCTCGGAAGACAACTCCGAGGTTCGATAAACTATCAATGATAGAAAACGTGTAGTTGGTTCTGTGGATAAGCTAGAAGATTCCCAGCACTCGTCGATCGAGACAGCTTCAGTCGGTTTCTTAGTAACAAGCGAAGGCCTGAACACTCGATAAAAACCCCGTCCATCAGATACTCGAGAACATTTCAAGCTCTATAAACGGCCTAGTTGAAAGCTAATAAAAACCAGAGATGGAATAAGCTATTGTAATCCTGGGTAGAACTGTCACACACACGTCAAGTGCTTATCTCGCCGAACAGCGAGCAGCCATTTAAAGCCTCTATGGATGGATGACACGTTGGAATCTGTTCTAAGTCGGGTAGCTAATGGATGCAAAGCTGACGCGGGTATATTATGAGGGGTCAGTTGTGGCGTTCTTTTGGCAGCTGCCCACGGGCCAATTAATTATCCTTCTCAGTGTTTTAAACTGAATTTCACCGCGAAAGCTCGGATACTAATGCAGCACTTGTTCCTCCCTCATTAGATGGGCACAATGTTTGTAAATTAATGAGAATAACATTATTATTCTGAAAAGAAAATAGGTTCATATTAATCGTTGAATGAAGAAGTTATCCGTAGATTATACCGTTATGTTTGACTGTTAACCTCGTTAAAATCAAATATTTTTTGTTTGTAAAAATAGACGTGAGAAGAAGTTCAGAAAATAAGTTCTAGCTCTGATTTCATTCACTCGAAACGAGCTCTTAGTAAAAAATGAAGAAAAAAGATGGTACGTACATTTCTAGCTCTTCGATCGGTCCCGTAAATGAGGGCAAAGTTCACACTTCGTCAATAACGACGGGGACAGATGTTTGCTCGGAATCACCTGCTATAGCGGTTGACCACGTGACTCGCTTCGCTAGTTCCGTTGGACGCCACTGCAGCGTGATCAACGAGTCCCGCCCACTCGAAGGTCATCCATTTTGTGTGCCATGAATCGGGTTTTAATTATTTCCCGATCGGACAGAAAGAATGATTGATTGATTGAGTTTTACCTTATTTAAACTGGTGAGATTTAGACACGAAAGAGAGAAAGAGAGATATTGATATTTATTGGCTTAAAGGCGTTCTACGTTGGGCTATTAAGCCCCTTTGAGTGTAGCCAACCTCTTCATTACAGATACAGACAGCATAAACATATGAACACAAAACATATGAACATGAAATATAGGAAATAGAATGTGAGATAATACATGTGAAATTGGCAATAAAATACTAACAGACTAGTATGAAATACACTTTGAATACATATTTTATCTTACCGATGTTATGCAGAAGGCAACACTAATTCTATTGAACAAAATACAGAAGAAGAAAAGTTCACAAGCTATAATTCTAATGCAAATGGCAATTTTAATACTATGTTTGTTAATACTAATAATAGTGTTATTCTAGTTTAGAGAGAGAGAGAGAGATAGCGAGAGAGAAAGAGAGAGAGCTTAGTAATTCGATTTGATTATTTGGTGTTTAACGAAGTAATCGACATCTAGGTCACACGACGTCGGGGGGTGATTGGAGGAATGGGACAAGTATAGGCAGTAGGACTAATATACAAAGGAGTTAAAGGTAGGACAGGGACGGGAGACGACCTCATTTTCTGGCCTTTTACGATCGGCAGAGGTATATCCTGGGGAAATTCTATCCCCTCTCTCCCTCTCCTTCCCAAAAAGAGAGAGAGATGGATTTACCAGCTTTTCATTGGAATGAATGAATTAATGTACTTATATATCTGTTAATTTGTTATTTGGAAATCAGTAAATTGCATGGTTTCTCGAAGGTTATCACAGAAGGTAATCCACAATGTATTTCTAAATATAAAAGAATTCTCAACATGTTAATAAAATACCGTTAATTTTGCGAGCTATGCTCCCCTTTACCCGTATTGGTTCAGTTCATCGGGAAATGAAGTGAACACTAGAAAATATGAAATATCAGTAAATTAGTGACGACGTTGTTTTTAAACGCAATGTAAACAACGGTTCTGTTTGTACAACAAATAGAGATCTGTTTCTGCATAAATGCGTGCTTTGCAAAAGTTTCGACAGTTCTCGTTTTCTTAGTATAGATTATGTTGTTGGGTTCCCACAAACCCCTCCGCCCCTAATGAAATGCAAATACGCCTCGCTCCTCGTGAACAATTAATGAAGTTTGCGCGATTATGTTCCATCAAAAAACCAACCTTCCTACCGCGATCCCGCCGAAGAGCAAATATGTGCGATGCTGGGAAACTTAAATCTGCGTAAATATAGAGCTCGCGGTTATAGTATTAACTAACACTGCAGCTCCATATCTACACCAGTGGGACAGGCTCGTCTATACACGTTTTATCGTTATGCACATTTATGCTCCAAGTTCGATATTTCACACATGACTACGATGTCCGTAACGTTCTATCTGTATTAACCAATATTCTATCACATAGTCCTTTTAATAGTGTTCGAATAAATGGTGTATGTGTTGTATTCTATATGCCATATATTTATATTTTATAATAATAATGTGATTATATAAAAAAAGAATAGCTTTTATTGAACAAATTTTGGTGATGATTGGTTTTATGGATTATAATTATTTTTGGAATGGAAATTTATCGAAAGTTAGATAAAGATTCTCGTAGCTATAACATCTGATATTATCAGTTTTATGAATTTCTAGCTTATATGGTTCCTTTTCCTTAAAGATTTCTCACAATCATGTTATGTCATATTTATTCATACTTTAAATAAACGGTCCCTCACCTGTTTTTTATCAACAACAGGGAAATTCAACTCCAATAATGGAAAAAGATACGAATAAAAAGTGGAGTAAATATTTGTTTTAATCAGCACCACTCTTAGTTGAGCAAATATTTCATTTTTATAGACCATGAATGCACATGTTGGTTATTTCCATTGTAAATGCAGAAATAAAACATGGAACAAAGCTAAATAGCGCGCACGAGCTCGTGACTGTACTAACAACTAACAACTACTGTTGTGTTCGGCTGAGTCACGTGATCGAAACATGTATTTGCCTCTTTTAAACAAACATAGAGGGGTTCGTGTGTAAATATCCCTGCAATCGTTACTGTATGACTGTTGGCTACCACCATGCAGTTGGCATCTCATTAATGATAATGAAGTGTGAGAAATAATCTAACATTTCTATTATTAAATTATAAAAATTAACTATTAGCAGGAAGTCAATATATTTGACATTCTTCATTACGTTATTAGCATAAACGATAATGCCCACTTAAATAACCGGTTTTAATAATTAACTTGAAAACTATATTTGTAAGACTGACTTTAATTTTTGGGGCAATTATATCACTATATACTGGAGATAGTTTTATTAAAGCCCACAATTGATCGAATTCATTAAAGATGTATTAACCTTTGTTAATAAGTGGTAGAAATTGACATTATATTTAGATCAAAACAATGTAGGGCCTATTGTATCTGAATGTATTTTTTCATATTGTTCAATTCACGTAAAAAAACGTTGCTTTCATGTTTTTTTCGATATTCACAAAGAACAATGTCTTTGTATTGCCCCCATTTCTTATTTAACAACTTTGAAGCACCTCATGCTATTGCAATTTTTGTGACTAATAACAGTGTTCTTGAAGTACGTTACATTTTTCAAAACTAAATTCTTTTTTTAGTTTCTGACCCTTCGAAAATTTAACTTGTGAAAGCTTGTTTTACACAAACACGTGCATGCGTGTCCGTTTGCCCCAGATCCGAGAGTACCTTCCGCGGTATGTTTGAGGTTAGACATTGTAGCCGAGTATCTTCTTGTTTTGTGCTCATAAGATGAATTAGCCTTCCGACAGTTGACGTTGGTTCTGCTTGGAAACAAGACCTACGTAGTTCATTCATACCATTGAGTCTGGAATGTTGGGGGACGCACTCACAGGAAACAACGCATCGCGTCACAGTTGCCTTCTCGCAGCTCCTTTATAATGAGGTTACTCTGGGTCGCAATCGCTTAGCTCAGAGTTACCCAAAGTCTTCTACAATACACCTTCTACGACGAACTTGATTTGCATGTTAAATAATTGAATACACTCTATAAAGTGAATGTGACAAAATGATACATTTGACATTATGAATACCTTATGTACAAAATGTATTGCAAGGCGTGTTACTTCAAGAGTGGATCCATCGTTTCAGTTCTACTCATTTGGGATTTTTATAAGGTATTTTTTTAGTCCGTGCACTGACTGGGAAGGGCACACGACAATGTGTTGTAATAAAAACGAAATATCACCGTTTTCATTTACTCCTTTCACGTTGTTAATGAGTTTGATTACGTTATAAAATATTATGAAGCTATTGACCACTATATTAGTTTAATTTTTCAATTTGCCAATAAACTTGTTAGTTTTATGCTAGGTACAATTTAAATGTGATAAACTAAATTTCAATACTTTTATGTAGGAATTATTGAAAAACTTTGATTTGTTCCTAAAATGATCGTCTAAACGTTGTCTCATATCTAAACTGTGTCCGTGGCAAAGCTGAGAACTCCGCAGGGCATTTTTTCACTGTAGTTATAATAAGTTGTTTGTACAGCCCGAGTGCGACCACAGTTTCATTGAAATTGTTGGGTCCGAACTTTTAAAAAGTAATCAAATGTAATCGTTTGTTTGTTGTGTGGACGTCTATTACTTGACTAGATGTTAAGTTTCCAAGAAATGTGAGCATAGTTGAACTTCTGTTATGGCATCCGGTAATAAATTCGGGGATTTCGTCTTATGTTTGTGCTAGTCAGGTAGTGGGGGTGTACCTCATTTGTAAGATGCCAAGACCGACGAAAGATCGACTGATTTTCTTGTTCTCAACTTAGCCACGGACCCACTGTAGAAGTAATGATGGTTCAGTGTATATTATAATCAAAAAGGATTGTTTGATCATGTTGTGAAAAGCGTATATAGTTGCACTTGAAGCCGGTGTTATTTTTACACGAATACGTGACACGGAAATTTAGCGACATGTTTTTACGTGTTTCTCGTGGTCACTGTAGGATGTTGTTTCATGGCTGCGTCAAAGCATTCCATTGTGCTACAACAACCGCTGTGTACAATATTACTAGACGCGACTAGAGTAGATAATACCACTTCAGATCTCACTCTGAGCTTGATCCATCGACTCCATGTTGTAAGGAATGTCGGAGTGCCCTTAGAAACTGTATCAGTCACACAATATGTTAAGTAATAATACCTGCACAAAGGAGTTGGGGCATTCTTTTTGCATTGTTCTTTTAACCGATACAGGTGGATCAGTTCCAGCATAAAGAGCCTCTAATTCGGGAGGTCACGGGTTCGATACCCACTACCAACAATCCGAAAGAAGTTTTTCGTCAGACACAAGGCAAATGCTGGGATTGAGTAATAATAATAATCCTTGGAAAATCCTTCCCAACTCTTATAAATAACACAATTCCTTATTAATCACCTCAAAATAAACATTAGTTGTGTTCTTGAGCAGGTTTCTTACGAAACCTACGAAGGGTAGGTATTAATTTTAAGTGAAAAAGTGATTTTATTCATGTGTACAAACGAGTTTGAGTAATCAATCATTATCAATGTATATACATTATACAATTCAACTGATACAAACGATGTTTAAAACCAATGCTACAGGGTTAAAATAAATAAATAACGAAACACGGCTATTTGTTAGCAAAAAAAAAATGCTGCAAACGTGCATAATTTAAAAATTATTCATAAATCGCTAGAGGCCGTTTTGAATAAATGTGCGCTTTGAAGTGACAAAGTATGATAATATCTATTCATTATACAGCCAGTATATAATCCGCACCCACCTATACTGCACCCACCAAGGCATTTTATTACTGAGCGATAGACAAATAATTTATTTTACTTTATTCTGATTTAAACGAATATCTACATCGATTTTATTGTATCTTGGAAACAAAATGTTCTGTTTCAGCAGAACTAGTTGGTAACATTGTTCTGAGCAAGCGGTAAGGGTGACAGTAAAGAAAGAAGGACTGTTTTTTAATCGAGGCACTCTTCGGCGCTCACACGCCCCACTTTATTTAGGGTATACAACGATTATGCCCACATATACATCTTTCACCATCTCAAGCATGTTTATACTTCAAATGGGTGTTGCTATATGCAGTAGTTATCATCAAGTTTGCAAGATCAGGTAAAACGTACAAACACTAGGACAAACTTATTGTCTGCGCCGTTAACAAGAGAATTTTCACACTCGATACTTTAAAGTTGTTTTTACTTACTATTTGAACCTAATTAATGTAGTGAAAATGGTGTAGCTTAGATCATTTAGATTTTTATTTTCGCTATAACAATCGTTAGTGGGTGAGTAATAACAGCTGAGGTAACACACAGATTATGACTAAATCCTGAGAACTTTAAATGTTTTTCGTATAACAAATCTGTGTTTTGCTACTTGTTTAAATCTCATTACTGATTAAATATACTCAATTCTACTGGCTTTGACAAAATGTAATGAAATCTGCTTTGTCACAATTCAATGCAGTTATTTGCTTGTCATCAATCTTCATTGTTTTCTAACTTGTCAATTGCGATATTTTTATAATATATTCTTGGTATATCAAATTTTTCATTTGTACAACTTCAATTGACTGAAAATATAAACGTAAACGGGACAGAAGAAAAAAAATATATACATACACGTTAAATCCTTGGAAATGTACACTGTAACAAAGGGTTTCAACGTTCCTCCGATTGTTAAATTTAGTGGGTTTCAATTTCTACTTAACCCTGGAAGCTTCGATGAAGGTCATCTGATAGGCGGCCATCTTTGTACGTCATCCAAATCGTCTCCATCGCTTCTTTCTTGTCATGGTCTGACTGAAGGCCTAGTGTAGTCTAGTGTAATAGGGTTATAGTGTATATGTCCACAAAAACATGTACATCGATAATATGTATACAATTTGAAATTTGTATTTACGGATAGAACCGCGAGTTGTTTTGTGTTTTATAATATTGCTATGTTTCATATACAAATGAAAAATAATTATAAATGGATCTTTATTAAATAACGGGAACATCAATTTACAGTATGAATAAAATATAAACATTTAACTATACCTCTATGTGACATCAATTGTACATTTTTTGCACAGAATAAAACTATATTATTATAGGTTAATTTAAATAACCCCGTGGTCATATTGAAATACAAAAGTTTGTATTTAATTATAATTTATTTCAAAGAGACATTTACAAACACATACCACAACCACCATTTCAATATGATGATGATTCTATAATCTAACTAAACATAGTTATAATAAAGCGTCAGTTCTTTTATTCGCTTATTAACAACCAATGCATCTTTTATTTTATGTGCCCAGACCAACGAATATTTACCGCTCATTTTAAGTTTCTTACTTGATTTTCTAATCACTACTAAATTAGTGACTACTTTATCTTTAAATCAATCATAGATCAATCATATTCAGACGGATCTATAAGTATGTTATTTTACTTTTGACGCATTCAATTGTTAATGTTTTAATATTCATTGTTCATAAGATGTAAAATTAACAATATAATACTTATGTCTCGCCATTAATACCTGGTCTTCACTTGATACTTAAGTCGCCGATCTTAGATTTGAAAAGACTTAGATCACGTGAAGACGACGTCGCGAGTGACTTAGTTGGCAGTGGTCTTAGATCACCATGGAGGGGGCTCTTAAGTCTGTCACAGCCTTGCACACAGCCTTCTCCTGGTCTGTCCGCGCAAAATAATGTATGTCCCGCCAATATTGCTGCTCTTTGAGATTAGGTTCGTGTTTGTAACTTACTGGTAGGCAGGCAGAGGTGATTCCAATTTTAATTTCATTTTAAAGTTTCATTGCATCTTTAAAATTACAAAATGACAAAGTCAAAAGTGGCCTCACGCGAAAAAAATGTCGATAAAGAGGAAATTAAGGCTGTAATAACGATATGGTCTAGTGCCAAAATTCAAGTCCCGAGGCCTAGGCCCTAGGAGGCCAATCGCAACAAAAGTGCTCTGGACCTAGCTAGAGCTAGGCTATCTGCTCTAAGGGAATAGGCGCCTAACATCCTAGGCCTAGTTAGTTTAAACCCAAAGATATGGCCCAAGCCCAATCCTTTCATGCTAACCGGTAGGCCTGGTCAAGATCAGTTTTAACAAACATAGGCTAGGCCTACATATAGCCAAGGCTTGGCCTAGCTACACGTTATAGTTTATGTCTGATTACGCCCTATTATGAGAGAAGGCCTCTAGGCCTACAAACTACGTCATCGAGGCTAGGCCTACGCCACACATTGTAAGTAATTAATGTAATTTCTCATATCTTTGGGATTTGGGATTTGGCTTACCATAACCTAAAAGCACAGACGTTAACTTTTCCGCTGCCTTGTATGCGAGTAGAGCGTCTGTTCACTGCCTTGCATACTGAACATTTTCAACCAAGTGAAGACGCACATGACAATCTTAGTTTGTACTGAACTTAGTGTGTATAAAACTAAGTCACAAGTGAAGACCAAGTATGAGTGTAACCATACACTCATAAATGTTGATAATACACTATTCTTAATTTATTTAATATAGAAAATAAGTTGGGTAGTAAAAACTATAACTTTATCTCCAACTGTTAACAAAGCAAATTTACTCATTTCAACGTGTTCATACAGAGATTACTCCCCTAGTCAGTCATCGTTGGATTCTGTAAACATGTATTTTTTTTATCCTTGTCAACATCACATCGTACCGTTCAGTTTGCTTTTACCTTCGACCTTAAAAAAAGAGGAAAGAGATGTTCAGTAGCTCGAAGAAAATGACGGCAACCGGCAGCTCAACATGTCAATAGAGCGTTAAAATCTTCAAGGGAATTCATAGGACTAACCGTACGATTCAAAGATTGCATTGGATAAGCAAAGGAGGTTGACGCTGAAACGAGAAAAACACGAAATACCAATATTCTTGAAAGAAATGTATGGCCAACTTTAGTACCTAACGGTCCACCTAGCACAGGAATCACGATTATTACTTGAGGCTTAACAATGCAAATTTAATTAATAACTCTTTAAGTTATTTTTATCACAATGTTTGGAATAACAAACCATAGATATAAACATTTATATCTATGAACAAACTATCAAGCATTTTCTTTTAGAGATCACATGGCCTCACGTCTACAGGATATGTTCGTTGTACAAGTTGTTACTAAGTTTAAAGGCTATTAAACACTGCTATTTCAACTTTTGAATTGAATTAATTTTTTTTTATTTGATGTGAATATAATTAATACGGTGCGTATTTTTTTTTTGCAACATAAAATATATATATTAGTTTTGAGAGAATGATCCATTGCCATAAAAGTTTTGAGAGTTATCTAAGACTTGTTGTTGTTAACCGAAACTAACTTAAAAATAAACTTTACAATTTAATTATCAATTGTAAGTTGGATAATTTCTCGTCATATTTTTAGAATTATGAATGTTACTTTTGTGTTTTCAGTAGATCTGGGATTATTATATTCAAAAAATATCAATCCCTTCATTGGAACATAGATATATAAGAGGAAACAAAAAAGGAATCATATGCATATTATTTTAAGGTACAAAAACGTAAGTGACATAGTCCTATATATTTTGTAGAATATTTTAGCATTACCATTATAAAATGGAGTTTAAACAACTAAGTTGTATTGAAAATGTAATAATTTATGTTTTTAATATGCAGTAATTTACATTTTACACTATATTTCACTTAACGATTCCTTCAACAATTTTAACATCGTTGCTTTTGTTAATGTTATAACTGGTGTAAATGTTTAATTGTAAGTTTTGTGTTCTATTCCTGTATACATGTTTAATTTTTTATAACCAAATATTATGATGGATTTCGAACAAATTACTAAACGCATTTTTCGACAACAATACGAATCCTCGAATACTTAAAATACAGTCTGTGTAAAACGTTGCGTCAGGTTTCAGTCTGTCAGGTTCAGGGTTCTGAGAGAAATGCCCTTCAGGACGAGTTTCTTGATTCAAGTCGCTTGCGATAGAACGACTTTCACTGCGTGCAGATCTTACATTGTTTTACTGTCTAATTTCTACACCATACTTGAGACGTTGTGTTCATATCGCCAACACACCCCTGCAAAACGTACTTCAGCACTTGTCTTGACTGTAGTCAACACAACCGATCTCTATTGAATAAGTAATGAAATAGACACTACCCAGGGAAAATAAGTGCGCATCTAAAGGCGTAACACAATGAAGATAGAGAACACTTCTTGCACTGAATGAAATATGGAATGAGTATGAAACGTTCCGTACGAATGAATATTTTAACGTATCCACTTCAAAATAAAAATCACACATAAAAATCCCCTTAAAAAAGAGTTATACGGTATTTGTTTGAATTTATTTTATGTAGTGTCGCCCAGGTTAGTTACACTAAAATAAAGTTTGTCATCTTTAGAATACACAAATTAAATTAACTATTAAATTTGAATGAACCCACTTCAAAAATAAAAATCACAAATAAAAATCCTCTGAAAAAAGTGTTATAACGGTATTAGTAGCATTTTATTGTATACAGCGTCGCGCAGGTAACTTCCATTAAAATAAAGTTTGTCAACTTAGAATATAAAAATTAAATGAACTATTAATTCACTTTAAAAGTTAATTTCATACAATGAAAATCAATTATCTTTAAATTATATATATTGCACCTGATATATCGAATCAGGCATATAATCTGTGGAGGATACTGTTCGTTTGTGGGTGTATAATTTGGTTTCGTACATAAGTGGGAATAACCGTTTTATCAATTTTGTTCTATTTAGCACTTGAACTTATTATGATGGTATCCATATATGTTATGGATACCCCTATACCGAGGTGCTTCTCTTGTCACTCGGTACAGATACAGGTAACTGTTACGTCATCTCAGTGGCTAGGTGTTTTAGGAACAATAATGATTAGAAATTGTTGAGTTACAATCTATACTGATATCACCTTTTAAACAGTTTTGGAATGATGTTACATTCAGGAAATTTCCTAAAATGCAGCATTTGTTACATTTAAAACCAATTATTTTAATGAACCGCAGAAAGTAAAACAAATTGAAGTAATTAGTATTGTGAAGCAGGCTTATTCAGCTACATTACCAAAAGCCAACTAGTTTTGATTTTGAGATCGTTCAATGACTATTACAACTTTATATTCAATGGGATTTACTTGTTCCACATTAAAACTTGTCGTAGGCTTTCGCGGCCGGATTTATTATTAAAACTTTGCTGTCGGGTTTGGCCGCGTCCATTGATAAAAATATCCTTAAGTTTCGGGCCGATTGCACGGTCCATCTTCAGAAGAAATATTTTATAAGAAAACTTACTAGAAAAAAACTCTAGAAAACTAACTGCACAGCTGGTTTGACACACACGGACGGGCTGGATTGAGTAGGTTTGTTTCGTGTGTGCACTCTTCTCGAATATTTCTTCTGGAGATGGACCGTGCAATCGGCTCGAAACGTCAGGATATTTTTATCGACGGACGCGGCGAAACCCGAAAGCCAAGTTTTAATATTGTTCCAAATTGTTTAGGTTCTTAATTTGAAAATGTATTTCCTAACAACCAACTTAATTATGTTTAAAGTATGCACAATTTATAAGCATGCATTCCATAAGGTCTCCAGGCATTCTTGTTTATTTCATGAATGTTTCATTTAAATAAAGATTATTATCTTTCATATTAGACGCGGGTAGCCTCGAGTAAACAACGAAGGGAAAATATTTGCAGTGGAATTTTGCGAAATTCGTTTCTCGTGAAATGCCCATTTTTAAGTCATTACCCACGCAGACATAACGAAATCGCTATTATTAGGAAATTCCTTTGAAATAATACTTTACTTAGGGCACTTATAGAATTGTTCGAAATGATGGTACATATTATATTTCTAGTTAAATTTAAAAACAAAATCCAACACTAAACACAAAACATTCTTTACATTATTATGTACTTTATTTCCGATACGAATATGTATATGAATGAGGCAAAACATTGGAGTACCTACGCCTTAGTTTGGTTTTTGCAGTTGCAATCCAATTCACAACTTTATCAACTCACCTTTTTGTTGTATTCTTTCCCTTATTTGCGTTTAACTTCACTAGGTACCTCCATCGTACAGAGTCTACCATTCCGTAACGGTTCTAGTCAATACCTTTGTACGATAGCCCGAACAGTGTTTTCTTTGTAGAACTCTGTCTCAATGGCTCTCAAACAATTCGTCATAAAAAGTAAAATACATTTTCTACAGACGGCTGGAAACATGTATTTCTCGCAGCCTGTTGTCTAGTGGTGCGCACCAGTACCACATTTATCTGATGGTTGTGCGCTTCGTCACTGTTGACATTTGAACGTCTCGACATTTTTATTTTTCATTTTCCTCTGTTATCCTTTTGTCTTTTATTATTTTAAGACTTTTTCGTTCACGTACTCCATTTTATCAAGATATAAAACAGTGAGGTTTTGTTTGATTTGAATTCAATATGCAGTTCAGTTCCCCTACTTCCAAAACGGCACGGGCGAGTTTCTTGTTCTGGTTCAAAGCTGTCGTACTGTAACGTTAGACTTACAACGACTGAGACACAGAGTTGTTCGTCTTTGAGAGTGAATATATCAAAGAAGAAGAGGGTGACTCGGATATTAATTAACGGCAGCAGCAATTCAGCCTTAAGCATTATCTCAGTCCCTCCACATAATATAATCATTTCTTAAAGAATCTAAATGTAATATTACAAATGAAGCGCATAATGTAAGACTGGCCGAGTGTCCAAGGTGAACCGGAGGGGTCTCCTTTGTTCTCCAAGTTGAGATGAAAGTGGTCCCCAGGGGGTGAAAGGGTGGCGACGCTCCGAGCAGTCCCATCTGGACCGAAACTCCGGTCGACGATGACTATTTATTTATTAGTATGACCTCCGCTTGCTTTGTCCAGAAGACAAGTTCCCACTGGAATCGTTTAAAGTTCCCTTCCTCGCTTACTTGACTGAGCTATGGGAAAATCTATGGACCATATCCATTCTCTTCTTTCTTTCTATGCAACCTTTTGCCAAGGACACGCCCACCCGCAACTGGCAACACTGTACACACGAGAGATTTAAAACAATTATTCAACGAGACACAAAGTGAAACATGTTGTAAGAATCTGATCAAAACTCGTGCGTCACGAATTTAATGGACAATGGTTACAAAGAAATATGCGCTTTTGTTAAACCAAAGGTCCGAAGTATCAAATACGTGTTTAATAGCTGCCATAAAACATCGGATACAAATAAAAGGGGACATTTCTGAGGCAGACCAACATTGATTCGATGTGATGCTGTTTTCACATTCCAAAAACGTTGCATTTAAGATGAAAGCTACAAATATTCTGTCAGATTAAAAACCTAAACGTGAAATGACACATTGGTTGTGATTCTAACGTGGTGGACTGAAGTTTCGTTATTTCTCCGCAAGGGGCGCTGTAAGATACACGAGGGTGAACGCTGGGTCGCCAGTTACGGCCCATTTCACTACTCACTTGGCCCAAACATCTCCCCCGCAACGAAAAACAAAAAAAAATCTTCGTAAAAAAGTAACTTTTCTTCCCGTGACATCGTGTGAGGCGCTCAATGTAGCAGACGTAAAACAGTTGGAAGTTACGGCGGTTGGGGGAGTGAGAAATGGGTATCATGACCAACTAACTTCCGTTTAGTTTATGAAAAGCAAGTTTTATTTCTGTGAAATGCGTAGGGACCTTTTAACAAAGTTGTTCAACATGATTGATATTCAACATTTGCGATTTAAACATCAAACTTTTATAAATTTCAAAGTCGAAAACAAGACTAATGGTGTTGTAAAATTGTAATGTAATGTAAAAATATTATGCAATATTTTTCTATCAAATTATCGTAGGGTTAAGTAGTAATCTCTTTCGTAGTACTTATGTTCTCTGTTAGTTAGTTATCTGTAGTTATCTGCATTCTACACTTGGAACGTCTATCAAATAATTATTAATTCCCTTTTCCTAACATTATTTTATGGAACTTCATAATATGTGCTTAAGAATATAGTTGCAAATTGAAATATATACATGATAATGTGAGTGTTCCTCACCTGCTGGTGTCAACCACTGTACTACGATTGGTAGGTCTGCCTTCTAATAAGTTATATTGTTTTTGAAGATTTCAAAGGTACTCAGCCGATTGTCAAAGGATGAGGTACGGAGTCATGTCATGTGACAAATGTCTGCTGCTAGCCGTGCGCAGTTGTTCTGTTGTTTAAAACTGCTTAACAATGCTTTTTAATGGTCAAAGAGGAAACCAAACTATGTCATAATCTAGAATTATTTGTGATTGTTTCTTTTATCCAATAAAGATTTCCATTTTGAAATTAACTCATTTAACGGTTGTGTTTTTGCAGTATGGTAAACCTTTCTCAATAAAATGCTCTAATTTCAAGAAAAAAAAAACGTTTATTTGAATCGACAAACATTTTCTAGAAACAGGATTTTATTGTCTATAGGACGACACATTTTGATTTACATTTGGAATTTTTAAAGCAATTTTAACGATCAGAATTCGGTATTTACGAAGGGTAGGTGGCATACACCCTAGTTTGGTCTGTATCTGAAGTCGTGAAGCTCATCTTGAGACGCACCTTGCATGGGAAGCCAAGAGAGTCGGGCAACCAGGCCCAGCCGTGCTACCGAACCAACACTCAGTAAATTACAATGGCAAATTACCGTTCGTGCTGTGAAATATTTAGTGTATTGACCACTTTGTCCCTGTGTGGTTAGACTATGGTGCCCTACAGCTTCGAACATATCGCCGCTTAAGTGGTTTCAGTCTGATTAATAATTAGGGTGAAACCATCGGAAATCAATTACCATTGTTCACATTAAATTTCAAGCACCGAGATGGGACCGAACTCTGTGAAAAAAAGTGTTATATAATATGCGTTCAAATGACCGAATCTGGTAATGTTTACTGAATGAATTAGTTTGCAGGTATCAACCACACTGTCTTATCTAACATTTCTTTAAAATCTTTAGTTTAAATAAAATACATTTTGAACTCTCGTTTAGCTCTATTAGCCAGTTGATACTTTTTTACCATTCGTAAATAACATTCCATTACTTTTATTTAAATTAACACAAACTTGAAGCAAAGTTTTTAGGAATTCTTCTTAGTAGAAAAATCATCGCTTTTGTAATATTAATTTACTATTGAAAACAGTGTTTTCTACACAGAAACCACTTGTTCTTGTCAACAAGAACTATTCGTCATGATTTATGAATTTGGAAGTCACAACATTTTCAAACACCTGTGTAAGAAAGGTCGATATCAAGAATTTAGACTTGTTATAATACTCGGGCTGTTGATTTTCCATTGAATTGTAGATAATGTGATAGATGTGTTTCAAGAACCATAAAACAAAAATGATCTGAAAAACTCCAACTGAAATTGAAAATATGTTATATTAACTTTGTATATTTTATTCTTTCTAATTTCAATATTTTATTTGAGAGTTTACAACATAACAATCATACATCCAAAATGTTCTTATTTAGGTTACTACAGGAAGAACCCCTGTAGTGCAGTAGTCATAGCAGCTGAGTTATGCATTGTAACTGAACTTTATTATTTATTTTATTTACTGAATGTCTATCTAATTCAGTTATGAAATGGTAAAATACAAATATACGAAACACCTTTTCACGTTAACAAATTGAAAATAACTTTACTTTGTATACATCGCAATACAGTTCTCGTGTAAGTTGATAATGGTATTTTTTACCACAACTGTCTGTAATGATTTGTTATGCAATTCCACTGCTATTACATCTACAATTGTACTTTATTCAAGTGTAATTGAAATTGAAACACAAAGACGTTCCGAACTGGAACGCAAACTCTTTCATTTTGGCTGTGTTCCATAATCACTTGAAACATGGAGGAACCAAATGTATCTAGACTTGTGATGGATTAAAATATGTGCGGAGATTGGGGAAACAATTTGGGTTTCAATTGTAACCATAACTTAATAAAATCTTTATCGTTCTGAAAATATTATTTGAAAACAATTTTAAACTTGCAATATATAACAGCCAATTGTTATGATGATAATATTCAAGAATTGCTTGATCGCTGCACAGGTATCTTCATTTATTAAAAGGACTTTTATTTTAAATATACTAAAATAAATTATATAATATAATATGTGTAACATTAATAGTTGCACGATGTACATCCTTTGCCTGGGTATAGCGTGTGTGTGGGGGAGGGGGGGGGAGGGGGGGGACCTCTTTTATACAATTGAGGAAGTTTGATTACGCGGTCACAAAATGGTATGATATAATAATTATTAATACTAATTGGTGTTAAAATGGTTTCAATTTTCACCGATTGCCATATTATTGAAATATCTTATAAAAGTGATTAAAACTAAATTCGCGCAAAATAACTATTACTATGTAATACAACGAACTTTAAATAGTAAGTGTGCTATAAATTTAAAGCATTAGTTCTTTTCATAATGATCATATCTTTTTTAAAGAAAACATGTTCTTGATGTGTTGTAACAATCAAAATTCAATGCATGGTTCCCGTAGTTATATTTTCATATACGGTTAAAAGACCATTTCCAGAATTGATCTAGAACGCTTAGATAGAGTTAATTACGGCCCTCTAGATCTTCAATGACAACAATGCACAACAGTGAAAAGTGCACTTTAACATAACTATCAAGGACACTTAGCTCATGAATCTTCCATGCTTAGATAGAACAAATCACGGCTTTCTAGATTAATTCTGAAAATCATCTATTCTTATTTAAATACTCCTCCGTTAGGTTCATTCGTGCGGCACAGCTTATTAACTGGTTGATGTGAGCAGCCTAACTAAATGCAAGCAGAGCTACGCGCGTATGCGCATAATAGCGCCGACCGAAGCAGAAATCCGTTAAATGTTTGATGAGAGTTTGTCTCGCTACACAAAGAGACCAGATCGATTCCCGAGGGGTTTACAGTGTTGATTTTGTAATCATATTACTTCAGTTATTATTGTGGTTGAAACGCAACGTGTCAACACTTCAAACATGGTGTTGTCGATACCCGTCCGCATAACTCTATAATGCATTATGTTGTTAGTGGGATGAAGAGATGTAGGACATAATGGTGAACGAGGACTCAAAATAACTTGCCCATATACATCTTCAATACATCAATTACATACATTGTGTAGATCGAAATAATATGGTGTATTTTACGTTACATGGTGATTTTAAACAGCGTAGATGCCGCAGTTGTATGACAAATAAACCGTGATTTCTGTCTCCCAGGTTCGAATCCTGGCGTGGCTATGATTTAATGAATGTCATGCGTCTTCATCATCATTTATCATATCAACCGATATATGAGACGTAAAGCCAAAATATCATTTTATCATCATTATGAAATGTTGATAAATAGATACACATGGGTTGTCATGGAATTATATTATGAAGTAGAATTAAAAGACAATTGCACGTTATTACTTCTGAAAATGTTCACTTTTGACTCAAGCTATTCAAAAAGTTGAATGTAAACGAGTGAATTTTTTTAAAGTTTTTCCCATAAATATTGTGTTAAAAATGTTGTTAAAACTATAAAGCCTGTTCAATAATTCCTAGGCATTGTTTAGATATAATTTTTATTCTAAGTATGGAACAGTGAAGCATTAACCCGTTTTGATTCTCCTCATATGTAACGGAAAGATTGTAAGATCTCTGTGATTGCCATTTTGGGCTGTGTTTAAAGGACTATTGTTTGATACATATTTGATAATCACTGTTTCATATACGGTAAGTTGGGAAGTATGAACACTCACGTTCTAAGTTTGATCCAGCTAAAAAGACATCGTGTGTGTTATGGATATTAGCAGTGAGCCTTTATGTAATAAATTACCAATTTATTTGAAACAATTCTCACATCATTACTTGGCACTTCCACCAATTGACTTAATTACAAAGTAGAAAAACGAAAACATACCTCACATTTAATCGAAGTTGACAGCTAATCGTATCGCATGTTGATAATTAAATACGTCTTAATCTCACCCTAAGCGGGACTCGAATCCAGAACATCTGGTTTACATACCGGGTTTCGCCAATTAAACAATCAGAGCGCAAGGACAAATTGTTTGCTGTAATTATGTTTGTTACTGTTTTGTTTCAATGAATGGAACAATGGAACAATACCCAATGTTGAACTGAATATGTGTTGTATGTAAACTATTATGAGTGTAATCAATCACAGTCACATAGATATGTCATAAGTTGAATAGAGGGTTGTCTAAATCCATCTTCATGGACATGATGTGATAATATGCGATATTACTAAGAATCGTTAAGTATACATAACACAAACATTCGTGGCTATGTATATACAAATCAAAAAGTAAATAAATACATAAATCAATAAATAATTAAAATGTATTTCTTTATGACCTCATATTTTTGGATGCAATTTGTTTGTATGTATATACATGAATTTTTTTTGTTTGTATATATAACTATCGATAATAATTAAATCTATGATAAATCGTTTCGGTTTTTTAATAGTATGTGATAAAAATTTGTATTAAATATTTGTCTTTAAAACCCATTTAACTAAGTTGATTCATTTCATTATCGTAGTATTATTGTATTTTTGCGAATTTACGTAAAAAAGTTTTTTTTTACAATACCACAGGCACAATGAGTTATATTTTAGTGTGAATCGATTTTTAATACAGATATAATTTTGGGGTACTCTGGAAAAGATTTGTCTTATGAACTGAAAATATACTAGGTCACCGTATTATAATACGTTGATTATCATATTAAATGTTTACGTATTAATTTGTTTAGGTCTATAGTACAGCGCATAGTGTGAACTACAGTGCATAGCATAGTACTGTAAAAATGTAAGGTTTGTTAACAACTGACAATCTTAGTAATAAGTTGAATTGATTTCAACAACGTCATTTTTTATGTATTAAAACTGTCATTATTTAATGAAACTCTACAAGTAATTTTACAATTAAAACAAACATGGTCACGAATTTCTCTAAAAATATATTACTAATACGATCCTGCAAGTTCGCATTTCTGAATTTCCACAAACTTTTATGTTTCATTAAGATTTTAGCTGACCTGATTTTATGATTGAATCGAAATACATCGTTTAAAAGAGGGAACTATATATTACGGAGTGTAAAACATGAATATAGTGTGCAATGTTTTCTGCGCTTTAATTATTGTTTTTGTATCACTCGTTCATAATTTTGCTCTATTCAGCTTATGTCATTTCGCGAGTGTATACTTTATTTTGTAATATTGCACTTTAATGCCAATTTTTTTTTATCAAGCACCGAGTATGGGACATATCACAACCGATGTTCTCTGATTAATAATTACGACTTCCATCAACAATATTATACCCGGTCAATATGTATGATTTTAGTTATATCAAAATAACCATTCATTGGATTGCAAAACTGCAAATTATAGTACCTTGCTTGTTTTGTTGACCGTTAATACTATTGCTCAACGTTTAGAGCATTGCAACTGATTAGGGTGAAAATATAGATTACACAAACATAAGGTATTTTTTTATGTGTTCCGTATTCAGTATGTTATAAAACTAAACTAGGAAAACGCTCCGCGTTGACAGATGAGCGATTTTTTTCAATGTATCAAATCAAATAAATCATTTGCATATCATATTACTCTTTAAAAAAAAAAAGAAACTTTATAATAAACATATGATTTTCTTACAAGATGGCGGATCAAGTAACAACCCTATAACTTAAGTATATTATTTCTTGATATGTTGCTAATAAATGCAAGAAATATTATTTAAATCCGTTACGAAGTTTTCTTTAAAGAAAATAAAACCTTCAAGTTGATGGATTTCCGCATAATTTCATTCGACCGTGGTCTACTCAATAGGCTCTAATTCAAAAACTATTAAACCTATCAGTGTATGGAAAGTTCCATAATGTAGATACAGACTATATCTACTATGTTATATTAATTCATTATACAATAACCCGCTTTTAAATCATAATAATAGCTTTTTTATTTGTCGACCAAGTTCTTTGTTAACATTTGCATGTTTGCCGTGAAGGTCATTAAATATAACACGTCATTGTAGCCATTCTATGATAGCTATCAAAATTCCAAATACATAGTAAGAAAGGTCTGACTGCGTTAGCCATTTCGGCAGTATACTATGTGCATCTAACTTCAATGGTCCGCAAATGCGAATCATATCGGTGTAACACTGTAAACACGAAGAAAATTACTGCCGTAAATAAACAATGTTTGTTTACAACATGGCGGTTAAAGCTACAATTTTAAAACTGCTGTAAAGTGTTAGCATTATTGATGTTGACTTACATTTAAGAAAATATCTATATCGGTGTGTAAGTTTTAATATAAATAAATAAATAACAAAACATGTGTTTCAGTTGTTAATTTTTTGTAGGTTGGCATCTTACGTCATTGTAGCCATTCTATGACAGCTATTGAGATTTCAAATATTAATGAAAAAGGTATGATTGCGTACATTATTTTTGTGTTTACTATGTGCATCTAACTGCAATAGTCCGCAAATGCGAATCATATCGGTAGAACACTGTAAAAATGAAGAAATAATTGTAGTAAATAAACAATATTTTTTTATAACATGGCGGATGAACTTACAATTTTGAAACTTTTGTCAAATGTTGGTATTGTTTATGTGAATCTACAAGTGAAACATTATATAAATCCGTTTGTAAGTTTTCATTGAATGAAATAAATAAACAAATTTTATTTATCAGTAATTAATTTTTTGTAGGTTGGCATCTTGACGAATTTTGCTGGTTATGTTAACAGCATCGAGTTAAGTAGTCACAAACGTTGCCCGAAAATTTCAGCCAAATAGATCAAGCCGTTTGACCTGTGCGCGACGAACAAAATTTAGCGCACATACAGACACACACACACACACACACACACACACACACAGACATAGCGCCGATCGAGTTGTATGGAAAGATTCACTCCGCTTCGCTACGCTCATCTAACTAGGACTAGGAAAACGCTCCGCGTTGACAGATGAGCGATTTCTTCAATGTATCAAAAAATCAAATAAATCATTTGCATATCATATTACTCTTTAAAAAAAAAAAAATACCCATAATAAACATATGAT
Source organism: Isoperla grammatica (assembly GCA_945910005.1). Classification (NCBI taxonomy): domain Eukaryota; kingdom Metazoa; phylum Arthropoda; class Insecta; order Plecoptera; family Perlodidae; genus Isoperla; species Isoperla grammatica. The sequence continues at coordinate 114,736,385 of OX246737.1, forward strand.
TTTTTTACAAGATGGCGGATCAAGTTACAACCTTATAACTTAAGTATATTATTTCTTGATATGTTGCTAATAAATGCAAGAAATATTATTAAAATCCGTTTACAAGTTTTCTTTAAAGAAATTAAAACCTTCAAGTTGATGGATTTCCGTATAATTTCATTCGACCGTGGTCTACTCAATAGGCTCTTATTCATAAACTATTAAACCTATCAGTGTATGGAAAGTTCCATAATGTAGATACAGACTATATGTAAAATGTGATATTGTTGAATCATACAATAACTCCCATTTAAACTATAATAATAGCTTTTTAAATTGTCGACCAAGTTTGTTGTTATTTTCTACATGTTTGCCGTGAAAGTCATAAAACATAACACGTCATTGTAGCCATTCTATGATAGCTATCAAAATTCCAAATACATAGTGAGAAAGGTCTGACTCCCTACGCCATTCCTGCAGCATACTGTGTGCATCTAACTTCAATGGTCCGCAAATGCGAATCATATCGGTGGAACACTGTAAAAATGAAGAAAATGTCTGCCGTAAATAAACAATATTTGTTTATAACATGGCGGTTAAAGCAACAATTTTGAAACTAATGTCGAGTGTTGGTAGTATTAATGTGGACCTACATATAATAAATCATTAATATCCGTGTGTAAGTTTTAATTTAATTAAATAAATAACAAAACATGTGTTTCAGTTGTTAATTTTTTGTAGGTTGGCATCTTATGTCATTGTAGCCATTTTATGACAGCTATCGAGATTCCAAATAAGTGTGCATAGGTATTGTTACGTAAGCTATTTTTGGTGTATACTATGTGCATCTAATTGCAAAAGTCCGCAAATGCGAATCATATCGGCGGAACACTGTAAAAATGAAGAAATTATTGGTGTAAATAAACAATATTTTTTTATAACATGGCGGATAAACGTACAATTTTGAAACTTTTGTCAAGTGTTGGTACCGTTGATGTTAATCTACAAATGAAACATTATTTAAATCCGTGTGTAAGTTTTCATTGAATTAAATAAATAAACAATTTTTGTTTTTCAGTAATTAATTTTTTGTAGGTTGGCATCTTGACGAATTTTGCTGGTTATGTTAACAGCATCGAGTTTAGTAGTCACAAATGTTGACAGAAAATTTCAGCCAAATACGTCAAGCCGTTTGACCTGTGCGCGACGAACAAAATTTAGCGCACATACATACATACACACACACATACACACAGACAAAGCGCCGATCGAGTTGTATGGAAAGATTCACTCCGCTTCGCTACGCTCATCTAAAAACGCTCCGCGTTGCCAGATGAGCGATTTTTTTTTTTTTTTTTTAGTAAATTAAATAAATATTTTGCACATCATACACCGCTTAAAAAATATACTTTGATAACAAACATATGATTTTTTTACAAGATGGCGGTTTAAGTTACAATCTTAGAATTTCTGTATATTATTTCTCGATATGTTGCTAATAATTACACAAAATATTATTTAAATCCGTTTAAAATTTTTCTTTAAATAAATTAAAACCTCCAAGTTGATTTTTCAATGGATTTCCGCATAATTTCATTCGACCGTGGTCTACTCAAAAGGCTCTAATTAATAAACTATTAAAGTTATCTGTGTATAGAAAACTCCACAATGTAGATACTGGCTAGATCTAAAATGTGATAGTGTTTTATTATACAATAACCGCATTTAAATCATGATAAAAGGTTTTTAATTTGTCTACAAAGTTCGTTGTTAACATTTGCATTTTTGCCGTGAAAGTCATTAAACATAACACGCCATTGTTGCCATTCTATTAACGTTATCGAAATTCCAAAAGTAGTTTTAGAAAGGTCTCTTTGTACACGCCATTCGCCATGCATAGTATGTGCATCTAACTTCAATGGTCCTCAAATGAGAATCGTATAAGTGGAGCACTGTTAAGAAACCAATGTAAGTTCCCGTAAATAGAAACTAAATATTTTTTTACTAAATGGCGGTTAAAGTTATAGTTCCAAAACTTTTATCCGGTGTCGACATTGTTAGTTTCAATATTTATTTAAAACATTATTTAAATCTGTACATAAGTTTCAATAAAACAAAAATAAAACTGTATTTTTTTCACTAATTAATTGTTTGCAGGTTGGCATCTTGACGGATTTTGCTGATTATGTTAACAGCATCTATTTTAGTGGTCACAAATGTTGACCGAAAATTTCAGCCAAATCCGTCAAGCCGTTTGACCTGTGCGCGACGAACAAAATTTAGCGCACATACAGACACACACACACACAGACAAAGCGCCGATCGAGTTGTATGGAGAGATTCACTCCGCTTCGCTGCGCTCATCTAATTAAAATGTGATTGTTAAATATACAATACAAACTTAAACCTATGATAGAATTATGATCGAAACACACCGAACAACATAACATAGCAAAGATAAAAATTAATAACCATTTTAACTCTATAAAAAAAACAAGAACAGGAACAAAAACAATTCAAATTACTTGAAAAAACAAAACAATTTTTATATTGAAATAATAAAGTAATATAATAAAGAAGAACAAATGATATATTTAATTGACAAAGCCAAAACACACAAGTTTGAAAAAGAAACCAATTAAATTAAATCAACGCTATGAACAAAAACTTATCTATTATTTATCCCTTTATGTAACATCATTTCAACTTTTATCGAAATGGGAATCAAGGTTTTTCGTCTCCTCCTCTTCACAATATACTGTGATGTTATTTCTCTGCCCTCACGTGACGTCACGTTTTTTCCATCAACTGTCCTGAACTCCTGATACGTCTCCCCACCGCTGCCACCCTTATGTCGACAACGCCTGAGTGGGCTTAACGCTTCATCGGGCTGGACCCTTAACCTCTTGTACTGCGAGCACACTTGCCTGCAATAAATTGAAAAGATTAAAAGGAAAATAGCAACAGCAATATACATGCTCGCTATTCCTTGCCGGTAGGAGAGAAGATTGTATGAGCAAGTTACCTGGTTGGTTTTCAATATCAAATTTCTTTATTATATAATCATTCATGTATGGTTTGTTGAAAATAGGAAAGATTAAACAAAGTTGTTTGCTATTTATTTCAAATTTCACAAACAGAACCTGAAGTTGATAAGTAATTTTCTAAGAAATTTTTGAGCACATTTTTCTCCTCCACAGACACATAATTTAAAGTATAGAAGAGGCCCGTCAATGAGAATAAAGTTTATACAAATATCTCCACAATTTAAAAATTGTGAAATAAAACGGCAATTAACAATCCACTATACTTAACGTATATGTTCAAGCATAAGCACTTCGTCTTTAGGCCAACTGTATGCATTCCAACTTGATCCAAGGTCCGTAAATCCCTCGTCGAACTCGGTTTAACAAATCTCCGCCAGGGGATCGATGGACCTTTAACTTGATCAGCATATTATCCTACCATTTGAAATTTATAAAGTTGAAACAAGGATTTGTTTCTAAATTCAAACAAAATGCAATAAAGATAACAAAAAAGTGCTTGCATTTGTAGTGAGCACGCAAATTATTTGTGTGGGGTATGGAGGGAATTATTGGTGTGTTTCTAACTATTTGTGATTTTATGGTACGGAGGTTAAAGAAAGCCCTTACTCACTGCCCCTTGGACAACAGTTGATTATCCCAAGGATTATCCCAATCTTGAGAAGTTGGCGCATTACAAATTAATTAAGCTCCCGCTAACATGACTCTATCTCGCGGTGTTTATAAAACTACCGTTATCTAGACTAATCGTTAACTGAAGCAGCGACTAAATAAACCCCACGAATCAATACTGAATCGGTGATCTAGACAGAGGTAATTAAATGTGCTCAACAAACGAGAAGGGAAGAGAGGATTGAGCGAGATGGAGTGTATATTAAAAGCACCATACACATTGCCGATTACACTGTTTTTCAAAGTAAACAGATTATCCTGCGTTCAACGTCCGATTTTTTAATTTTGCCTCGTGGAAACTTCCACGGGCATATTAAAGGCTAATTGCTTTTTTTCACATCAACTAAGTAAATATGTCGAGGATGGTTGAATGAGTTTACTAGGACATTGTTTATACCGTGCCTGGCATGCTGTGCATGAACGCATGGTATCGGTTACCACGCTGTGGGCGTCTAGGATTGGCGGACAAAGCAGTCAAGCCTGGGGGAGTCACTGTGACGTCATAGGCTTCGTACACACAACAGTTAGCTACTAGTAAACACGGTGTAGGTCGAGGTTTGTCTCCAGTCTGCGTCAGTTAACTGAGTGGCCTCGGGCGAGCTACAACTGATTGCGATCGTGTGTGTCTTTGGCTCACTGCTCATGTGTGAACATCTGATATAATACCGGTAGAGGTGGCTCAGCGTTAAGAGGCGAGACTCTAATTCGGGAGGTTGCTGGTTCGATTCCGGCCACTGGCAGTCCTGACTGAAGGTTTTTTCCAAGGTTTTTTTCAGTCGTAAGGACGAATGCTGAGATTGAAGCCTACTTAAACCCTCGGATATTCCTTCCCAGCTATCCAAACACCTTAATAACCTTGTTAGTCACCTGAAGAGGGGCACATCAGGTAAAGCTGGTGTAGACACCATAACGGGTATTCCTACAAAAAATTATCAACTATTATCTGATACAATGAGAATGACGCCCGTCGTAACTAGTCTATAACCAAGCAATGTATGTAATGTATCTTAATTATTCAATAAATATTCTATTCTAATTATTGTAGCGGGAATTGTAAATGCCTATGTAGATTGAATGATGATGATGCTATTTGGGGTTTTACGTCCCATACGTTTTGCAACGAGGCAAATCGAGACGATAAGTGGGTGATTATGAGGATGAAAAAACGCCAAATGACATCCATTCCCAAGCCAGGATTCGAACCTGGAACGCAGAGACCGTGGTTTTCTGGACCAACGTCGAAACGACCTCGGCCAACTGCGCCGGTTATGAAGATTGAAATATTTACAATGATGGTTTCCGTGATGGTTTTTGTGGCTTTGCGTAGATATTATTGCAGTATTTATATTCTTGTCGATGATGGGTGATAGGGGACGCTGAACGAAAATTACAAAACAAAATGCATTCATCTTGACTTAAACCTATTTCCCTAGGTATCGTACACTTAAACCTGAATGAGCACCCTAAGCTACGGTGGACGGCTTGGAATATTTAAAACAGATAACTTAAATATGCTGTATGATTAATATACATCGATTAAAAGACTAGAAGAAAAGTTGAAATAATAAAGAGCTCTTTGAAAAAAATCCATGGATTTATAACTTAACGAACGGGCCTTCTACATACAAAAGCTATTCCTTGAAGCACTCTCGATCTTCCCTAATCTAGGAGGGTTGCAACGATTCTAGCCCCGTTGTCCAAAAATGTTTGGATTCGTAGGTCAACCACAACGGATGAAGTATACGCCCTTGACATTTAAAATATTTCGTAAAAAAGAATACCATGCATCTCTGACGAGATTAGTAGGCGATACTCTCTTTGTCATTAGTTGAGTAACGAGTTATTTACTAATTCAGTGTTTCGATAAGAACAAGAAAATTGAACTAAACAAAGAAGTTTAGAAATCGTTATACCACACTTAATTCACGGATTGATTCCGTTTACACATTTACACCTAAATAAGTGAACGAATATTAAATGGATTAAAGTATTAGTTTTATATATATTTCAATAGTAATAATAATAATAATAATAATAATAATACAAACATCTCTTTTAAATGTTTGAGTTTTCAAACGAACCAGAAAGCAATATTATAGCATGTTGATGACTTAACTTAACGTAATATGCTCAGAACGGAAACATCTAGCAAAAAATACTTTGTTATTGACTATTTAAAATGTAACTCTTTATTATTCGAGTAAGTTCCCAGCATTCAATTATATATTACTTTCACTGTCGATCCTTCGTTTACTCCACACAATATAAGTATAAATTATTATCACAATTTTCCAGGTAGGGGAAATATTACATAACTTTTAATCGTAAATTGATTAAAAAACTTTATTTCTTGTCCCTACCTGCTACGACATGGCTTCTTTAAATTTACCGTATGAGAGTTATTTGATTATGACTGGTAACGTATTACAAGAATCGGCGTTTTTATCGCCCCACTTCTTTTGTCGAGTTTTCTTACTTGAGCGACTCGTTCGAGTTATAAAATTCTAAGAGAAAGTTTTAATCACAGTTTGATTGCGGAATTTTAACGCTTGAAGTTCGTTATTTCTTCAAGTCCTGCGCTATTCGGTGTTTGTGTTAAACTTAATGAGTTTGTTATGCAACTATGTACGCGACGGCTTTTAGTACACCTACAATACAAACCCCAAATGCAAACAAAATCAATTACAAATCTTGAAACACGAGTCTTACAAATGAAAAAACTTGATAAGCGGTGTTACTCGAAGTAAACTGTTTTACGTGTAATTGAATATAAAAGTCTGAAATAAGAAATAGTTAAGGTACGTAGTAGGCTGAAAATTCAGTAATTCCCGGAGCATATGAATCAATTCAAAATATAAATTCAAAGAAACCATACAAAATAGATGCACAAGATCACACATTTTTTTTTACATGATTGTTATAACCCAACGTGCTTCGGTACTTTGTTCTCTCATACGAAGAGATAGAGAGTGAGAAACCAAGTAGGAGGAGGTAAAATGGGAAAGTATGGTTCATATTGACAGAGATACCTTGTGTCAATTCCAACGCAGACCAATAATACGCAGAGTTGAGTAGGAACTTTCTTAAAAAAACGCGTTCCTAGGAACGCGTTTCTTTTTTCGGGAACTTTTAAAAGAACGAGTTCCTTTTTTTACGAGAGGAACTTTTAAAACAAAAGTTACAAATTTCGGGTAACTTTTAAAAATAATTCAAAAGTTTCTTTCATCCTTCGTGCCGTTCGTAAAAACCGCCATTGCCGCATCATTTGAAAACTAATCTAGTAATCTGTGTAAAAATATGTCTATCTCACATTTTGCCACCATTTTGTTTCAGAAAGGTATTTTGTAGTTACTACTTACTATGGTGTAACTTTTCGAACGATTTTGTCACAAAACTACACACCTTCAATCCACATTGAAGCTTGTAGATGGTCCAAATTTCAACTTGATTGGACTTTCCGTTCGACCGCTATCGATAGACAAAAACAAAAAAAAACAGAACACAAAGTGCCATAAAGGTCTAATGGAGACGTGATAGGCATTAATAAAATACACAATACCTCATGAGTCATTTTATCAATGTGTCTTACTTTTCACGATGACATGGGACAAAACCCACGACCAAAATCCTATATTCAAGAGTTTTTCCGCAAAAGGAACTTTTAACCAGGAACTTTTAATATTTGAGGAACTAAAAAAGTTCTTTTTTTTTCTGAGGAACTTTAACTTTTAAAAGTTCCTTTTAAAGGCAGAGTAACTTAACTTTTAAAAGTTCCTTTTTTTGGGGAACTTACCCAACTCTGATAATACGGGATAAATGTAGCCAGTATAACGTATTTGCCTCACTGGCACACAAACCAATATAACCTCAAAACGCAACAAGCAACAATGATAACAAAAATTACTACATTTTCATTTATGCCATGCATGTATTAATTATTCAGTTTTGTAAATTACGTTATGTGGAGCTATGAACCTAAATACTGTATAAGGCACAAAAATGGTTCATTGAAAACGTATACGTTATTCTGATAAGAATTAGTTAGTGAAACTTCATTGTTCCATACCGCTATTGTTATTGTTAATTAGACTTAGACCTATTATTTTTCAAGATAAATATTTATTCTGCGGGATAGTTAAGATGGGGCAAATGCATCCGTAGGGCATTATTTTTTACGACTGGATCCATCATAAAAAACATGTTTTATTTTAAGACGCATTCTCTTTCCATATTGGACCTAAGTATCAAAAGCATAAAGTTAAAATATCAAACACATACCCGACATCATGACAAGATTATATGGAAGGTCAGACACTCATAAATTACAAAATTTTTGTATTCCACGACGAAGGCTTTAAAAATTCATGTCTTAGAAATATTCTAAACACAATCGTTTGAAATATAATCAATTTATCTTCATTAGAACACGCGCATTCTTTCGGCGCACACAAAGCATTCATCAAACGGGCTCTGACGTTGGAATGTTGAGCGTCGGGACGCAGCAAGGGAGGTGTTTCGATGCTTGTGGGTGGGAGCACCAGCCCTCTTCACTTTGGAATGATGAGCATTTTAATCGGTTTTACACTCCGCTGGCTTCCTCAATTAACCAAGCTACTTTTACCTAAATAGTATTTTCCAACTTTCGATATCTATTTTCCCGTTGCTCCAGCCAGTCCGTTATTGTTTATCTCTTTGTCAATACTTTCGCCTTTCAATGAAGCGCTTTGAGAGATAATTAAAATTATTTGTGATGAATTCAATAGGTATCATTTGTATTAATTTAAATTTCCAATAGAAGAGACAGAGACTTTTATTTTGTTTGCAAACTGGGTTTGTAGTAAAGTTCTGTGTGATATGAACTGTCTTGAGTATAAAGTAATAAATGCTACTGAAACCTATATAGCATCTCAATTCATACGTTTATTGGGGCTTTATTTGCCCATACTGAATACCCTTCTAAAACCTACTATATTTTATACCCAATATTCTGTACTCGGTACTAAATCAGTTTAATTAGCATAATCTCAAACTACGATATCATTGCACTCCACGCACATACCCAAATAATTCCTTATTGGTATTGGCTATTTTGTTTTGTATTTAGGCGTCAATACATTTGTTGTTTTTATTAATTACTTAACGACATTCCGCAATCAACTGGTAGGTTCTATGGTGGCATCCGCTTTGTTACCTCTTGCGACAGGCAGAGCTACTCCAGGTAAAAAAGCGTTCACAGCACAAAGAAGGCCGGCATGATAGGGAAGATAAATACATTGAAATTTCGACAATTTTAATGTAAGTGATTTATGACAACATTGGCATGAGTAGAAACATTGTCGAAAACCGGTTCTGGTCACCCAGGTGGATTGACCAATTTGATGTATCTACACTCTGACCACAGATAATGGTTATCTTTGTTATCTGTGCTTGAACTCATGCCTATGTTAGAGATAAAATTGTTCCTCTCATTATGTGGATCTTAAAACTGTATTGAAAAATGAAGTAGTCCTTTACACAACGTCAATGGCGTAAGGTTTTGAGAGGGCGAAGGGGGGGAGGTGTTTTTTACTATTCATACTCCAAAATAAATTTCATGAATAGATATGATTATTATTGAAAAAAAAACTAATTATACTCAAAGAAATTAGCACGCCTATACATATCTCTCATAGTTATAATCATCCCCTTACTTACAGCTAGTGACTAAGATGAACAGAACTTTATCAAAAGGTGTAGGGCTTTTAAGATGGCTTTGAAAAAAAAACGTTGACGAAATATTATGTTTTTATTACTTTCGTATGCTTTCTGTTTTGTATGGCTTTCATTTAAAGTTGAAAATGAATGAAAGAAAACTGATACTCGGATTTGATTAAATAAATCTGGTCCAAGTCACATTTTGTTGGTACACCCAGCTAAGTGCTGCTTTCAACGAGTTTGATACTTGAAAATTTTGCTATTTAATTAACTAACCACTCAATCAAATTGTCGAATTTCTATTTGATTAAAGTTGTTAAATTCGCTTCCTGCGATGTCGGCCGGGAATATTTTCCTCCCCTTGGAAGAGAGCGAAACACGGAAAACGAACAAAGTCATTCATTTCAAATCAAAATGTCTCTCGTTATCTTAAGATTATTCTAAAAGTGCTTAACTAATGAAGACTCAAGTGTTTTTTGTACGTTTCGTTGCTTTTTTCTCATTACCGGAATTCCGTCTTCCACCCTCGCTTAATAGTTAATTCTCATCGTGTCTCCGCTCTCCCATCTGCCTCGTACAATGGATGCGGTGTGAAGTAAAAGGCAAAAGAGAGGAAGTTTTATAACGAGTTAACTGCAGAGAAAATTGAATTTCCATTTCGAATTCATATAAAAAAAAAAATGAATGAGTTTTCAATAAAGAAGGGGAGAAAAGTTATTCTAACAATTATATGATTCTTGACAAGGGAAGAGGATTGTCAAATGATAGAGTTTGAAATTATTATGCTTAATTTGATTTCATTACAACTATCAATTTTCAATGGAATCATTCCCTTTCTTATTCGGTGTGTTTGGGGGTAAATACGAATCGTGGCTCAGTTATTAAACAATGTTGAACACACAACCATGATGCGCATTTTTTATGTAATAAGTGAAATAATTTTGAAATCTGTTCTTCAAATTTGCACAAATTAAAATTACTCCAAGTACAGTAGTTTTGCCAGCGTGTAAATTAAATATAGGCGATAGATTTTTAAATCGTTTTGGTATAGTAAACTAATATTATTTAAACCATTTTATAAAAGCGATAAGCAACATTTTAATGCGTAATTCTAAAATTGTGTTGTAGTTCGTTAACTCTTTGTTACAAAATTTATCGTATTTGTATGTAAATCGTTGTTTTGAGCACGAGCCAGTTGTATCGTCAAAACAAATTATGCCTACCTACGAACGAACATCACACTGAAGTTATGATTTCAAAATAATTATTTTGAATCCAAATCACTTAACAGTATTATGTATCTTTTACTTGAAAACCATATTGTTTCAAAGTATAAAATTTATCAAAAAAGTCAACCTCAAACATGTTACCGAAAAAATAATCGAAAATTGATTTTATATGTGAAACACCTGATACTGCAGCTAATATCACAGCAGAAAGTTTCCCGAACTAACGTGGCACAGTCTTTAAAGAATACTTTAGCGCAAAAGAGTGGTTTGATAATAACGGGGGGGGGGGGGGGGGGGGGGGAAATAACAAGACATCCAGCCGACGAGTCTACGAAGTTGGAAAGTTGAGCTGTTTTTAATAAGCCAACTGGAAGAAAGACATGTAGAAGACATAGTAGGCCAGTTTGCAACAACAGGATAACTCGGACTGGTTTATATTGAAACGAAAAGAACCCCAAATGACATCCAACAAACAAAAATGTTACTTAATGCTGGGTTATTCTTTTCCGGAGAATAATGTATAAAGTTTTTAAGTTGTGCTATGGAATATGATTATGTATGCAAGTCTGGCAACGCTGGAGAAGGCGTTGCCGGATATCCGGTCTTGTGACGTTGCTCATGAGATGTTTTATTACATTATATAACCACCAAGATTTACGTCATTAGTTTTTCAACGAGATTCAGACTGACTTTGAAATGGCCAATAAAAAGAGATATAAAACATGAAATAATCAACTTCGTAGCCAAAATAGTGCGTATGCGCTTATCTTTGAATCGAATGTACCTATCAACTGTCTGTGATAGAAGTTCGGTTGAAAACTACTACCGGTATACCTCATTCTATTTACTCTTTTAACTCATTAGTCACTGTGTATACACTAGACATAGATTATTAATGGGTTGTATGTTAAACAACCCCCCTCCGCCTCCCTCCTTCGCCATTACACGTTTTATAACGAGAACGTGGAACTATATATAATATATATACAATTCTAAAGTAAAAGCACATGATAACGATGAAATAAGTTTATTATTTGTATACACTATCAGGTAATGCAAATAATGTTTGCTCTAGTCAGACCGTAAGATAGGATGTTATAGATGTACATATTTTCGTAAGGAAATTAAAATGTAATTAAAGCTTTCATATAATATTGTTCTTGATATAAATGCGTGTATATATGGCAGTTACAAATGTGTATTTTGCGCCTACAAGGAAAATGCTTCAAAACAGACTACTATATCCACCAACAGAAATTCACAACTTTAAAATCTTACCGTGACGTTAAAATCACAAACGTATTTTTTAATGTTACAATAATCGATCACTTCTATTTATAATCAAGCGTCCAAGTCAAAGTCTACAGTGCAATATTGAACAACCAGCTGTTAGTTAAGTAGTACAAGACCAGTCAGGAAAATCTTCCTCGTGGTTGTGGAGTGTGATTTTATTATGTTCTGACAAATGACATATTTAAAATTGTAATTTTTGTTTTAGATTTATTCTGACTGAAAAAACATTACCGACCAGCACTTTTCTAGCTCAATATTAAATGTGCATTATTTTATAAGGGAAACATAATGATGTTAAATTGTCGTGTCTTTTAATGCTCGCTCTCTAAAAAACGTGTGTTCTAGATTTACAAGGGTAGGTGCGATGAGGGGAGGGGGCGGGGGTGAATCAGCTGTCACTGTTTCTCTTCTAGATGTGTATAATTTATCATTCATTTGATGTCATATCGTCTTGAAGTATTGTTGATTAATGGCCTTATTTTATAAACACTATACGGCAACAGTAGTAGTTTTGCAATTTCATAAATCATATGTAGCATTATCTTTCAATATCTTTCCAAAAAACAACTAAAATAGCTTACATAAAGAAATTGCTTCATATAAGTTCCTCCTATAATAATAAGTATTTCTGTATTTTTGTGTTTCTTGTATAGGCCTACACTCAGAAGTACATTACAGTCGTGTAATCAATGTTGAAGTCAACCATAAACAGAGAATTTATTGCTTAATGTGAGTACATTCAGTTGACGTTGACATCTCATGAGTGCCTTTAAATCACTCTCAATTTCGTCGTGAGACCAAACAATGTACTAATTTGTTGATCACAATACCTTTAGATATAACACCAGCACTAATTGTAGTATTCAAGTATTGGAGAACAAAACAATGCACTAATTTGTTGATCACAATACATTTAGATATAACACCAGCACTAATTTAGTATTAAAGTATTGGAGAACAAAACAATGCACTAATTTGATGATAACAATACCTATAGATATAACAACAGCACTAATTTAGTATTTAAGTATTGGAGAACAAAACAATGCACTAATTTATTGGTCACAATACCTTTAGATATAGCACCAGCACTAATTTAGTATTAAAGTATTAGAGAACAAAACAAGGTGCACTTATTTTCAAGGTCCACTTGATCGCTTGTAGCGAGCTGCGCTTTACAATTACTCCGCTAGGAGTAAATCCAGTAGACCTTGCTAATTTGTTGTTCCAAAACCTTTAGATATAACACCAGCACTCATTTAGTATTGGAGTACAAATCACTAATTTCCATGAATAGAATAAAAGGTACAAGATTAATAACACAACGATATCTCCAGTTTTCCTTTTCATTTTATCATGCTAGTCTAGTAATATCAAACATTTGAATTAGATACAAAGTTATATATCATTTTGTTAAGTTTTATTGTGTATAATATATTCACCTATTAATATTTGCTCTGAAAGCGTATAACATAAATGGATAAAAAAAGTCAGAAACGTATAAAGGGAATGTCATATACTCAGCCTCAGGTCAACGGACGATGGTATGACAGGTTGTGGAATCTCATCTATCATAGAATCACTGCACGCAGGATAATTTGTCGGAGATTAAATTCCATCATGGAAAAATTGAGACGTGAAGATAAAAACTGACAGTTAATATTTACAACGTTGCCTCACAGATAATCACATTCTCGTTATTTGCGCGAACACTTCCTCCTCGTATAAAAAAACATGGAAAACTGCACAACACAACAATACATGGATACACAATAGCGCTGTTGCTAAGCTGTACAGTGGTTCTATAGCAACCTTGTGTAAGCTGACGTCATTAAAGTGGTGTCGGAGCCAATCAGCGGTGGCTTTTTCAAAAACTGACATTGTTTCAGCCAATGCCTTACTGATCTATGACGTCAGCATCCACAAGGATGCTATGAAACGGCTTCAACAACAATCCGTGTACAAGGAGATTTCTCTGTGAATATAACTGTATCACGACCCCCTAGATATTTAATAACAACAATGCACAACAGTGAAAAAGGAACCTTAACGTAACTATTAAGGACCTTTCGATCATGGATTTATAATAGTACAACTCCATGCTTCGATCTTCGATAGAGCGTATCACGCTCATCAATTCTGCAAATTATTTATTAGATTTCTTTTTTTTTTGTCGAATGCCTGGTGTAGGATTCACATCAGTCCAGTTGAACCTAAAACCACTTTCTTCAGGTGGCTAAACTTTATAGTTAGATTTGTATATTACAATATTTGGTTAGATATTTCTTCCGTTCAAATTCTCATGAACTTTCTTTAACAACTAACTTTTGAACTATCGTTGGCACACGTTTTAATTTAATTCAACTAAACTCTCATATTTTGTTATTTGTTTGTAAAACTTAAACAGATAAATTTCATTACTTCACTGGCAGCTTTTAAAATAGTATCTAAAGGTATAGACACTGCCAAAGAAATGTGACACCCTTCCCCTACCTATTGAAGAGAACCAAATGTTGATATTTTAGAACATTGAAAACACATTAAATTTGTTAGTTTATTTGTTTTAATTAGGTACAAAGATAGAAAGATATATCATTTTTTTACGTTTTATTGTGTATAATATACTCACTTATTAATATATGAGCGGAAAGCGTATAACATAAATGGATTTAAATTTACAAAAACTACAAAACCAAAAACTACAGTGATTAAATTTGAAACACGGTAGTTGTCATTGACTGCTATGTAATAATATTTTTTGTTCTTTTGAGACTAAATTTTAACTTATATAATTAAGTAAATAATATACTCCGTGATGTATGCCTGAAGTCACACAAGTGCTTTGTGCTTATAAAATGCCCGTCACTGACCCGGGAAATGTAATCATTCTACTGTGTGTTCAAGTCTTAATAAATTAAATTGAAACAGTATAAATGTAGAGCATCCATTCTCGTCTCCTTTAGAAAGGGAAGTTCATTTACTGCAACCATATCCTTACACATTCACGTGGTCTTGTACTCATTTCAATTTATTAATTATTATTAAATGTAGGCATAACGTATTGTCAAGTGTAACTACGTGTTTATTAGACGGTGCTGTGGTTGGACGGTCAGCGACTCGTGATAGAAACGAATGTATCCGAACCGAGACCAAGAGCTGCAAAACGAGCAGCTCTCTCTTCACGATCATTCACGGTCATACACGACCATTCACGATCATCCACGATCGTGGTGCGTGGACAGTTTGGCGTCAGGGAAGGAAGGGTATTCCGTGTCAAAATTCACATACTATATCACCCGTCTATGACGAATTCATCAGTAAGGTTGCTTCCGGGCAGGTATAGAACCTACTTTAACTTATATACATGTGAGATTTATCTTATATTAATAATATAATTATTTTTTAACACACATTTCGTAATATGAATTCTTTACCCGTATAGCTACGTTGATATTAATATTTCAATTGTACTACTGAAACTTTACATCTAGTTTAGTAAACTATTACGATAATATTGCTCTAGTCAGCGCTTTGTACATAGTTTTACATCAGAATTGTTTAAAATCAAATTTTATCAAAAGCCATCAGAGAGTCTTGTTTGTAAAACGAACCTTAAAGTTTGGCTCTGTCGTGTTACGGTATATACACAAGGGACCTTAATAACGAAGCAGTGCATCGCATAGTTAGTGTCATGTTGACGGCAGAGTTTAACATCCTACTACTCTAGAACCGAGAGACATAAGTTATTAGTTTTAAACTCCCCAACTGGCTGCATAGCTATTGAGCGAAAATTTAAGTGCGCGAAAGTTCTAGTTAGCGAAATTCGCGCACCCGATCATTCGCGCAATAAAACTTTCGCTCACTAGAGTATTCGCGCATTAGAAGATTCGCTAACTAGATATTTCGCGCACTAGACTTTTCGCGCACTTAAGGTTTCGCTTACTGGAAATTTCGCGCAATAGGCTATTCGCGCACTAGAGTTTTCGCGGACTAGAGTTTTCGCGCAACAGATTTTTCGCGCATTAAGGTGTTCGCGGACTAGACTCTTCGCGCACCTAAGGTTTCGCTTACTAGAAATTTCGCGCAATAGGCTATTCGCGCACTAGAGTTTTCGCGGACTAGAGTTTTCGCGCAATAGAACTTTCGCGCATTAGAGTTTTCTTTGCATTAAGGCGCAGCAGGATATCTGCGGTCAGGTATACTGTGTATATTGTCGGACCTGAAAACGTTCGACTCAGACCGCCTGCCAAGAATATTGATGTGCCGTTCTTGCGCTTAACCTACCGTGCCGCCAAGGGTCACCCCCCCTTCCCCCCCCTCACCATCGCCCGTCATCATCACCGATTGCGAGCGGTTGCTTGTTAATGTTACCTGTTTGCGTATTATATATCACGTATTATACATTTTGTGCTGTCAGGTGGTCCACTCCTGATAACGTCAAATGACGTTGTCACTCAATCACAATTGACACAAGTATTATTTAGATGTGGAGAAAATAGATATCTCAATCTCCCAGTATTTTAGTTTTCACCGTAACTTTACTAGGTAGTAATAAGTATTCTTATACTGATGTAGGTTAACAATACAGTGATTTATTTACAATGATGTCTCCACACAAGCAGCATGTTCACGTTATCACACCCAATTGGTTTACACATTTTATTTTATTTATTTATTTAATGTCTATTCTATTCAGTAATATTAAAAGTAATATTCGTGTATTCCAGGTTCTTATTGCTTCACGAATTATTAATGGTAATAAATCAAGATAAACGACACATACAAAAACTCTAGTTATAACAAATTTGCGCTTACGTCCATTTCGGTATAATACACAGCGCAGACAGCATATTTTTGTTATGAATATGTAAGGTATCGGTAAGTGATTTGATTATTTCGATTATGTACTTAATAACACAAGAAGAGCAACCTTTAATTTACCACGCGCACATTACTTGGAGTTAAAATATTCAGATAATATTACTATGCTTTTTCATGGTAAATCATATGCATGTAAAATGAACCAAAGCCAACGATAGGCGGTCATTGACGGCTTGTCGTTAGAGTAGTAAACCGCGGTTCTGGCATTCAGATTTGAATCCTGTGTAGCGCATGTTAACCATGACATGAATGCTTCTTCATAAATTAAGCACTCACTCATCGTCGCGATTTTCACTGGTGGTAAAAAAAAAAAAAATGTAAGACGACCCGAAATATCGTCACCTTCCAAATTTGTCCAAGGTTTAAATGAGGGTTGGTCTTGTACTTTACAAATTAATATTATATTATATATTAAAAATGGTTAGTGGTTGGTATATAAAAAATGGTTGTGATCATATGTTTATTTAATTATATTAAAATGTAATAATTTAATTAAACGACGGGATTTCAGGGGAGGCTAAGGGGGAATTGACTCGGCTGAAGCCCCCAAGCCCCTTCCCCCCTATACACGGCATTAGTCTTGGCGAATTATCAATAAACAAATGTTAATACGTATTTAAAAGGGAATTTTCCTCTTTTTTTAATTTTCATCTTCTACTAAATTAGTTGACAACTTCGTAAATATGAACACATTAAATGTATTTACTTAAATAAAAATACAAATTTTGTATTTTTATTTAATTAAATTATATCAATCATCCAATTAATCTGAAGTGTTCTACTTCTTTTTTACAAGTGATGAAACACATGACATTTCTTCAAAGTAGATTACCAATAAGATAAAATTTAACAAACACAACTTGCTTATATGATTATTGTATTCGAGGATATTACGAATCGAGAGTATATACAAAGAGAATATATTAATTTTTACTTTAAAATATAATTACAAAACGTAAAACATTTTTGCGGTATATGCAGTCCACTGTTCGATGTGTCAACAATACAACAACAAATTAATCAATTTAATAGAAGTTAGTTTATGTCGTCCCGGTAGCTCAAGTGGGAAGAGCAATGGCGTGCAATGCCGCAGATCTGTGTTCGATGTCAAGTCAGGGCATACTTATATATTAGAATTGCTATATCCGTAGATTATCCATAAAACTGAAGTTGGCTATAAACAAACATGTCATAATTTGTATGTACACCATACGTAAAGTAAATCGTGGATAGTAACAGTCACCTTCTGCTTGTTAATAGTAATATCAAAATACTACAATTTTGTTGTGATTCTCAATTCTCAAGTAATTCTCAAGAGAATATTGTAACGAAAACGACGCATGTCACACTATTTCGTTGTGTGTAATGAACGTAAAGGTAAGACAGTGCATGCAACGGGAGTGTACGTATCCATATGGGTATGGGTAGGTTTTATGTCAGAACGCAATTAACAACCACTTCTTCTTGGCACAATAATTTAAAGTTATTTTATCTAGTTGTCTATACGTTGGACGAACTGGAGTTCTATTATGGATTATATTCACTTTCGAGCACGTTATTGTAAGTTTATTATTCACATTTCAGCCTACAATCAGGGGTTATGGTTTAAATAACAAGCCAGCGTTTGGCGTGACGCGTGATTCTATTAAACCGCGGTTGTTGCTTTCCAAGTTCGAATCCTGGCTTGGGTATGGATGCCATGTGGCGTTTTTCATATTTGTAATTACCCAAGCACCGTCTCAATTACCCTCGTGGCCAAAATATGAGCGTAAAGCCCAAATATCACTTGAACAAAATAAAATGCAACAACATATTTCATAAGTCCATTGTCTTCACTTAACGTGAGCATATATAATGAATTTAATATTTACACATTGCTATCTCATATATTTTATTGATTATGAGGCTGAAGCGAACATTGTCATCCCCATATACACCCCAACTGAAGAAGACGCCTGCATCCACACAACTAGCAATGCTCCGGTGTGTAGCGTATCGCCTACCATCCAGGGTGGCCTGCACTAGTCAGGCGATGTTTTTGGAACGTAGTGGTTGGGACCGGTTTCGCGGACTAGAGCTTTCGCGGACTAGAGGTTTCGCGGACTAGAGTTTTCGCTTATTAGGCTATTCGCGTATTAGAATATTCGCTCAATAGACTATTCGCTAGTTTAATTCTTCGCTCGGTATATTTTTCGCGTAGTAGACTATTCGCGGACTAGAGTTTTCGCTGACTAGAGTTTTCGCGCATTAGATCATTCGCGCACTAAAGTATTCGCGGACTAGAAGATTCGCGCATTTAATTATTCGCTCAATATAGTTTTCGCGGACTAGAGTTTTCGCGGACTAGAGTTTTCGCGGTCTAGAGTATTCGCGGATTAGAGCATTCGCGCATTAGACTATTCGCGGACTAGAGTTTTCGCGCATTAGAGCTTTCGCGCAATAGACGATTCGCGTACTTAAATTTTCGCTCAATAGATATGTTCCCCAACTACTCCCAAGTTCCTAGAGGGAAAGTCTGAATTATACATACATGTGGGTTTTATAAGGATTTTGCCACCCGACGAACCTTTCTTGAAAACCATCAAACGAAAATTTTAGTGAAAGTTTTGTTTTAATGTGTGATTATTCGTAAAATGTTTTCCTTCTTTTGTCCACAATGTTGACTTAAACTTAGCATCCAGAGTAGTTGAAGCTTATTTTAAATATCATGCAAATCCCGTCTTTGGACCAGGAACTTTTTTTAGGGGTGAATAAATCAAAACACGTGAAAGAATTTTTAGAATCTTTCTTTTTCTCTATTCAAACCTCTTAAAATTCACACCTACTTCCAACTACGTGACTGTCTTCTGGCATTTCCCGCCTGGTTGTTTTAATCTTCACACTTTTTAATTATTGTGTTGTAATTGTTCAGTGTAAGCTGCTCTCAAAAGGTTAACCGTGCTTGTAAGTCGTAGAGTGCAGCGACTGTGAGAGGGAACGCAATATAATAAATACACAGCGAACACGGTATTCGAACCCACAAGGTCTGGAATTCGCACCCTAATCCACCATCGAGAGTGGCTCGATCAAACTCTGGTCCCAAGCTGCTTATTGTCTTACCATACATAATGCAGATTATTTTGTAACACCCGATTCACGAGTGAATTTGTTAAACATTTAAATTGGGCCTACAAGGATTAAGGCATCGATGAGTTATGTACGGATTCATTTATTTACGCTCAACATTTTAAATCTGAGTTGTTTTAAAAAAAAACTCACAACACGGGGAATATTTTGTTTTATACGAAGCGGTTACATTGACAATGTGTGTGTATAATTAAATACTCAAAAATATATTGCCTTAATTTAGACTAATGGCTAAACATTTAACCGTCAAGCATTTAAAATGAAACAAATGTGTTGATTATTGAAGTTCCGCTTAGAGCTGGGTTTAAAGTTTTAATGAGATATTGAGTACTTTGAAATTAACGGGTGTCTTTTGATTTGTCACAAAACAATGAATGTTGCAAAATGCCTGATTCTTGCATAGTATTGTCATCACTTTATTTATTGTAATTTTTTTGCCCGAGAGCAGGAAAACCAATGTATGTATACTGGCCCAAACGAAAAAAAACCTTTGTATTCTTAATTCCGTTACAAGAAATCATATCGGGAATATATATTCAATTACAAAGAAATAATTACAGCACTCATCAATTACCATTCATATAGTAGTTTTCGAGATAACTTTACGGTACGATATAAATACATTATTTTTATTTTCAAGTCAAACAAGTACACAATCATATTTCACAAATAATTAAGAATTACGTAAAGGCTGTTGTGATTAAAAGTTAAAACAAAACTGTGGATATTAAATTCGAGGGACCTTGTATAATGGTGATAATGCTCTTTTTATATCGAGAGTTCTTATAAGCACCCATTGTAAACATGTAAAATTTTAGATGTATAATAAATGACACAATTGTGTTTAAAATAAAAAAAAATAAATTCACTTTTAGAGTCTCCCCACTCAGTAACTAAACTGATTTGCAGTGGGGAACAACGAAACAACTAGTCATTAGTGGAGCATCTAGGGTAGAAATATATAAACAAAAATCTAAAAGCTAGGTTATTTTTGGTTTTAGAACATTTTTAATTCTATCATCACAAAAAGTTGCCCTGCAAAAGATAACATCGAGATCGAGATCAGATAATGCTACCCAAATTAAATTAAAATTCCAATAGGTTGTCAACAGAAATTTACATGAAGTATCAACCGTTGATTAAATTAGTTAATAGCTTGTGTAATAAAAACCTCCGTAACCTGGCGCATTACTTCACACTAGCGCATAGATCACAAAGCCGTCTACAATTCTTTCGGCTCTAAAACATTCTTTTCGTCAGACATTTTAGCATTATTTACTGGACTCGTTCGTAAGTTTAACAGTCTTATCTGTTCCTTCACGCAGCAGACTTTCTCCAGCCCCACTTTCTGTTATCGGACGCAATAAAAAGTTTTGCCTTAGTTTTATCTTCACCTATATATTTTAATTAAAAGTATCCCGTTGCCTAACTCCAGCTCGGAATGAAATCAAAGAAACTCCGTTTTAGAGAAAGTTAAACTAGTATTTTCATTAATTCTGTAAAATATTTTAACCGAAAAAACCAATAAGAAGTAAGTAATTTTGAAGATGAAAGAAGAACTGTGGAGTAAAGAGATGAAGAGATACCGTGTACGTGTTACCAGTGCAGACAATCTTACTCGATGTTTTTATTGCGCATTACAAAGGCAACCATTTGCGCGCGTGTGTGGAAGCACACCGAAGTTTAGATCGAGGGCGCTTCTTTTATGTGAGACAGCCAGGGTCTTGATACTGGCCGGTGTTCTGTTGCAGGGAAGCAAATAAAATCCTGGGCCCGGATTTACAATAGTTCTTAGGTCTTAGCTCTAAGATCGGCGTTACTTTGAACCGCTTGTGAATCCAGGCCATGTCTGAGAACGAATTGTAAAACATATGATTAGGTTGTTCATTGCGTCTTGGTTCCAAACAGAAACTAGTAATTTCTTCACGGGACATAGGCCTGGGTTCACAAGGGGTTTAAAGTTAGGCTGGTCTTAGAATTAAGACCAAAAAAATGACTTGGGACCTCTTGTGAATCCGGGCCCTGGATCCTATGGCCACAACTTGATGAAGCGGTTGTTTTGGTACATGCACAGGCGATGCCTATCCAATGTGTATTACTGATATGTCTCGGTTCTGATTTTGATTTCAAAATTGATGTAGGACCCTTAGATAGAGTAAAACACGGTCCTCTTAATCTTCAATTACAACCATGAAAACATTTAAAACTAGTTTTCAAATGTTATATCAAGATTTATTTTTCATTGGTGTGCATTGAAAATTTAGAAGAGGGTCCTATCACTTTTGAAAAAAGTCTCTTGTGGTGGTTGTGTGTAAATATTGTCTTTGTTGTTGGTTTTCACACACTTCTTAATTCTTACACAAACAAATGTTCTTAAATTATGTAATTTACATCGAAATGGGTTTTCACTCCAATCTTTTATTTTTGTCAAGTAATATTAATTGCTTTTGAAGTTTTTTTTGTATGGGTTCGTTTGGCTACATAATTGTCTTGAATAGAACTGTTCTAAGGTTTCGTTCATATTTAATTGAACACAGTTTTGATATAACATTGTGGGAGAAGTTTTTAAAAGATCTTTCGAACACTCACAGACTTCATTGAAATACTGGTTATAGTTTACTCTGAAATGTTCAAAATGGGTTTGTAAGGTAAGGAAAGACAATGTTATGTTTATGTGGCTTCACCATGGCTGTTATTGTATAAACACTCACAACTTATTATTACTATAAATTAAAATAAACATACACTTGCATTATTCATTTGTACTATCGATTATTATTTCTTATTGTACAATTGATGGTCAAATACATATTCTATAGCCTCGGATTTACATTTCAAAAATTTTATTATTATTTTAATATTTTTCTATAGCTACCGTGGTTCAAAATTAGTCATTTCTGTTTGTTTAACGATGTATTCGCCAAGTAGGTCATAAACTGTCGGTCTAATCACACATTGCCGGGGTAGTCATAAGCGGAATAAACCTACTTACATTCTTGGACGTGTGTAGTTACAACGGACAATAAAATAAAACATTATACAAGTTATAGTAGCGGAACATTGAATACAGAATAGCACAAGTAATTTTCGTTGTAAAAAAGGAATTTATCTAGGTTCAACTCGTTTATGGTATATACCACGCGCGAATAATTTGGCACACAAAAAAGAGAAAGAGTTATCGAAAATTCCAGAAAAATAATTCAACAAAAAAGAAAAAGTAATAGAATTTCATTACTGAAGAACATTGATAACAAAAAGCGCACACACAAGTCGATATATGCTAATGATGTCGGGAAATGCAGTGAAAACGTAAGAGCGCTAGAAGCGTCTCTTGGGAGAAGACGGCCCTCAGAGCTCCAATTCCCAAACTTAGTTTTACAGGCCATTTAAAATTTAGGTCACTGCTAACGAAAACTTATGCTATGCAAATTTTATCAGCAAACTTTGTTTAAGTTTGGTGACAGTTCATTGTATTAACTATTAAGAAATGAATGTATTTATGTTCACGTGATCACTCTCTGATGAAACATTTTTAGGATGTATCTGATAGCTGATAAAATAAATAGAAAATCAACAAGTACTTACGTGTGTGATACATTGATCTAGTTCGTACATTTTTCAATGTAACTTGCAAAAATAATATAACAAACATACACGTTCAGGAATTTAAATTAAGAGCGCAAATATTTTCTGAAACGCACTCGACAGGTGTGGGGAATGGAGCGAAGGGGGGGGGGGGGGGGAGGTGAGGGGTGGTTTGAAAATAATGCAAGCAGACGTTCGAAACGCGACATGTAAAGTATAAAAGATTGCATTTTTAAGATATTATTTCTTAGCTGGTTTTGTTCACACATTTTACAAGATATGTGACTACTTTATTTGTGTTTACAGTTATTTGATGCTATTTATACACATTGTGCTCTTTATAATATTATTGATCGTGCTTTTCACTGAAAAGACCGTCCTGGAGATTAAATGAACTCTCAATGGGGCAGCTAACGAGAGACCACGGGAGACAAAGACGCTTAACAAGTTGTAATGACGGCCGGTACACTCATGTGTAAATAAAACTTCACGTTTCAACAAGATTGCCGAGTAGAATAACATACATTACCCTGGACAGTCTTATGTAGGATACACATGGGATCTACCTCACAGCCAGGCGACTAACTTACATTAAGGTATTTGACTATTTGAAAAGGAATGTTTAAGGGCTTCAGAATGTGACCACCCCAAATATAAACTTCAGAATCAGTCAGGATCTATGATAACAAGAATCGAACCCGAAACCTTCCAAATTAATGTTACACAACCTATTACACTACCATAACATGAGGGAATGTCTTAGATCAAGACTACATGTAGATACATGGCTTACAATGGATGAATTCACAATAATTGTATTTTTCAATTTATGTAGTAGGGCCTATTATCTTTATTTGTATTCTAAATGTTTCTTGTTTTAAAAAGTTGCTGCTCGTGTTGTACTTGATTGTCAGCATAAATGCACAACCACAAAATATTGTCTTGTTTCTTGATATTATTTTACATTGAATGCATACACATCCTTTAATCGTTTTTCGGATACACAAATCCAACTCAACGGAAAACTTTTTTTACTGTCATATTCTTTAAATACACTTTTGTAGCATAGCTTTTCTCACCATCTGCGATACCACATTTTGTCATCAGGAAAAACGCGGCCTGTTTGCGGCTCGAATCTCGCGGCATCATTTCAAGTAGCGCATGGTACGAGTTTACCATTACTCCCCTGTATCACCACTGTGTATGCTAATTTATTACATCTCCGCCGTAAGACGCTTCGTCCTTTTTCATCCACCTCCCATCTCACTTTATTATAACACTGCTGCCCAAATATCAACTGCAGATTACGCCACCAAAATGTTAGACCACTTTCTTGTTGCTATCAGAATATTACTCAGGAGAGAAATTAAGACTTGGGATCCTTAGTTACTGAGCTGACACTTTCTTGCATCAGAGACATTTCTCTCACTTAAGAAGAATTGCTCAAGGCAACGAATGGGATTTAATTGAGAGATATTGTTCGTGTTGGAGGAGGGTAGCAGAGTAGTAGACAGTAGACACAACACCCTTCGCTTTAGTACCCTCGCGACAAGAGATACTTCTGATATTGATCTTGAAGATCATAAGGGGGTTGAGAGTGAGGGGTGATTGAGGTACCATGATTATGGTGGGGAGAGAGAACATTAGGGCTTACACCTGCACATAAGGGTCCACAAGAATAACGTTTTCTCTGTCACGCAAATCCGCAGACAAGATTTACATTTTATAAAAATGGAGGATTTCGTTTCGTATTCTGATCATCTTCCATCTTTCAAGCTTAGACTCGATTATTTGGTTATTTGAGGTAATTCAAAACACGAGTGAACATTGAGCATTGCTCACATCTGTGTGCCAACAGTCTTGTAGTTATACATATTACATAGTGGCATGTATGGGTATTTGAGCGTAGAAGTGGTACATGTGGGGGGAGGGTTGAAGGGTGTATGTTTAAGAGAGGGATTTAGAATAGGAGGAAAATACATCAGCTTCCACAAGCTTGGAATATCTCTATATAAATGTATCTGTAAGTTTTGGCTACATGGAAATGTGACATTTAAGATATTTTTAACAGCCACGATTTTAACTGATGTATTGGGGGTTTTATGACAAAATAATGTGGCGTGTGAAAATATGAAGTTGATATATAAATTTATGTATTAGAGTTTATTTTTAGGTATAGCACTCAACTTACATTTCCAATCCATAGAACAAATCTAGCGATCATTAATTCAAGCATGTAGCACAATAGATAGTGTGACCTTGGAAATAGTAAGAACCAGTTACACGTATGGCTGGACCTAGTTCAGCATTTCTTATTTATTTAATGCATGTCCGAATTTACAACTCCAGGGATGTTCTGCATACAAGTGTATCTCGTTTTGTGTCAAATGCAGATTCAAATGCGTTTGCTGAAAAAAAGGAATCATTTAGTCAATGGGGAATTATTAAACGAGTGTGAGTTATGTTAAAAGTAAATTACTTTCATACCTAACTATGCAACGCTGGCTTTTGGTCATAGAATGGACATATACAGGAGGCCTATATGACAAAAAAAATAGTTTGTAAAGCCAATTAGTAATGGGTTTAGTAATATTGCCGCACACATACGCACATATACGCACACATGGTAGAACTGCATAATACAAACACAGGCATGGATGCCGGTATTCATGGTAGTTACTGTAACGCTAATACAGTTACATTTTGATGCGTGTACAGCAGTTTCATTTTAATACAAAAAAGCACTATTTGAGTTGATAAATTTAACAAATTTATAAATTAAAAAATAAAGGGACAGACCTGTTGGTAATTGTTTTGATTTCTTATTAATATTTATGGCTTGAAATATAAAAAATCACTGTTATTAATGAAGGTACTCACAACAAAATAATTGGATGAATTTATAAATGTTTTTGTGTGTGTTGTATAATGTAATGTACCTTCGTTATCATGAGCTTGACAATATTTCATTTAATATAAGGAAGACAAATACGAAAAAAGAAACTGCGTTTATGCATTTTGTCATCCCTGAGTCACAGTTTTATGATAGACGGCAAAGTAAAATTTCACGTTACTATTTATTACTTGTTCTACATACAGTTCTAATTAACGTTTGTGACTAACTGCTTGTTTCAAGTGTCATTAATTGGCTTTTATCTATACAAATATGTTTTTATTTTGCATATCCTTCTGTAAAATATCTTGCACTAAACTATTACCTGCTGAATAAAATTGTATTTATTATAAGTAAATAATATGAATTCGTTTCTTCTATTTTAATACATGTTTGTTTGTATACATACTCCTTTTAAACAAGATTGTATTAATGTGATCGTTTAATAATGTATGTATCACAATACCTGTAGGAGGCATCATGTGTTCAAGCACACAGATTGTTGACAAGCAAGCCCTCTTCTCCTCTCTAAAGAGAAGTTCCTCTCATCTTCGCTTCTCTCTAAACCCCTTCATTGAGTGATATCATTTTCTTCGTGGAGTGTATCGCTTCCCCTTACTTAATATAGTTCGCCATGTCTGGTAAGAAATTCTGTGTGCTCCGATGCGAACTGAAATAGCAAGTAAATTTGCGCCAAGCTGTTGGCGACATTATGCAAAGTACGTTCACAGTGTTGCAATTCTAAGTCTCCCCTTCCCTCCCCTCATCCCCCTCAACAGAGAGGTGCAACCAAACTATCTCTATATTGTGAAACTTTTTTTTTGTCAAGTTGCACATTGCACAGCTACAGTGGTTATCAAAGCTCGTCGTGGGTTGACAGTAGCAGTTCCCGTTATACACTTGAAGTTGTCACGTGGGGGGAGGCGAACTTGTACAGTTACAACGACAATATAACGAAAGTTCCAACTATTCTCGCAAGAGAGCGGAAATGATATACTTCAAAATACCAACCGCGTTGTTAAAAGTTGTAAAACTACACTTCTTGCAGGAATCGACACAAATTGAATTTCCTGGAGTTTGAGTTATATGACTTATGTACTTAGGAACCTGGTTTACTTGACTCGTTAATTTACATAACCTAATTCACATGGGGTTATATGACGTATAATAATGAAGGTTCGTACATTGTTTCGTTTGGAGTTGATCTAATTAATGGTAGATTACAACTATGTCTTCAAGAAATTCCCTTCGTATATACGAACGAAAACGTGACCTAATAATGGCACAATGAATCCGAAAGGGGAGTCTACATTTCAAGCACGCATCTAATATAAATATACTTTATTTGATTACAAGTTCATTACTTTGAGAAATATTTACTTATCCTTATCCTATTGACGTCATAATAATGAGAAATATTTATAAAATTATATAATTGAAATTAATTTGTTCTCCACGAGATTTCTTAAATATCGTAGCATATCTGATGGATTAAGAGAATATTATATTATATACGTGAACATGTTAAGTTTTTCGTTTGAACTTTTCACAAACATAAACACGTTTATACGTAATAAACTCATGCTGACTGACTTAAATAATGTTTACAAATAATCTCATATTTGTGATGCGCCATTTAATACGTCGAAATTATATTTTAATCTCAGTATTCTACCAATAACTAAAAACAAATACACGATTATAGAATTGACAAACTTGTTTCTTTTTCACTATCCACAACGATAATTTAATTTATAATATCCAATAACATATTTGAACATTACCCTGATCTTGACAGATTAAGAAACATCACACATTATAAGGCATCTAAGGTCGACATGAACATTTATTGATATAGAATTGTTTTATTACATGCTATTATCCATAAGAAATACAAACTCCATAGCAACCATAAACGTTACACTTCACTCTACAGTACATCTGGCCCCTTATTTAACTAAAGAACCAATCTGAAGTAGAAATTAGTTTGCATTAACAGTGATTTACAGAGATATTTCTTTATCAGGAGACATAACATGTTTCACAACACGTCCCTCCCTGAGCCCATCTTTTGGTACGATGTTGCTGGTCTGTTTAAGATTTTACCATTTTGAAACCACTGCCATAGAGGACGGGAAATTAAAAACATAAACTGGTTGCAAACCCTCGGGAGAGATTAACGTGGTTGGCCCTTGCTTTCAAGTATCAACATTATTTTGATCTCGACTGTACATCATCTCCTGGAAAACACCACCCGCTATTATACATATTTCAGAAGAGGGGTGTAATTTTTTAGAAGCACCCACAAGGCCCCGTTTATGCAATGGCGCACCTATGATGAAGCGCAGGAAGGGGGGGGGGGGGGGGAACGTGTAATGCACCCTTGGTAATAGTTAATTCTACAATGACAAGTAAATGACACTGTTTTCTGTGTACGTCATTGTGAAACTAAGTATGGAAATTATTCTTTTGTGAAACCCACGCAGCCCCTCCCTTCAGCCGCCGCGAACACTGGCAGAATACAATTTCATGCTAATTAATAATAAGCTGAAATTGTGTTCTGTGTTCGTTGTTATTATATCATACAACGAAAGTAACAGGCGGAACGCTAAATCAAATATTGTACTAATAAAACAATCTCTTTTATAATTCATTAAAAATATTATGCGTGTTTAAACATCCAGTAAATTTCATTATTTTTCTTTGTGTGTGATGGGAGTAATCGAATAAAATAAACATCACTTTCAAAATAGTAATTATCTAACATGCTTCCTCGATTCCATGTTACCTATTAATATACCACTACCGAATAGTGAAAACTGACTCAATTCTGTGTCTGCTATTGACATCATCATTGTAGTGAAGTATTCATAGTTGTCACGTGACGTCACAACGGTCATATTGGTACCATTTATGTATTTATTTATTTTATTTACCTAAAAGATGATATTGGTATTATTTTTAAATTGTCTAAAAGCAGAGTTAAGAATTAAAAAGCCATGTGAATTAAACATAAAAAACAAAAACTATCTTATTTTATAATAAAACAGGTCATTTTATAATAATGTATTTTGTTTCTACTAAAATTGGCTTTAACTATTTCTCCAAAGTAAGAACTTATACGTAAAACCAAGATGGCCGCCATCCGCAAAGTTTAAGGTTCGTCAAAACCAGCTTAGATTATTTAAGTCCACGTGTATGATCTGCAACAACACAATATTGCAGTGTAGTAATTGTGAAGGAAACGGACGTTTCTCGCACTTTCCCGCCTATCCTCATCGCCCCACCATGACCCACCATCGGAACCATGATGTTTCATGCAAACACGCGTGTAACCAAGGCCATATAATTACCCAGGTACGAAGCGGTCTGCGGTTGAGCCCCCCCCCCCCCCTCCCCCCCCACCGTATACTTTATTGTAGTCAGTTACACATTGTTTGTGGTATGACCTACTATAACCCACTATGGCTGGTGCACTATTGATAATGTTCGATATACACTGGCCCCAAAACATGCGTTCGTCGGTGACAAGTTAGGTCGCTCGTGGACAATCAGCAATCGTTATTTGAGATTGGGGCTCGCTGATTGTCTGCGAAGCATTTATCTATGA
This sequence comes from Isoperla grammatica, assembly GCA_945910005.1. Taxonomy (NCBI): domain Eukaryota; kingdom Metazoa; phylum Arthropoda; class Insecta; order Plecoptera; family Perlodidae; genus Isoperla; species Isoperla grammatica. The sequence goes on from OX246737.1 coordinate 114,766,391, forward strand.
CGAAAGCATATGTAAGGTTGTTTCAGGACATATATACAAATGCTAAGGCACCCTAGGGAATTACCGTGGTCAAGGGCCAAAACATTGTACATTGAAGTATGTGTACCCGGGTATCTACCCGGGTTACTTTACAATTACTGTTACGGTACTGTATTTTATTATTTTTTTTCTTACACACAATGCTATGTAGATTGGTTAATACCAAAACGTACATAATATAATAATAAATGCATTTATATTCCAGCTATACTGAACACTTCTATAAATCATAAAAATGCACTTTTTACTTTGAAAAAAAGCGATACGCTTCGGAATGCAGTCAAAGTATATGATTTATTTATGGTTGCTAATTGCTATGGAGTTTCTTCTTCTTATAGAAAATAACATGTAATAAAACAATTCAATATCAATCATCAACAAATCCTGAACTTAACTTGACAGTTGTCTGTGCATATTGACCTTAAGATCTCTTTAAGATTGTACATATCAGGTTGATACTGATGACTAACTCACAATGAACTGAATTCCAACACATGTTTTGTACACAATCTGTGTTATCGATTCAGAAATATACGAGGCGTTATATTATAGAACGTTTTAATGCATTTGGGTATAATCTGACCTCCACCCATCCGTATATCCAGTGTTGTGTGTCTCGTGAGAATACCGCCATAAAGTAATGTTAACTGAGTGAAACGAACCACAGGCTGTGTGGTTGAACGCTTGTCTGCCTAGCGGAGACGTTGAAGAGTGCGGGGAACATTGCTCGAGGACAGGAGTGAGGTTAACACAGTCATTGGGTGACATAAACTCTTAATAACCGAATAAAATATACATCACTTTTAAAAAATTCTAAAATAATAGTAATAATCTAATAAGCTCCCTCAACTCCATGTAACCAATTAATACGGGGAGTTTGGGGAACGAAAATATTTAGAATTTTTAATGGTTTTAGTTGTGGTGTATATGAAAATATGAAATCCGTTTTGGACACTAACTTACGGACACAGGCGAATGGATAGTATCACTATACAAACCGCGCAAAATTCACATTTTTTAAAGTAATATCTTGATAAAGATAGGGCCTAAACAATATAAAAATTAAAGTGCACACATTTTTCGTTTAGAAAGAACTAAAACACTGGATTCAGAATGTGCATAATATTTATATCGTTATTTGGTAACTAAATACTGTACATAATTGTAATTATTTTATTATTTTATAGTACCAATAAGAACCGTAATGCTTAAAATATTTGTGTTTTATAAATCTTGTTTTGTTGTTATGAAACCACAATTTGGGCATCTATACTGCTTCAATATTTACTAGCGTTCTCAATTTATTACTAAATAACGTTAATTTTGCAAGGTTAACTACCTTTAGCGATAACTTAGAAATCAACATTATCATTCTCGGATTACTATAACTAAAAAGAATGACTATATTGCAACTCTTTTAAATCTTAATAAATGCGGATAAAAGTATAATCAAATTGAATTGTAAACCTGTGCCAACCAATTGGTAGGCATACAGCCAAGCGGTTTACATTTTACGAAAGATGTCCCCTCCGTATTTTAGGGTTCCCTCCCAATAATTGCATCTGTAATTGCATCATTCCCTCTCTACAGCATATTATTAAAGACATCATTTAACAAACCATTTCATATTCAATCAATTGTTATTTATTGAAAAATTTAAACACCAATAACTTTTTCTGTGTTAATTGAATTCATGAAAAGTAGATTGTAATAATATGTTTTGTGTAAATTCCTGAATAGATGCTGCATGTTCTAAAGAACAAGACTCTACTTATATCAGAAAATTGAACACAATTTGGGTCAACCATTGGCTTTTGCATATCTATCCACTTCTACATGGAATTGGCACTTACGGTCCTGTCATCTGTGCAAATAGAATAACAGTCCTACAGCTTCCGGCTTGATCTGATTACAAACAAACCAACGTTGACAAACTTGTGTCATATCTCTCGTCGGAAGTGTAATACTCAACTCGACTGAGTGCGGGCGACAAATGTCAAAACGTTTGAGGGCATCTTCTCTGTGTGTGTATGTGTAATAAGATAAACATACCGTTATCACGTCAACACAGACAAACAAACACCATTTGTGTAGATTCAGTTTAGAGGCGACGTTAGGCTGGGTCAGAAGTTTGCTGAGGGTCTTGTTATTTGGGAGAGTAGCCTATACCTAATTGCATGATGTCATATGACGAGCCTTTGTTGTGAGGGGGGGGGGGGGAGGAGGGGGCTGAATGATTTGTAATTTAGTTTGTTATTAATTCTTCTTAATTCTGCTTGACTATAAAATTCCCATTATTATGGCTTATTTCAATTTCCAATCAGTAAACTCAAATACAACATTCATCTTCTGATTGAAGAACACGACATTAGAAAAATCATTCAGTCTGGAATGCCGGTGGCTGGAGAACCGGCATTGTTGAACATATTTGCGTTGTGGCAATTGTAAACCTTATGATTGGGTCTACTTGGAACAAGTATATTTGTTCATATGGTTACGGAGGTCATGCGTTACAGTCCTAGTGACCAAACACGTTAATGAATAATCATCATACAAGATTATTTTATTTCATCGTCAATATAATCAATAATCAATAATCATCATACAAGATCATTTTATTTTATCGTAAATACATCATTGTATATGAACATGAACCATACGCTACATTTTTTCGTTTGTAGCATACCACAAATAAATGACGTCTTAAATATTCTATTGTCTTTCCGTGTTTATTTAATAATATCAAATTGGCAGTTTACAATAGCCTGTGTATTGCCAAATAAGTGCGAGAGGATAAATACAAACATTACATTTGAGCATGTTTTGGTTTTGTCCGATTAATAAAAGTATTTCAGCAGTTTTGCTTCAAATTCGACATGTACCTCATTTAGTGCAAGCGTCTAAAGAATCTCTATAGAATCTACAACACTTGCGTCCTGGTTATTGGGCCCCCAAATTCCCCGAACACATGCAGTGACTTTCCCAACTTATTAAGCTGGTTCAAAACCTCTGCTAGTTTATGTGTCAGAATAGTTTTACCCCTGAGAGTCCAAACTACATAAGCTGTTAGCTTGGCCTATTGAGGGAGGGTGCTTCATGGATTACTTACGTTCACCTGGCCATGGATGAATACGGGAAGACAAAGAGAATAAAATAGGGGTGTGAGTTTAAAGATGAGCGGGAATATAACGTACCACGTGTGTTAGTGAATGTTAGTTTCTATTGTCCCAAAGCTACGGAATTAATTCTCTCATTTAGAAACAATTACAGTAAAAGTTTACAAACATTTTACCCGGTGTTAAAGGGCGGCTTGGTCTCGGGTAAATCAGCGGGAAATAACAGCGAGCTGAACACGACTAACATACAAACAAAGGATGTAAACGTTTCTTCAATGAATGTTGGTTTTGTCTTTACATTATCACAGTTTGGCCTCAGTATTTAGTTTCTCTTGTGGAAAGCAAAGTTAGATTGTTGGGAATTTATACCGACTTTTTTGTTTTATGTGAATTGATGTTTTGTGAAGTCTCCGAGTTCGAGAAAACGACTGATAAAGGAAATCTGGTCCTTCATGGGTTGGTGACTTAGGAAAAGCTGGGTAGCAATTCAACCGAAACACTCGCTATTTCTTAGAAACAGAAAAGTTTGCTGATCCTTTTCTTGAATACACACAAACCTCTGATATAGAAACTCTTTAACTGTAAAGGAGATCTTTGGTAGCTATTTTCTAATCTCTTATACGTCTATTTTCAGTTCATTCACTTTGTTAGTTGTTTTTTTTTATTCTCATTTCATTCTATAAAATGGTTTGGTAGGGAATTGAGTCAGAAACACTTCTTTGCGTGACGGCGACCGCTCCGATTGGTGGTTGTTTCATGTTATGTTCTTTTGTGTTGAATGGACAGGATATCCCGTGCTGCGCTCTAGTGGGGAAACTTGCAGATACAATTCCAACCTTAGGACCTCGTTGGCTCTAAAGATATCCTTTAGAAGTGAAGATGTCAATACCGTAACCAGTGAAATATCAGGCGAATCAAACCGAACTGCTGATAAACATTTTTGATTGTAGTAAAACTAGATGCTTGAGTCTAAGAGACGAAGTATGTTCAATTCATAAAATACCATTGAAGATAATGAACTAAAATGCTTCTTCCCTTGGACCAAAAACCAAAATATGTACTTCAACTACAATAAAAATTGTTTACCAGCAGCATGTGTTTTGGGGATAAATTTCAATTGTGTGTAGAATGATAAAGAAGCAGTATTGAAGGTACCGGCAGCTAAAAAATTAAGAAAACATAATGTTGGTACTTTTACAAGTCAAGGTTTCTATTTCAAAGTAAAGAACTTGTATGGTATATTTTAGAAAATGTAAAACCCATTACTCCATAGCCCAAGCTAACAGGTTGATGCAATACTATCCTAGGAAACATACCATCAAAATAATATGGATAACATCACCAAAGATTATAACTATAATCTTTGGCATCATCAAGGAATAGAAGCTTTAATTGTTTACTAATGCACTGAAAATAAGTGTAAAATGCATGAACAGTTCGACAAGATAAACACTGTTGAATACAGTTAAAAACTCTTGACGCTTCGGGCATCACGTTAGTTCTACATTTCGGCTGCTTTCATTGGAGCCATTCTTAAGTACAACCATTTTGTAATGTTGTGTATTTTGTTTCTGTCTTTTATTGTCGTGCTTTAGAATGGCTGCAGCCGAGATATTGTAGAGACGTGACGCCGAAGGCAGTTTGCAAGTCTACTGTGTTTTGGCTTAACTATTTCCAGTTAACAAGAGAATGGTTAGACAACCAATACAATAAAAGAGTCCGTTTAGATAACGGCCAGTTTCACTAACATTTTAAGCTACGATTAGCCGGTAATCGAGAAAACATGCATCATGTTGTTGATACCATGGTTACCAAACCGAGAATACTTAATCGGAGCTTAACGAAATTGGCGTGTAACGAACTTTTGAACGGACGATTGAAAAACTGGTCCATATACTTTGAAAGCAGAGTTAAAGGTTATAGTCATATAACATATATGCTGTAACAATTACACATTCATCAACTATCGACGATTGTATTAATATTGAATGTTTGGCTGCTTATTTGCGATAATTGTCAACTTTGCGGTTTGTTCGTCTCCTAGGGTCATAATGCGTTGTCAAGGCAACGGCAACAAAGGCTTGTGGGTTCACATGCGCTGGAATAACACGGGGAAGCCATCGTTTGCTCATTGACTTTGGTGATTTGACGTCATTAGATGATTCGGTGATTGAGTCGGTTGCGTTGCGCGAATTAATATTAAATAATACCAGGGATTAAACTAGTATCAGCAAACGAACCGAACTGTTCTGTGTTTGGGTATGAGGGCAGAAGAGAACGTATCTAGTTGGCTTTGTAATACCTTGACTAAACACGGCGGTTCTAGTCAAATGTTACTAATCATACTCAACAAAACATAGTCACACAAGGTCTGTAAATGTGAATTTCTACGACGTACAGCCTGCGTATTGTCTGTAAGAGTAGTATACATTGTTTCTGTGAAAATATTCAATGTTGGTGTATTATCGAACCAAGTTTTATCATGTGTGTGAAATACTGTGATTACATAAAACTTCTCTTGAGGTAATATGCGGTATAAAAGAATCATTAAAAGGAAATCACGCACACATATGTGTACAAATTGTCTCCTGCCTGTCATGTTTAAACTTAATAAATTTAGTAAAAATGTTGAAAAGCTTTTTTAATATCAATATTTTTGACTGCAGAGAAATTTTTCAATTGACTATGTGTTCCAGGATAAAATTGTATAAATTCTGGTATACTTATACTTAGCGCAGTAGTTTAGTATATTTTTTAATATGATGATAAGGCAAGAGAGAGCTTATTCGTTCTTAAAGTACATAAGTTCACGTGGGCTCTATAGTTGTGGTTATGGCATTGGAGTAAGTCTTTTACTCACGCTACTTAATAGACATTGATTAACGTGGACACTGAAGCCATACACGCGACGTGAAATATGAACAAATACACACCTCAGTAAAAACCCATTATAGTATAAAATAAATGCACATTGATTGTTAATTCAATCCCAAACATGCCCTAACCAGCAAAATTGTACAATACCAATCATTGGAATTCGTGAAACTAGCAAACATTAATTGATAACTGAATTTTATTTCTATCCAGAAAAATTAATTTTGTGATTGAATTTGTTTTGCGTTTTTGTGTCATACGAATTCATGCAGTGGTTTTGAGTATTGATATTTCTGTAGGGCTTTAATTTTACAATCAGTGGTCTATGCCAGCTTCAACGAATAAAAACGTGGCATAACTGGTTTTGTTCTGATTAATTAAAACATGAAGCAATATAATTATTTCAAAGTTACACCTTAAATTGATCTATTACAATTTAATACAATTGTTTCATAACCGTATTTACTATAAAATGAAGCTTACATTATTAGATTTAAAATTCAGAATAATTTTGAGTTAAATCACAGCTCATCCTTGTTTACGGAAGCGTGTTTATACAATGACCAAAAGGGGAGCTCTTTAATAAATACAAAACCCCTCGTATAGTCGCGTCAATTCTCTAAAGTTGCTGGAAGATTATGCGTTTACAACTTTCATCCCGTAAATGCGTAAGGTTGGTTTATACAGCTGGGCCAGACTCATTCTACGTTCTTTCTCGCTGAGTAGGCCGGAATCCTCTTTCATCTAAATAATTTAAAATCTCTTTGCCGAGAGGAGCTCGTTAAAAAGGGCACAGTTTAACACGAGGCGTAGAGTGTATTATGATAAGGAAACAAGTGCTCATTCACGGTACTACATTAATTATGGATGAGACACGGATTAAAAGGGCTACCTTAATTGTTTCAGTTTAGTCTCGATCTCCCTTTGAGCTTTATTTTACACCTGGAAATAGGAAATATTCTAGGGTAGCATAAAAATGATTGCGTGTTGCGATTACAATAAGTTCATCTAAAGTTTGGGCTTTTGACGGACCAAAAATCAAACATAGGCAATATTCTAGGGTTGCATAAAAAAGATTGCGTGTTAGGATAACAATAAGTACTTCTAAACGTTTGGGCTTTTGACAGACCAAAAATCAAACAAAGTCAACATTCTAGATTTGCGTTAAGTTTTGGATTACAATGAATTCATCTATATGTTTGGGCTCTTGACGGACCAACATCAAACAGACTTTGGAAAATAGAAAATGTTAATTAAGTTCTCTTCACATGTGTTTGAGCTTATCGGGGTACACACATTGTGTCACGTAGCAAAGCTCTTCGCTGCAAACTACATCTCCTAAGATCTTTGGAATGTGTGGCTTCATCATTGCAATAACGTAGCATCAGAATCGTTAAGTATATATAACTTAATTAACATCAGAGCACTACCCACGCACTTCTGTGAGACGGCGGCATATTATTGGATGTTAGTAAACCCACGCAGGGAATATTTTGCGGTCGGTTCGATAATTACATTTCAGTTCAAATCTAATTTCTGTTTGATCCTGGAGAATTCAAAAACTTCTGACGTCACAGTATATATATTGACGAGACGCGAGTGAGATTCCACAGGGGTTATGCGCAATTGGTTACGCAGGTGGTAAAATTTGCTTTGCGACTTAATGGGAAAAAGACGGGACGAAGAGGGAAGTTAGTGGGCTCATGTTGTTGGAAAGTGGGCATGACACGGACTTGCGATCAGCTGGTGCTTCAGATGATGGAGAAGGGTGAAACTAACACTCTAATCTGACGCGAGACCTACTACAGTTCAGCCACACGAGATTAGGACGGCAGCATTGTCCACGAACAATTGGTCGTGATGTTTTAGTGGACGTAATTTCTCTTCGCCGACGCTGTAGATTCGAAGACAATAATCACCGTTCTTGTGGAAGGGGTTTATTTGGAGAGCCAATGATCATTGACAGACACGATAAGGTAATATCGTACACTAAACCATGGAATTAAAATTAGAAACACATGATAATGATTTGTTTGTTTCCTTGGACTGGCAATAACTTTGTTACAAGATAAGTTCCAAGCTGATTTTACTGGTAGAGATTGTTCAGTGGTAACCTCGAGACTCTAACTCGGGAGGTAGCTGGTTCAAATCCAGGGGAAGACGATTCTAAACTTTTAAACCACATGAAATAAGCAATTTGTTGTAGTACATCAAGCACTCGACTCAATTTATTAAAAATTGTGAATAATCAAATACTGGTTTAAATAGTCAAATATTTTAAGTATTGTGTCATCATGACAGTCATTTCGGATACCACTTAATTATTAGTTCTTCACATAGCTTACAAAATAAAAACCGTGAGGAAAAATAATTTACATTTTTCGTATGCAGTGTTTAGTTCTTGGTAAAGAAGCTCGTGTTGAGTATTATTCACTTTTCAATATCAAGATATTACTAATTCTCTTTAATTTTGCAAGATTTAAATTGTGAGACTACTCTTTTCCGAACTGAAGCCCAGTAGATATGTCCTTCATGTTTCAACTCCCAAAACTGGATGTTCCCTTAAGCAAGCGAGACTTCTTTCATGAAGAGTCCGTTTAGGCTGTCAAAAGCAAAGGGAACAACGCTTTGAATCAAGCATACACTACAGGTACTGGATACCCTACTGGGAATATATCCCAGTTCTGTGAGGTAATGCCAAATTCAATAACATCTTAGAATGTCAAAACACAATTAATTTAGTTTATTGTCCACACTTTACATACACAACAAACTATTGTATCTGATGTAAAATAATTTTAAAACTTCAAAATCAAAGATTCCATGCATGATTTTATATGTTTACACTTTACATTTACTAAAACTAATCCTGGAGATTATTAAAACTCTGCAATGTTATGCATTAACAGAACAATTAAACTCATACAAAGGCAAAGAGACATTTGCCAAAAAAACTAAAAATAAACCCGGTTTCACTTTTTAAACCCTCTGTGTTCACAATTTGTAAATTTAATTAATTGTGTGTTGTCAATGCAATTATTGTATGCCTATGTAATTTATAATTATCAATAAGCCCTCCCGGCTACGGATTGATGTGAAAGTTTCTTCTTTAGTTTAACCAACAAACATTCGGATAATACAATATCAGCGTACAGGTAAAGTTTATAATGAGGAGCATGATAACGTATTTAGTTTTCAGTGGAGGAAACCTATTTCAGCAGACATAATATCAAACTGAAGGGCTGGTCAATTGAATTAAACTAACCAACAACTCTCGTCAGTGTTTATATCATTCCATACCCAGATATATAACCTGTGACATATAAGCGTTGAATGAGTAATATAGGGTAGAGACCACACGCCATCGGCAGTTTGTCTACCGCATTTTACTGCCCAAAATACTTTAGTTGGGTAGTAGAAGTTCGCCAAGCGACGCGATGACGGAGCCTGATTGGTCGGCTACTTACGTACGAAGTTGGCGTATATCTTCGGCGAAGTAGCCGACCAATCAGGCTCCGTCATCGCGTCGCTTGCGAAGTTTTACTACCCGACTAAAGTATGTTGGGCAGCATAAGGCGGTAGACAAACTGCCGATTGCGTTGCGGCTTTACCCTATATTACTCACTCAACGATATAAGCATACAGTATTCATGGGAGGTAGTGCGTTTTCCAGTGTATTGTGACCATCGTTATGAACACATCAGCAAAGTAAACAATCATTGTCTGATGCTATCTGAAGTTGCTTACGACATAATCGAATGGTAGGAAAATTTAACGTGGCAAGAATTAGTTTAATATAGATAACTATACAACGTTGTCGAAGAACCACAATGGGTTTCGATGAAAATATGTTTGCATATGGTGCCAATACCAGAAAAACGAAGACAATCAATTTGCCAGGTTACAATATAGAGAGAAAACAATATATTGTCTGCTCTCCAAAGGATCTAGCACACTAAAGATAGTAAAAAAAAAAAAAATGTACTGTATAGGAAGACTGGAAAGAATAATGCAAAGGTTAAAAACAATAAGTTCGATCGCCGATATGATATAATGACTTCATCTTGAAATGTCAATGTTTTCTGGTTTTTAACATATCAGTAAATCCAAACGAAAGAAATGTTACTATTTTCCGTCCTATTGAAATGAAACAGAATATGAAAGGTGGAAAAGAAACGATGATGAAGACCACATGAGATGAATCAAGAAATAAGAGAAGATTTGCACGAGAGTCCTCTTTGTGTGCTCCGGTCACCACGAGGAAAAACACACCTCAACCGGGACGCTAGAAAAATAATATAGCCCGAATTATATAAAACACAAAAAATCATTTTGTGGAATTGGTATTCCATAATCTGGCTCTAAGCTTGCAAAATATAATTTTTTGTTGCTCGTATGAAAAAAGTAGTAATAAAACATCGAGTATTTTGTAGGTGTGATCCACTGAATGTATTTACTTTGGCGTTTGGATTTGTGTGTGTGGGAACGGCTAACAGTTGACAGCTGTCGCCCGGCCGAGTGAGTCACACAGTGTTTAATATTCCATTTAAATCCATTAAAAAACCAAGTGCAATAATATTGTAGGAGAGCGGTTTGTTCGGGCTGTGCGCGGCCGAGAGGACTGGGGGTGTTTTTAATTGTAAATTGTAAAATAATATGCGAGCAAACAGCTGCAAACACTTCTGGACATGCAGACCTACAGCTAGATAAACATTTAGGGGAGACCTGAGTACCCTCATTTTCAAGTACTCCCTAATCACCTAACTCATTTGAGATAGAACTTTCATAATATTATATTGTCAATTGTCATACTTGTAGTATCATAGGTGGCTCAGCGGTAACAGCTAAACTCTTATTTGGGAGATCGCCGGTTCGATACCGGACACCGGGAGTCCTGACTGTAGGTTTGTTCTGAGGTTTCCCTCAGTAACAAGGGGAATGCTGGGATTTAATACTAATAGCCCTCGGACACTCCTTCCCAGCTATTACAAATACCCAGTTAGTCACCTAAAGAGTGACATGGATTGTCCTTGGCCAGGTTTTCTACGAAAATTACTATCATCAAGTTGAACATACATTTTACAAGCATGCCTTTAAAAAAAAGAGGATTTCGAGTAACTGTGTTAAAACTAAGTTACGTTTTTACGGTTTTTTTCACAAAACTTGTGGCGTTCAATTCATTACAAAGCTTGTGGATGTTCCAAATTTCAACTTGATCGTACTCACAGTTCGATCAATATCGCGAGATATAATAACAAAGTGAACACCGAAAGCCAACACAAAAGCAAAGCAATATACGTAACTAACGGTAACCGAATTTGTCTTTAAAGGCTTAATTTATGATATGATATACAAGAACACGAGCCATTTTAAACGTACTATGTCTGAACATATTATTGCTGGAAAGCTACGGCCGTAAACCTGCAGTATTATCCAAACGAGAAGGGCAAATTTATTTTATCATAGTGGCCTAGTGGAATAACTAATACCATCGAATGCGCTTAATCTTTAGAGCTTAAAAAATATGTATTCAGGCGCAGCACCATCAATAGCACAGAACGTGTTCATGTGTTATACTTAATCCCATGTTATTATTGAAAACGCAATGTAACATCTTTAAATACCCATGTTTTGAACGCGAATGACAAAACGCATATTAAATATTTGCATTTTAAAACTCCAACATAAAATATTGCTTCTATTTTATTAAAAATAGCTGAGATAATTTTGTGGTGTGTGAATGTGGAAAAAGAATGTTTCCATCTCACTGTGTTTTGTGTCTGTGTTTTTATGCTTACAGAAAGGATTATATTATAAATCCACAGCAATAATTTTCACTTGCACGACCAATAAATTAACGTTTTACACACAAATTAGCACTTATAAATATTCCACTCTTTAATTCCGTACTAGATTCCAAGAATCTCGTGTTAGTCACCATAGTTGAAACATACAACACAATCAAAATGATTGGCCTCTTTCCCAAGTCACTCTGTTTGTTATGTGAAAATCTCAGATTATCAGCAATGTCGGTGCTAAAATATTGTGAAACCGGGCCCAAGCCAAATCATTTCGTTAGTTAATTATCTTAGATGTACTTATTTATTTAAAAATATAAATCATACTTATCATAAATAAAACATTGTTTCATTGCTCTTCGAATGACTGATCATGGAATTTATAATGAACCTCCAGCATTGTTGTAGAGCGCACCTCTGATTCTCAATTCCGGTATTGAGTCCTCAAAATATACTAGATGAATTCTGGTGACAAGAAAATAAAGAAGAGCGGTTTAGCTATTAATTTTAATTTGTTGTTTTATTGTTATTATTCATCAACGGCGCTGAAAGAAGGTTGCTTAGCAGCGCTATCTATGTTAGTTTTGTGACGGCCGTTTTAACCCCTATTGCTAGGCAGCTACATACCATCAATGTAAGAAAAAAGCCTGAAACTAGAGCTAAAGTGCAAAAATGCAGCCCACAGCCGACTTTCGGGCTAAATTTAGTGTTACAGAGTTACCAGCAGATCTAGGTCTGTTAACGTAATATAAGTCCATTGGACTGACACTTAAGCCGTCACGTTTTAAAATGAGCACATCCACTTTCAGCGGGTAAAATGCAAAGTTAATGAGTGTTTTTATCCGTTGTTGTCCGTGATTGGACCCCGGCTGTGGCTAAAGCGGGAACATGAGTGTATAGGGGCCCCACATCTGTTGGCGACACCCTATTACGCGAGAGGTGTGTGTTTACGCGCTTGATCAATGGCGCGGGATGGATTTAAATGAAAATGCAATTAGGATTCATAATATTGATTGTGGTAGAGGACTTCACGGCTTAGGGGATGTTTCAAATAGTGTAAACGTACACCATGGACGATGAATGTAAATAATTAATTTTATAAAACATTATTTCTACATTTTAAGATGCAATTGGGGAATTCCATTAGTGATGCGTTAGTATTATTTTTTTTAAATAAAGCCTTATATTAAAATGTAGACCTATAATTGAGTTGAAATTGTGAGATATTAAATTTTAAAATAAGATAAATCTCGGAAGAATAACACGCAGACAAATTAAACATCACCACAACACAATTATTATGCGTTCAGGTGTGATATTTCATTATAAAGATTTCTAAATACCTACTCCTACTTAGACTTCAGGGCCCAGATTCACAAAGGCGCCTAAGTGCAAAGACGTCCTAGTTTAGGCAAATCTTAGTGATATAAATCACCAATATGTCGTTCTGCAATGTTATAAAGATAAAATATAGTAAAATATGAACAATTTAACTAATAATTTTTGATTTGTGAATGTGTATTAATATACCTAGACATGATTTATCTTGATTTATCTAGCTAGGATTTGCCTAACTTAGGACAACTTAGAGTTACGCATCTTTGTGAATCCAGGCCCTGATGTTCGGATTAATAGTATTGTAAATAAAAAATCACCTTTATCATTGGTAAACCAAACTGCATTGTTAAATTATTTTGTTTGGCGGTTAAATGATTTAGTTGTGCAGTAAACCGTATTTCATTATTTGATTTCCTTCCTTCATATTTTCATTAGGACTTTACTATATTTTGCAAAACGAGATAGAGGCAGGATTAGTTTAGGGAGAATGTGAGATAAAACGAGGACTGGATCGGAGAGAGAGGGGGATAGAGAGAGCGAGAGAGAGAGTGAGAGAGAAAACAATTTCGAACGTTAGTTGAAATGCCCAATAATTCCCGTTTACTGCAGTCTTCTCGGATTAGAGAGCGAATGAGGATGAGGATAATGAGAACGCGTACACTCACGTTAAGTAAACATTTCCTTTCTAAGTGACACCAATACTTAACTCCAGCTGGCTGTACCGCGTACTGAGCAGCATGTCCGGACAAGAACTGCCGCAGGAGGGGCGGAAGGGGTGGGGTGGGGGGGCGCCCTACTTTGGTGAAAAACTGCGTTGGCTCACTATTCCTAATTTCTAACCATATCAGACCGAAAATAAAATAACTTAGGAAATTCTTCCAATGTGTGCCGAGTCCTGAAAGGCTATAGAAGCGATTTTACTATTCCAAGAGCAGAGAGAGATGCTTACTCCTGGAGTACTTCATTTGCATTGCAAATCACCTCCACGTCGACGACGCACGACGACGAATTTCAATCCTCCTTGCGCTCATGCAAAAACCAACCACCCTGTTATAAAATTCCAGTTTTCGCTCTCGAGTTTTCTGCCACTTAAATCTTTCACCCCTCGCGTCTCCACACGGTCTCGGGGGTGTGTGTCGGACCAGGGCTCCGGAGACGGACGGACGGACCGTCACTAGCCAGCCAACCACAGCTGCAACTCACCTCTGGAAGATGACAGGGCGAGGTGTTTTCCTCGGGCCCGGCCACACAGATTACAAGAGTGGCTTTTCCGAGGGGCGGGAAGAGATATTGCCTAGACGAATTTCAAATTGTGGAACAAATTGGTTTCATCCCCTGCTGGTCTGGTGGTGTCTTGGAAGTTGTGTTTGTTGCGTTATGCGTATCGGTCGGGCTATCACCGAACATGATGGTACTTTCGTAGCCTTCCACTGGAACAGGGAAACTGCTTTTGTTTAAAACAAGTGTCAGAGTAAAATTTATTGTATGACATCTAAGACAGGTATTGTTAAGAAGGAGGGATACTCTCAGTATAAAAATTGGACGGCATTTTCATTATTAAAATTATATCTCAAGATAACGCTACTCAAAATATAAAAACGAACGACATCGAACAGGAATGACATTCTGTTTCATTTTATTTTATTAAACTTAAGTATTCACATATTTACAATACTGAATAAGAGTTGGGCGACAAGAGCACAGCTCCAAACACAAAGAGTGACTGCCACCCGTACTAAAAGTAATTAAAATCTAAATATAGCAACGAATATATAAAATTATATAAACAAACCTGGAAAAGGTAATGAAATCAAGTACATCCAAACAATACAACAACCCAACAATAATGAAGTACTAGACAAAATACAAAATAGAAAACAGAAAGCAAGAGTTTCATCGTACACCCGTAACAATATAGTTTAGTATAAGAAAATAACATATTATATACTTAGTAGGGAAATTTCTAACGATGACATCTAACCAATGTGTTATTTCAAGAATTATAATAATTATTATTACTATTATTATTTAAAATTCTTTATATATAATTTATCATATATTCCTATCCATAAATAATGAATAGTGGTTCGCAGAAAATAACGCAGCTCCATACACAATGAATGAATGAATGTCAACTCGTTTTAAAAGTAGCTAAAAACTAAGTATAATAATAATTAGCATATAACATAATATAATGAAACAAGTATGCTTAATCCTTACAAAATAATAACAAATAATTAAAATCTATCAATAATGTCACTAAGACCTAAAGAATAATGAAACAAACACAATAGAAAACAAATTGGCAATGACATGTTGCTAGAAGTGTAATCAGGCTTCTTGCAAGTGACATCATAAACTTGAACAGTTTAAAGTCTCCATTATTGTACAAGTGGCTTGTCCATCGGTTCAATTAATTTGTTCCATTGTTGTCTTGCAATATGCGTAACAAATAAGTGAAAGGTACGCTTGATCTCCGACTAGCGGAGGATCATCGAACTCGCAAGTTGGGATTTCGACGAGCCTCCGCTAGGCGGAGATCAAGTAGATCTTGAAATTAATGATAGAGCAACATACATTTTAAGGTAGATCGGAAACTCAATATTAACTCTTGAACAACTTGTGGCTGTCTGTGATGTGAAGTGGTGCGTACTGCGTGCTCATAACATTGGCGTAGGCGTCGCGACGTCTAGCGAGAGGCCGTGCACTCTCTTCGCACTCTGAGATTAGTGGCAAAACCAAGACAACGCTAGGCGTCGAAATTGAACGCTTGTGATTCGTGGGATCGTAATTCATCAATCAGTTTTATCACTCAGTGTGCTTAGTTGCTTAGAGGAGCAAACACATTTATATAGTTATACTAAGATTGAAATTTACTTTAAGTCAGACAGAGCTTTTTTTGTTTGTTCTGTGACTTTGGGTTGTAACAAACCGATGTACATTACGAGAAAATTATAGTTAAATTCGGCAATAAATGACAAGTGAATTATGGATGGTAAAAAAACAAATTCCAGACAAATAATAATATTTTTCTGTATTATTTTTTTAGTAGTGTAGTAGTTTTTTTAGTAGTTTACAAATGATTTAGATTCTTAGGAACTAATTACCGATTTCTTATAAGATAAAATAAAATTGACACATAATACTAGGACATAATATTCTTTTCAAAAATAGATTTGTATGACGTATTGAACTGTGAATTTCATTCGAAATTGCAATTAAATAACGTTACTTGACTTGCATGCATTTTATAGTAGCACACATTATTACCTATTCAGAAAACGTGAACTTTAATTGCTACCTGCTTCAATCTCAAAATGTGCAGAGCCACACAGTTTTACTAATAGCATTTGTATTAACAAAACGCTTAAAATTAAACTAACATTTTCAGAGACCTTAATATTTTCAACCTCTTAATTATTTATTCGTCTCCTTTGGGCATCTTTACGACAGTTACTGTATTACTCTGATTTTAATGAACGCTCTTCAAAACAAACTTCAAACGGCCAATTAAGTCATCTTTGATGCATTTAATTACATTTAAAAGATAAAATAGGTCGACAAAATTTAGAAAATAATACGGAATCATGTTGTTAAGTTGGTACGTGTTGAACTTAGGTTTAGGTGTCGCTTTGAAGGTTACGCCACCGGCTGGAGTCTCCGCCAGTAATGACTTTTGAGATGCTCTCATGGGAAATCAAAAGCGCTGTTTAACACGGTTACTTCTGATGTTGCGACTTAGCAGTAATGGGCTCTGCTAACTTCTGCACCATTGTGAAAGAAAGCACACTTCTTCTTCTTCTTCTTCTTCTTCATGTAGGCGTCCGCATATCGATTAAATAGACTCGTCTATTAAGAAAATCGTCCTGAACTCAGCGCTCGCATCTTAGGCGGGGTTTTATGGGGGCGGAAATGCTGTGATCAATCACACTGACTCACCTCATTTAACCGTGTGAAACATTTTAAGCCGTAAGGTGGCCAAAAATAGGCAACAAGCAGAAATTTAAATAAACGGCAAAATAATACAAAGGCACATTTTTTTACTGAATATATAATATACTGTCATGTTTTCGTATTCATATAAGCTATTGACATATTTATTTACACACAATATTGAAGTGTTATGAAAATGTTGAAATTTTATGACAACATAAAGACTGGGGCTCAAGGCCTATATATACTATATATATACTAGATTTTAAAATTGAAGATGGACTTCGTAAACTTCGTGGACTTCGTACTACAGTGAATACATCCTTGAAATGAATAAGCTATTTAGTTTCAGGTAATTTAATTTGAAATTTCAATGTCATGTATATATTTTATTTATAATGTATCTATAACAACTTATAGTAGAATACTTATTTTTACGGACGCAATCATAGCAAAATACTACGAAATAACGCAACATTAATATTATATTCGTACATTTTGTTTACAAGGTCCAGTTATAAAGTAAACAAGTATGGTTCAGGAGATTGTCACAGTAATTCAAGTAAACCGGGAAACATATTAATTAAAATAAAAACTGGTACACATTCACTAGACCAACTTAAACAAACCGTTCTAAAACGTTTTTAAAATGTGACTCGCTAAAGAAAATAAACTCATCGTTTGTGAGTGAATACATTTGTTTTCTTGAATAAACCCTCGCATGTACAGCAAACGTTTAACGTATACAATCTACCTAGGAGTGTTGTAACGAGAAGCTAACAAAGACTCTGCACAACCTTTATCTCTTTCTCTTTGCTCGTCTACTTTGTTAATTATGTCTTGGTTGGTTTATCTTTCAGTATCTCATTCTGAAATCTAATCGCCTCTTTTTTCACATTGCTCGACGAATTTTGCAAAATAATCACTTGATTCAGCTAGGCGTATCTTGCTTAGCTGGGGGGTTTTGCTCGGTCGGATGAGATTCCACTCTTCTCTCTCCAGATATTAGCTTTATTTCTTTCTTCATCTGGCATTACAGTTTTAATTGCAATGATAATCACGGTAATTCAGTCGGCTCCGCCCATGGCCAGCAGACTCTGTTGTAAGCCTAATCCGGGACTGCGTTCGTTCAGACCCACTCTTTGTATGGAGTATTTTCGCAGCAATAAAGGATTTTACTACATCATAGAATCTCGCTTCTACACTCCATGCTTAATGAAATTGGACTTCCCCGCGAGCAATTGTGTTTATTAAAATTGGTTGTATCAAATCCACTTCATAAAGTACTTACTGAATTTTAATTTAGATGTAGATTAATAATCGGATTCCTTTGGGGTATTAGTCATTCAAATGTAGATTTACATAATATCGAGATTCTTAAGAATGTCGTATACAGTCTATGCAAAAATACGTAACATTTGAAAACAAAATACCGATATCACAATATTAAATTTTCTTAGGATACTCAGAATGTAACAAGTTAAAATAGTATAGTATTAAGGATAACATAACCCAAGTGTACTTGCTGTTTCTAGCAATATCGCATGTTCGACACTGGAGAAAACACTTCCGTGGTCCCACTTGTATCGCCTGTGTAATCTTTTCTTAGCTTCAGAAGTCCAATGAGTTTAACTGTTGTTACAGTTTTTACTTCAGATATTAGAATTTATGTATTACTGATCAATATACAATTGTCGAATTGAATAATTTAAAATAAAACTAACCAGATGTTCACATATTATTATTATATGTACATTTATTCCCATGTGTACCTACTTTAATTAATATATAAAACGTGAATCAAGGGAAGAGTGCAGTTAAAAAAGCACTTAGAAAGCTTAAAATATAATATATGCATATTTAACGGCTTCGTTTATTTATATAAAACCGTGTCTTAAAATAGAGATTTGGAATACAATCTTTGAAAAGGATGTGAAATTCACTACTTGCGAAATGAACAAATCAGAAATTGAACTTTTGACAGTTTAATTATTTCTGAATTTCTGAATAACATGAATACTGTTTTAACACCAGACAGCAAACGTTATTGCTGCAGCTGTATAGAATAGCTAAACGGAAACGACAAAACAACGCAAAATACGGACGTTGGTCGTAAGTTATTAATGAGTACTTTACTTGTATGAAGGTTGGTCGAGTGCTTTTCAATGCTATCTTTAATCGTATAGAGTGGTGTTGGCATTAATTTCCGTAGCCAACACAATCCGCATTTACATATATGTTGTGTCGTGTAGGATTGCTTCTCCTCGTACGAGAGTTTTTTTTATGAATTAATACTTCTTTTTCATTTTCATTGTAGCGCATACATAATCCCCTTCTTTATGTATCCAGGTGAATATTACAATTTCATTATTGATTTAGGACGAAACTCGCGAAGTTATTATTTTAAATAGATAACCTTGTGGACGATAACCTTGGAGATATTATAAAAAGACTAACCGGAGTAAGATTTCTTCTAGAACTCCACTCTTGCTTCCTCAGACGCGAGGGCTCTGCACGTCTGAGGAAGGGAACGGACCTCCGAAAAATGTGCTTACTCTGGTAAGTATTTTTATATATACCGTGGTTATTGTTTTTGTGTGTTTAGTTGTATGTGAATATTTGGCTTTTTGGCTACTTTACAATAATTAATGAACTGTTAGTTAAAAACCTGTTTTTTTTAGTTTTTTTTTTTTTAGAAAATACTCCTCACCATGTACACACGTGTAACAATTATTAATTTTAAACATATTAATGACAATAATTAACACGAAATTTTTATACAACTCATACTTTTCTAAATATGAGGAAGAATAGAATAACGATAACCTTCGTGATTCTTTTCGCTGAGGTTATATCTCTATTCTGGCAGTTTTCACGATTGCTATGTAGTAGTTCATCTAGTTCCGACTCCGAGGCATGTTGGTTGCACTGTTACATAGTTTTGTCAAACACTTATTTCAGCTTACCCGACTGCGTCACGCTATTCCCCAGAGCATCGGTTTATTCACTATAATTTGCCGTCTATACTCGTAGTAAAACCCATACATTTTCATATTGCTTCACAACAATAGGGAATAGAAAAAGCTCGATCCAATATTCACTTTATTTTTTCTTATTCGCCAAACCCGAGTGATCTTAAACTTGATTTAAAAAACAGACTGTACAGTTTTTAAAGGACAGATTTCTCGTTGATTGAAACTCTCCTTCGAACGCGCTTCTAGTTCCTTTGAAGGGAAGGGTTTGTTACCCCCTTGAAGCCCGAAGCAGTCAATTCTTTAGCGTTGCAACTCGCTACAGTCCCGAGTCTTTAGTTTAATCTTGTGGAATTCCTCCTACCCTCCTGGCACCTCACCAGCCCATCCCTCACCCTCAATCTAGGCTTGAAATAATAAAACATTGTTGTATGCCCATAAATATCACTAAAGGAAGATCGGAGCAAGAATTCGATAGAATGTGGGAAGCAAGGGAGCTCTATTATACAAGCAGAACGCCTCTAAAAGATTTCATGGCATCAGTTGTTGTTTCTTAATCGAATTTAAACTTGGCTACATTTATATTACAGTTGTTAAGAGTGGACTGTCAGAGTTTGTCTTTGTTCTTTTCAGTGGATTCCATCATTCTTCATGATTGTTGTAAACGGGACCAGAGGAATTGCGTCACTTATATCTAAGCTCTTTGGTCCGATACAGACATTAACATACGTATCTTTCACTAAGTATTGTGACCAATCTCTTAACATCCAACTCTATATACAAGCGCATTATATTTAAGTTTAGTTGTGAACAAACTCTACTTGGTTTTCTTTGTTGCCCCTTCTCTCTCTGAAAACTTTTATCTGTGAGATTAAAGTTTCGATTGAAACATTCTTTCTGTAGAAAAGCTCGCATTTTTTCGAATCATATTTTTACCTGTAAAGTGGATCAAGTTAGAAAGTAAGATGGGTTAAACGGGAGTTGTCTATAAAGGTTATTCATCACTGTCTATCTCATGAGATGAGATTATCTGCCGACTTGCTAGCAAGACAGCGAGTCTTCGGGCATCCTCGTATTTCGTAAGCGATGGTTGTCGAGTAGAGAGACTGTTTAATCCAATTTTCTCAGCAGCGTCGACAAAAGCTCGTAATCCAAGACTCTGCTTCGAATGAATGAATAACTGACTGACTGACTGTCTGTCAGTTTGACTGTCTATCTGTCTCTGTGACTCTCTGTCTATATCTTTAATTATCAATCTGTCTGTCTGTTTGCCTGCCTATCTGTTTGTCTGTCTGTCTCTCTAATTATATGTCCGACTGACAGACTGACTGACTGACTGACTGACTGACTGACTGACTGACTGAATAACTGACTTACTTACTTACTTACTGACTTACTTACTTACTGGCTGTATGTCTGTCTGTCGCTATGACCATGTGTCTCTCTAATTATCTTTCTGTACGTTTGTCTACCTATCTGTTTGTCTTTCTCTCTATAGTTAAATGTCCGACTGAGGGACTGACTGACTGACTGACTGACTGACTGACTTACTTACTTACTTACTAACTTACTTTCTTTCTTACTTACTTACTTACTTTTTTACTTTTACTGACTGTATGTATGTATGTTTGTATGTCTGTATGTAGGTTTGACTATCTGTCTCTCTAATTATCGATCTGTCCATCCGTCTGCCTATCTGTTTGTCTGTCTGTCTCTCTATGACCGAATGACGGACGGACTGACTGACTGACTGTTGGTCTGTCCATTTGACAATCTATCCGTCTCTCTAACTGTCTATCTGCTTCTCTAATGATCTGTCCTACTGACCGACTGACCTATTACTGACTGACTGACGGTCCGTCTGTTGTCTGTCAGTCAGTCTGTCTGGCTGGCTGGTATGCTTGATATCTTCGTTTTAAAATGTTTGGTAATAAAAGTAACGACAAACCTTTGTTCCTCGAAGCTTTATGAATTGGATGAGGTCGATTATGCGTTGGTCTAATAAACCGCTGTCTCTGCGTTCCAGGTTCGATTTCTGACTTGAGCATGGGTGTTGTGTGGCGTTTTTCATCCTCATAATATACCCCACTCATCGTCTCGATTAGCCTCGTTGCAAACATATGGGACCTAAAACCCCAATATCATCACGTTTCTTACTTCTCTCGCCCCCTTTTCAGAAGTCGTGTTAAATACCAAATATAATTGACCGTTTATTGTCATTTAACAAAATATGTCAACACAGACGCAATTGAAGTCGTACCACATGTAAGATAGATACCGAGAGGAAATTCATTCAATATGTGATTATTGTTGTTTTACATCTTTGTTATTACAATAATTGTTATTCAAAGCGATTAGGGGTTATCGATTAAGGACAATTACAAAAACTAAAACATTATTGTTATTAAGAATTCGAACTCACGTTCCTATGTAAGATTTATGCTAAAATATGCTTATTTAATCTTCCCACCAACCGCATAAGCTGCCATGGACTACTACATAATCTACACTCAAATGTTGTAACGTGATTTTTCCTCTTTAGAAGCATTTTTAAATAACAAAGCATAGTTCCTAAAAAATTTACAAAACTCCAAACGCTGCAACTAATATTTGTACTTAATCAATATTATAACCAAAATATATGTGCGACATATGTACTGTAAAAAAGAATAAGAATAAATACATAAATACGTACCGACGGCCATACTTGCTTTCATACATTCTTATTTTCGTCATAGAAGCAACTCATTGATAACATACTGTCACTCAAATATGGATGTAATAATATTACGATGATTTTGTTATTTTTATGTATGGTAATTTAATGAATCATCAACATTTCCGCATAATGAAGAAGTCTAATTAATTTTGAATTGATAAACCATTAGCTGAGTAGCCAAGTGCATATTAAAAAATAAAACTGTCGTCTATTTTGAAAAATTGTTAAGAACACATTAACGGGTTTCGTTAAAATCCATTATATTAAGCTGTTGATGAAATTTGAAACAAAACCTATTCAAGGAGTGTTATCGTTTCGATTACATGTTGTTTATCAAAGGTTTTTTTCGGTAAAATTTAAAGCTTGATGATGATGGCCATTTTGATTAATGGCGCAAGTTCTATACGTGTAGCAAGTACTTTGTTAAAGAGTTGCACAACAATAACTTCGAACAGTTTCTCGAACGCCATTTATGGTTGCGACAGCCCCACTTTCAATACAACTACAAACCACAATCTGTTAAGGTATTTTGATAAATTTCAAACTCTTTAAGAACTTTCCGACATGTCATTTGTGTGCATTTCCGTTGCTGTTTCCCGTTTTCTTCATCTTTATCTCTAAAGTTTTTCGTTTTTCTATTGCATTTCATTTCATTGCGTTACCGTTTCCAGCAGGTTCTCTATCTGATGCTCTCTCGAGGTCATAAGTGTGAAGAAGGCGACGAGGACACTTTCATCAACGTGGATCCGCGCACAAGAAAACTTAAGTGAGTTTGCGGGTAGAAGAAGAAGAAGAAGAAGACTTGATATAGAGACGGGCGAGAGAACGCAAGAGGATGTGATGAGAATCTTGATCAACTAGCCCGGCCACGGTTACATTTGAATTTACTGGGAAACTGACTCTCTTAATTATTTTCTTACCACATTTTAACTTTTCGAGTGTTATTTGAGTTAAAGGATATGATTCTGAAGTAGAAACAAGCTTACTGTTATTAATACTTAGATAAAATATCTTTAATGTATTCATATCGTGTTAAATGCTACAAAAGTTTACTTTTGCTTAACGTTTACAAGCGAGAAATGTGCATAGTGCATTGATCTGTAACATTTGACGAAAACACATCTTTGTCATAGTGAATATAAATAGCTTTAGATTATAAATACATATTTTAAAATAAGGGTTTTAAAATTTAAATTGATGAATACAGAATACTGATATAATTTCATACATAGTGGATGTAAAACCAATACTTTTGTATGCAATGTTGGCAATAATTTATAATGCTATATTATTTTACGATAAAACACTGTTGAACACTCAATGTTAAAAAAGTCTTGATGCCTTTCGCATCTCATCTGTAAGATATTTCGGTATTGAGGTCTGTAAATATTATAAAGACGTGTGACGACAAAGGCGTCGAGTTAGTGATTTTATCTTAATTACTTCCAGCTAACAACACTGTGTTTATTATATTATTCGCACCACTGACAATTTTCAACAAAACAGTTAAAACTTCCATATTTAAACTTTCACGTTTAGATATTTTCAGATTATTCAACTTTTCGTGATCTGGTAAATGACTAGATGGATTTAGTGTTTATATAGCCGGACCAATTATTAAAGATATTCCATTATATTTTAAAAAATGTTCCAGAAATACCCTTTTGTTACATTTCAATACCTCGAGCCATATTTAGCTTGAAGCTACTCTTAGAGAGTATGAAACCAATCTATCATCTGGTGACCTCATTGGTTACTTCTTGAGGCGAATTGAAAAGGATTTGCTACTGATGCATTTCTTTACACTCTCTACAAGATCTTTACCCCCGTCCCCCGTCCCCCGTCCCCCGCCCCGCGACCCAGAAACGGCACTTGGTATGGTTTGAAAAGAGGGACTCTAAGCTCTCTGGACTTAACACATCCATTCTACCAATAACACGTCAGTTCCATGCTCGGATCAATCACAAGGGAATACAGACCGATACAGACCAGATGTGGGGCCTGCCGTCCTACTCCTGTCCTGTATGTCCACATTGAGGCTGTGAGGGTTCGATTCCCGGCTCTGGCTGATTTTTTGGAGCTTATTGTTAATCTATCTACATGTCAATGGCGATTTTGTTATGGTGACCTTAAAGCCATCATAACAAGGTAGCACAAGATAAATTGTACACATTTCTTCACTGAAAATCAGTTCTTGGAACTGAGTGGTAGACTAAATAATACGAATATTAGTGTAATTTAATTTAATATACTTAAACACAATATGATGTTTTAATAATTTAGAGGACGCGTAAATGTTAAAATGCCAGTGGGCGTTTAAACGGTCTTAATTTCAAGTAAACGTCTAACATTCCAACTAGTGCAATATAGTGAGCGTGGCATAAACTTATATATTTTCCAATAAGCTACATGTTGTGACTGAATTGATTTCAATAAAAGTGATTTATTGTAATTGTTCATTGTCTTTGCTTAATGTTAATTTAACTTTGAGCTATCTGTGGAAATCTGACGAATACAAAACATTTATTGACATTCAAATTTGAATTAGTTGTACTACAACATTATGTTCCATCCATACTTTAGCCTATATCACTCAAAAGTATGGTTGTGCATGTCTGTGTGTGTGATAAAGGTGTACATTGTAGATTGATAGCATGTACCGGTACTGGAAAATGTAAAACGCGTTTGGAAAACGATTACTGAGTCCCGGTATTATGACAGCCCGCTAAACATTTAATCCGGAGCTACCTGGTTCTCTCTTTGGTAACTATGCTTCTTATTGGTGGTTGCCATGGAGACAACAAGTTATGCGTGGACTAAATATGTAGCGGCCCAATCTGTTTTGCTCCAACAGTTTGTGTTGTTTATTTAAAATATCGGATTTATACGTTATGAAAACGTGTTATGCATTTGATTGAATCAATGTTAAATCACACGAAAGATAACGTAATTAAATCTCAACTTATGCTCATTTAAGTCCTCGTGTTTGGTTCTGTGTTACGGTTGGTTGGCCACTTCCATTACCGCAACTTGCAAACGCCAAATTTATGCAAATTACCCCATTATACACATCAAAATAAACAATAACCATTGAAACGTCAATCAAATTGACTTTGATTATTCGCAAGTGTAATCTCTATGATAAACGGATCGCATATCAACCTGAACAGAATATTTGTATTCATTTAGCTAACATATTCATTGGAAGATAATTGATTTAACATGTAGAGTTAGTTCAATTTCCGTTTGAATAGCGTGTTGTGTGTAAAAGAAGTTTGAAATGGGACTCTGCTAATGCGATTCAGTTTGACATTGTTGGGCTACCGTATCGGGCGGGGTGTTTATTTGCGTCTAGGTCTGAACGGTGGGGTAGACTCCAGCGATATAAACATGCTGTTACGTTAAGTGATGGATCACCATTGCAAGGCAGGCCGGCTGCTGACTGGTCGGGCGCACACAAGTGGAATACACGTCAACAGCAGTGTTCACACGAGAGCTGTGATTCAACTTACTTTAACAAATTCACGGCGAGTACGGGTTTTAAAACTAAGAGGGAAACAATTATTTTAGACGTATATTTTAGGAATGTTGTATGTACGTAAACACACACATGTATACACATCTGTTTCAAAATTGAATTTAAAATTATATTCAAGACAAAATATATTTTATAATCTCATAATGTTTACATACTCTAATAAAGATAATGACTGTATTGTTCTTGAAATGATATTAAACAATCGTATTTTTATTTCGGAGGCTTTCACGGCCGGAGTCAACTATACTATCGTGGTTTTCCGGGTACAACCGTGTCAAAAGGTGGAACCAATCCAACGTTTCGCCCATATTGCAATGGGCTTCTTCAGGGACCTTCGTGGAGTGTTGACACTGACACCAACAACTGTCACGAGGGGGAACTCTGGACAGTGATGCTAACAGAATAACACCCGCTATCGCAAAGCCGCTCAGCCACAGGCGCGCTCAGTTATATAGTTCCTCTACTTCCCCTCCAACCCCTCACGCGTGCGGGTTGCAGCACGTCCGCGCAAACAACAACACGTCCGCGTCATGAGTGCCTGCTTGCGTCCGTCGTACAATAACAAAGCAATTATAGGGCGTTGTCTACCACAACAGACTTCTTTGTATTGTACCTTGATGGGGCAATTATAGGTTTCCACGTAGCACTCAGTGTATAACCTCCCTCCCTATTGAAATTAAGGGGATGTTTCTCTATTTCAATAGCCTCTCTGATCAATCTAGGTACCAAATGTTTGGTTTTGGCCAGCACTTCGGTTCTGTCAAAATCTATTTCATGTAAAGATGAAGTTATATTGACTACTGCATGTTCAGCTATGGCAGAACACTTTATGTTGGCCGATTTGGTGTGTCTCTTATGTTCTTTGATGCGGGTGCTAATGGTCCTCCCCGTTTGCCCTATGTACACCTGGCCACACCTGCATGGTACTTTATACACTCCTTCTGTATGGTGTTCAATCCTATCTTTTATAGGGCGTAAACAGTCTTTAATTATACAATTTGGTTTGAACACTGTTCTTATGTTGTTCTTTCTAAGTAACTTGCTAATTCGGTCTGTCGTGTTTTGAATGTATGGGAGTATTGCTGTGCTAACGGGCTTAGGTTCTACAGTTTTGTTGTTGTGTCTGTGTTGATTCTTAATCGTTCTATCAATAGTTTGCTTGGTATATCCATTGTTGACCAGTGCTGTAGTAAGGGTCTTAAGCTCACCTTGTAACGCACTAGGTTCACAAATGGTTTTATCCCGGTGTACTAACGAACTAACGACTGATTGCTTTTGACTTGGGTGGTGGTGTGAACTGGCGTTTAAATATCTATTAGTGTGTGTAGGCTTCCTGTAAACTGTGTGACTGAGTTTTCCTGTTTCCTGTTTTTTAACTAGCACATCTAGAAAGGGTAGCTGATTGTTGGTCTCTTCTTCCATGGTAAATTTAATGTTCTAGTGTTGTTTGTTAAGATAATCCAACAATATTACGAGGTTTTCCCTTCCTTGAATTATAGCAAACACATCGTCCACATACCGTAACCATACTTTGGGTTTCACAGGGCTATTTTCAATAGCCGCGTCTTCAAAGGCCTCCATGAAGATATTAGCCACCACAGGTGATAGAGGTGACCCCATCGCCGCTCCCTGGGTCTGTTCATAGTATTCCCCCCCATAAAGGAAACATGAGGACTCCAGGCAGACTTTAGCTAAGCGAGCTAAGTCTGGGTTGCGATTGTTGTTGTGTGGTAATTGTTCAATTATGTTGACACTTTCTTTGACAGGTACGTTGGTAAAAAGGGATTCAACATCAAAACTTACTAAAATATCATCTTTTTCCAATTCAAGGTCTTTAATTAACTCTACAAAATGCTGAGAGTTTTTAACAAAAGAGGTCGTGTTTCCTACTAGTGGTTGTAGTTCTTTCGATATGTATTTGGCTAATTTATATGTTGGCGCGCCAATCGCACTTACTATCGGTCGCAGCGGTACCTCTGGTTTGTGTATCTTCGGTAAACCGTACAATCTCGGCATTCGTGAGTCACTCGGTATTATTGACTTCTTTGTATCTGGTGATAAAGAAGAACGTTTTATCTCGTCAATTACATTGCGTTCCACCCGAGAGGTAGGGTTCCGTGTTAATCTTTTGTACGTCACATCTTCAAGTAGACTTGTCAGTTTCTGGTTATACTCTTTAGTGTCCATAACTACGGTGGCATTGCCCTTATCTGCGGCCAACACAATTACGTCTTTATCTGACTTAATGTTTTTGAGTGCCATACGCTCATCGTACGTAATGTTGGGTGGTGGAGGTTTCGATTGTTTTATAATTCTTAAAGATTCATGTCTAATCTGTTCTGCTTTATGGGTAGGTAATCTATTAATCGCTGCTTCCACGCCTACCACTATATCTTCCACGGGTAAACGTCTAGGAGCTATGGCGAAATTATTTCCCTTAGCCAGTACTGTTTTGGTTGGTAAATCCAGCGTTTTACTCGACAGGTTTATGACTGTGTGCGTCATATCTACTACGTCCTGTTTACCGGTTTACGTCGATTTACCTATATAACTGAGCGCGCCTGTGGCTGAGCGGCTTTGCGATAGCGGGTGTTATTCTGTTAGCATCACTGTCCAGAGTTCCCCCTCGTGACAGTTGTTGGTGTCAGTGTCAACACTCCACGAAGGTCCCTGAAGAAGCCCATTGCAATATGGGCGAAACGTTGGATTGGTTCCACCTTTTGACACGGTTGTACCCGGAAAACCACGATAGTATAATCGTATTTTTGATTGTATATGCACGCAGTTTGCTGAATAGTTCGTTC
The DNA here is from genome assembly GCA_945910005.1 of Isoperla grammatica. Taxonomy (NCBI): domain Eukaryota; kingdom Metazoa; phylum Arthropoda; class Insecta; order Plecoptera; family Perlodidae; genus Isoperla; species Isoperla grammatica. The sequence continues at coordinate 114,795,522 of OX246737.1, forward strand.
ACAAATAATTAAATAAACATGTTGTTTCTTATTTGCAGGCAATAAGAAGATATCGATATCGACGGATGGTTTAAGCACACGTCCGCTCTCTGTGGTTTAAAGGTAAGTTCTATAAAATATATCAAATATGTTCAAACGACGACCTTTGAATGTTGGTTTCCATATTGCGATAAATAATTTTTATATGTACATAAACACAAATTGGAAAAAGCATAAGATAAGAATGTACGTTCTGTCGTCATCAAGTAAATTAATTGTAATTGTAGTCTGTACAATGCTATAACAACACATTCATCTTCTTTAAATAAGAACAGGAATTTATCCATTAAATAAAGTTAACATTCTCAGTTTAAGCTCTCGTATTTGTGCTGACCATATCTGTATCCGGTATCTAAGAATCCCGCTCTTTCTAACGCAAAACCCCAACCTTTAAGTATTTGATACACACGATTCACAAATGCGCTTTTTATAACAAAAATATAAAAATCATTTTGAACATAAAGAATTTTTTAGAGCGTAAATATATTTTGAGGAACATCAACGATTTACTACAACACTTTCAGACGTTGGTCCATAATATGCTCTCAAATTTTGCTAATCAATAATTTCTTTTTCAGTCCAGTAAGCAACAATTTACTTAGTGGTTATATACATACTGGCCGTACGGCCGTGGTCTGCACATTTATAGATACAACATAGATCCCTTGTGTGTGTATTTATTTTCTGAAGTAAATAACGGTTCAAAGGGACCGACCCAAGCCACAAAGCGCTCGTCAGTGAGAGCTACGGTAGGCGATACGGATAGGCGAAATACTCCCCCATTCCACAGGCTAAGCCGAGCATGTATTGGCGTTTTACTTCAGTTAGGAGATAACTAGAGATGTGTCTACGTTCTTTAATGTCGATAGTACCACTACTTTCTAATTAAGTACATTGTAAGTAACATATGGTACCGCAACGTAAATTTTATCCCGCGCATGTATACAAGCACATTGCAGTATATCATTTAATACAAGTAGGGGTAAATAGTTGTTTGGGATAAAAACCTTATTAGTAATGCAGGATGAAAAATGAAATAAGAAGTATTGTCGGTTATACATTTTAGAAAGGTCGCTTTTGAATTCGCAACACCCTGAAAACTGTACTCTATTAGCACATAGAAAAATTACAAGAATGCTCATGAGTTAGAACATAAGCACTGTAGGAGTGGATGTGAAGGGAGAAAGGGGTTGTTTTGAAAAATGAAAAAGCGGAAGCATGATTGTAGCAACCAAAGTCCCCAACCAACCAAATGTATTAAAAATGTGTGTTATTCTCAATGTTTTGTAATGCGTCTATTCGTATTTATTATGACAACTGAATTAAAAAAATGCTTGTTACTAGAACCATACTACATTAAGGTCCAGTCTTACAATGTACCAATAACTACTTATTCGTCGAAAAGCTTGTTATCTCCATGGCAACAGCCAATCAAAATTCTTAAAATCATCCAACTACCTTAATTGCTACAAATAACTTTAATATAGGGGATTGTAAGACTGGCCCTACATCAACAAATTGCGAGGGCGATAACCTTATCTTTGAATAGAAACCGTTTATGAAGGAAAACCAAAATTGGCCTAATATCCAGGAAGCTCTTTAATTTCTTTTTCGTGGAATCTGCCAACTTACTGGTTGATATTTTTATAATGATTTACACCGCGTCACGTGCCTTATGCGACGACACATCGAGTGAGATGTTTCGATCAAAACGTCATCTTATGCTCCACGGCAACGTTTGCCCCATGCGGGTTGGTCTGTTCACAGTGTTTGCACCGATTAAACAATTTACAACATCAAGGGTGCCTTCTGACTTCGTAATTCTAACAATTATTATATTTTCGTATTTTTTATAAAAACTGTGTTCATAATCCAGTGAATTTAAGACCAAATAAAATTAATTTTTAGCATTAAACTGTGATGTGTTTACGGCGTTAAATACATAACATAAACAATTGTATTTAAGATTATCACTTTAATTTTCCATAGTTATTAGATGAGCGTAGCGAAGCGGAGTGAATCTCTCCATACAACTCGATCGGCGCTTTGTCTGTGTGTATGTATGTATGTATGTATGTATGTCTGTATGTCTGTATGTGCGCTAAATTTTGTTCGTCGCGCACAGGTCAAACGGCTTGACGTATTTGGCTGAAATTTTCGGGCAACGTTTATGACCACTAAACTCGATGCTGTTAACATAACCAGCAAAATTCGTCTGGATGCCAACCAACAAAAAATTAATTACTGAAAAATAAAATGTGTTTATTTATTTAATTAAATAAATACTTACATACGGATTTAAATAATGTTTCACTTGTAGATTCACATCAACGGTACCAACAGTTGAAAAAAGTTTCAAAATTGTAAGTTTATCCGCCATGTTATAAAAAAATATTGTTCATTTACTACAATAATTTCTTCATTTTTACAGTGTTCCACCGATATGATTCGCATTTGGGGACTATTGCAGTTAGATGTACATATATTAAACCAAACATATCGTACGTAATTATACATGTTCATTTTTATTTGGAATCTCGATAGCTGTCGTAGAATGGGTACAATGACGTAAGATGCCAACCTACAAAAAATTAATCACTGAATAACATGTTTCTTAATTTATTGAATTAAATAACCATTTGCACACGGATAAAAATAATTTTTTGTTTGTAGGTTCACATTAATGATACTAACACTCGACAATAGTTTCATAGTTTTAGCTTTAACGGCCATCTTATAAAAAAATATTGTTTATTTACGGAAGCCATTTTCTTCATTTTCACAGTGTTCCACCGATATGATTCTCATTTGCGGACCATTGACGTTAGATGCACATAGTATGCAGCAGGAATGGCGTAGGGAGTCAGACCTGTCTCACTTTGTATTTGGAATTTTGATAGCTATCATAGAATGGCTACAATGACGTGTTATGTTTTATAACTTTCACGGCAAAAATGCAAATGTAAACAACGAACTTGGTCGACAAATTAAAAAGCTTTTATTATGATTTGAAAGCGAGTTATTGTATGATAAAACAATATTTAATGTTAGATATAGTCTGTATCTATATTCTGGAACTTTCAATACACTGATTGGTTTAATAGTTTATGAATTATAGCCTATTGAGTAGACCACGGTCGAATGAAATTGTGCGGAAATATATCAACTTGAAGGTTTTAATTTCTTTAAAGATAACTTAAATAATATTTCGTGCATTTATTAGATGAGCGTAGCGAAGCGGAGTGAATCTCTCCATACAACTCGATCGGCGCTTTGTCTGTGTGTATGTATGTATGTCTGTATGTATGTATGTATGTATGTATGTCTGTATGTGCGCTAAATTTTGTTCGTCGCGCACAGGTCAAACGGCTTGACGTATTTTGCTGAAATTTTCAAGCAACATTTGTGACCATTAAACTCGATGCTGTTAACATAACTAGCAAAATTCGTCAAGATGCCAACCTACAAAAAATTAATTACTGAAAAATAAAATTTGTTTATTTATTTAATTAAATGAAAACTTACAAACGGATTTTAATGATGTTTCACTTGGTGATTAACTTTAACAGTACCAACACTTGACAATAGTTTCAAAATTGTAAGTTAATCCGCCATGTTATAAAAAAATATTGTTTTTTTACGGTAATAATTTTTTCATTTTTACAGTGTTCCACCAATATCATTCGCATTTGCGGATCTTTGCAGTTAGATGCACATAGTAAACACAAAAAAATCGTACGCAATCATACGTTTCTTAATAATATTTGGAATCTCGATAGCTATCATAAAAAAGCTACAATGACGTAAGATGCCAACCTACAAAAAATTAACAACTGAAACACATGTTTTTTTATTAATTTAACCTAATTAAAACTTACACACGGATATTAATGATTTTTTATATGTAGGTCCACATTATTACTTTCAACACTTGACAATAGTTTCAAAATTGTAGCTACAACCGCCATGTTATAAAAAAATATTGTTTATTTACGGCTATGTATTTCTTCATTTTTACAGTGTTCCACCGATATGATTCGCATTTACGGACCATTGAAGTTAGATGCACATAGTATGCTGCCGAAATGGCTTACGCAGTCAGACCTTTCTCACTATGTATATGGAATTTTGATTGCTATCATAGGATGGCTACAATGACGTGTTATGTTTTATGACTTTCACGGCAAACATGCAGAAAATAACAACAAACTTGGTCAACAATTTAAAAAGCTATTATTATAGTTTAAATGCGAGTTATTGTTTGATTAACAATATTACATTTTAGATTTAGTCTGTATCTACATTGTGGAACTTTCCATTTACTGATATGTTTAATAGTTTATGAATTAGAGCCTTTTGAGTAGACCACGGTCGAATGAAATTATGCGGAAATCCATCAACTTGAAGGTTTTAATTTCTTTAAAGAAACCTTCTTAACGGATTAAAATAATATTTCGTGCATTTAGTAGCAACATATCAAGAAAAAATATACTTAAGTAATAAGGTTGTTACTTGATCCGCCATCTTGTAAACAAATTTTATGTTTATTATAAAGGTATTTTTTTTTTTTAAAGAGTAATATGATATGCAAATGATTTATTTGATTTGATACATTGAAAAAAATCGCTCATCTGTCAACGCGGAGCGTTTTTAGATGAGCGTAGCGAAGCGGAGTGAATCTTTCCATACAACTCGATCGGCGCTTTGTCTGTGTGTCTGTCTGTGTGTATGTATGTCCGTCTGTATGTCTGTATGTGCGCTAAATTTTGTTCGTCGCGCACAGGTCAAACGGCTTGACGTATTTGCCTGAAATTTTCGGGCAACGTTTGTGACCACTAAACTCGATGCTGTTAACATAACCAGCAAAATTCGTTAAGATGCCAACCTACCAAAAATTAATTACTGAAAAACAAAAATTGTTTATTTATTTAATTAAATGAAAACTTACAAACGGATTGAAATAACTTTTCACTTGAAGATTCACATTAACGGTACCAACATTTAACAAAAGTTTCACAATTGTAAGTTTATCCGCCATGTTATAAAAAAATATTGTTTATTTACAACAATAATTTCTTCATTTGTACAGTGTTCCGCCGATATGGTTCGCATTTGCGGACTTTTGCTATTAGATGCACATAGTATACAACAAAAATAGCGTACGGAACCATACCTATGCACTATTATTTGGAATCTCGATAGCTGTCATAAAATGGCAACAATGACATAAGATGCCAACCTACAAAAAATTAACAACTGAAACACGTATTTTGTTAGTTATTTATTTAAATTAAAACTTACGAACGGATATTTATGATTTTTCATATGTAGGTCCACATCAATACTACCAACACTCGACATTAGTTTCAAAATTGTTGCTTTAACCGCCATGTTATAAACAAATATTGTTTATTTACGGCAGACATTTTCTTCATTTTTACAGTGTTCCACCGATATGATTCGCATTTGCGGACCATTGAAGTTAGATGCACATAGTATGCTGCAGAAATGGCGTAGGGAGTCAGACCTTTCTCACTATGTATTTGGAATTTTGATAGCTGTCATAGAATGGCTACAATGGCGTGTTATGTTTTATGACTTTCACGGCAAAAATGCAAATGTTAACAACGAACTTTGTAGACAAATAAAAAAGCTTTTATTATAATTTAAAAGCGGGTTTTTGTATGATAAAACAATAATACATTTTACATATAGTCTATATCTACATTATGGAACTTTCCATACACTGATAGGTTTAATAGTTTATGAATGAGAGCCTATTGAGTAGACCATGGTCGAATTAAATTATGCGGAAATCCATTGAAAAATCAACTTAAAGGTTTTAATTTATTTAAAGAAAACATCTTAACGGATTTAAATAATATTTCGTGCATTTCTTAGAAACATATCGAGAAATAATATACACAAGTAATAAGGTTGTTACTTGCTCCGCCATTTTGTAAACAAATCATATGTTTATTATTACGTTTTTTTTTTTTTTTAGAGAAATATGATATTCAAAAGATGTGTTTGCTTTAAAACATTGAACCAACTCGCTCATCTGGCAACGCGGAGCGTTTTCCTAGTCCTAGTTAGATGAGCGTAGCGAAGCGGAGTGAATCTTTCCATACAACTCGATCGGCGCTTTGTCTGTGTGTCTGTATGTATGTATGTATGTCTGTATGTGCGCTAAATTTTGTTCGTCGCGCACAGGTCAAACGGCTTGACGTATTTGGCTGAAATTTTCGGGCAACGTTTGTGACCACTAAACTCGATACTGTTAACATAACCAGCAAAATTCGTCAAGATGCCAACCTACAAAAAATTAATTACTGAAAAATAAAATTTGTTTATTTATTTAATTAAATGAAAACTTACCAACGAATTAAAATAATGTTTCACATGTAGGTTAATATCAACAGTACCAACATATGATAATAATTTCAAAATTGTACGTTAATCCGCCATGTTATAAAAAAATATTGTTTATTTACAACAATAATTCTTCATTTTTACAGTGTTCCGCCGATATGATTTGCATTTGCGGACTATTGCAGTTAGATGCACATAGTATACACCAAACATAGCGTACGTAACAATACCTATGCACTATTATTTGGAATTTAGATAGCTGTCATAGAATGGCTACAATGACGTAAGATGCCAACCTACAAAAAATTAACAACTGAAACACATGTTTTGTTATTTATTTAATTAAATTAAAACTTACACACCGATATAAATAATTTTTTATTTGTAAGTCCACATCAATACTACCAACACTCGACATTAGTTTCAAAATTGCTGCTTCAACCGCCATGTTATAAACAACTATTGCTTATTTACGGCAGACATTTTCTTCGTTTTTACAGTGTTCCACCGATATGATTCGCATTTGCGGACCATTGAAGTAAGATGCACATAGTATGCTGCCGAAATGGCTTACGCAGTCAGACCTTTCTCACCATGTATTTGGAATTTTGATAGCTATCATAGAATGGCTACAATGACGTGTTATGTTTTATGACTTTCACGGCAAACATGCAGAAAATAACAACAAACTTGGTCGACTTTTTAAAAAGCTATTATTATAGTTTAAATGCGAGTTACCGTATAATTAAACAATATTACATTTTAGATATAGTCTGTATCTACATTATGGAACTTTCCATACACTGATAGGTTTAATAGTTTATGAATAAGAGCCTATTGAGTAGACCACGGTCGAATGAAATTATGCGGAAATCCATCAACTTGAAGGTTTTAATTTCTTTAAAGAAAACTTCTAAACGGATTTCAATAATATTTCGTGCATTTATTTGCAACATATCAAGAAATAATGTACTTTAGTTATAAGGTTGTAACTTGATCCACCATCTTGTAAAAAAATCATATGTTTATTATAAAGGTATTTTTTTTTTTTAAAGAGTAATATGATATGCAAATGATTTATTTTATTTGATACATTGAAAAAATCGCTCATCTGTCAACGCGGAGCGTTTTCCTAGTTAGATGAGCGTAGCGAAGCGAAGTGAATCTTTCCATACAACTCGATCGGCGCTTTGTCTGTGTGTACGTATGTATGTATGTATGTATGTCTGTATGTATGTATGTATGTGCGCTAAATTTTGTTCGTCGCGCACAGGTCAAACGGCTTAACGTATTTGGCTGAAATTTTCGGGCTACGTTTTTGACCACTAAACTCGATGCTGTTAACATAACCAGCAAAATTCGTCAAGATGCCAACCTACAAAAAATTAATTACTGAAAAATAAAATTTGTTTATTTATTTAATTAAATGAAAACTTACCAACGGATTTAAATAATGTTTCTCATGTACGTTTATATAAACCGTACCCATACTTGACAATAATATCAAAATTGTACGTTTATCCGCCATGTTATAAAAAAATATTGTTTATTTACAACAATAATTTCTTCATTTTTACAGTGTTCCGCCGATACGATTCGCATTTGCGGACTTTTGCAATTAGATGCACATAGTATACACCAAAAATAGCGTACGTAACAATACCTATGCATTATTATTTGGAATCTCGATAGCTGTCATAAAATGGCTACAATGACATAAGATGCCAACCTACAAAAAATTAACAACTGAAACACATGTTTTGTTATTTATTTAATTAAATTAAAACTGGATCACGGATATTAATAATTTTTTATATGTAGGTCCACATCTATACTACCAACACTCGACATTAGTTTCAAAATTGTTGCTTTAACCGCCATGTTATAAACAAATATTGTTTATTTACGGCAGACATTTTCTTGATTTTTACAGTGTTCCACCGATATGATTCTAATTTGCGGACCATTGAAGTTAGATGCACATAGTATGCTGCAGGAATGGCGTAGGGAGTCAGACCTTTCTCACTATGTATTTGGAATTTTGATAGCTATCATAGAATGGCTACAATGGCGTGTTATGTTTTATGACTTTCACGGCAAAAATATAAATGTTAACAACGAACTTTGTAAACAAATTAAAAAGCTTTTATTATAATTTAAAAGCGAGTAATTGTATGATTAAACAATATTACATTTTAGGTATAGTCTATATCTACATTATGGAACTTTCCATACACTGATAGGTTTAATAGTTTATGAATGAGATTCTATTGAGCAGACCACGGTCGAATTAAATAATGCGGAAATCCATTGAAAAATCAACTAAAAGGTTTTAATTTATTTAAAGAAAACATCTTAACGGATTTAAATAATATTTCGTGCATTTATTAGAAACATATCGAGAAATAATATACACAAATAATAAGGTTGTAACTTGCACCGCCATCTTGTAAAAAAATCATATGTTTATTATAAAGGTTTTTTTTTTTTAAAGAGAAATACGATATTCAAAAGATTTGTTTGCTTTAAAACATTGAACCAACACGCTCATCTGGCAACGCGGAGCGTTTTCCTAGTTAGCAACATATCGAGAAAAAATACACTTAAGTAATAAAGTCGTATCTTGATCCGCCATCTTGTAAAAAAATATATGTTTATTATAAAGGTATTTTTTTTTTAAGAGTAATATGATATGCAAATGAAATGATGTATTTGATTTGATACATTTAATAGGTCGCTCATCTGGCAACGCGGAGCGTTTTCCTAGTTTTAATGAATTAATTAGATGAGCGTAGCGAAGCGGAGTGAATCTCTCCATACAACTCGATCGGCGCTTTGTCTGTGTGTGTGTGTGTATGTGCGCTAAATTTTGTTCGTCGCGCACAGGTCAAAACGCTTGATGTATTTGGCTGAAATTTTCGGTCAACATTCGTGACCACTAAACTCGATGCTGTTAACATAACCAGCAAAATTCGTCAAGATGCCAACCTACAAAAAAATAATTACTGAAAAAAAACATTTGTTTATTTATTTAATTAACTTTAAACTTACACACGGATTTAAATGATGTTTCACTTGTAGATTCACATCAATAGTACCAACACTTGACAGAAGTTTCAAAATTGTAAGTTTATCCGCCAAGTTATAAAAAAATATTGTTTATTTACTACGATAATTTCTTCATTTTTACAGTGTTCCACCGATATGATTCGCATTTGAGGAATATTGCAGTTAGATGTACATATTGTTACACCAAACATAGCGTACGTAATTATACATGTTTATTTTTATTTGGAATCTCGATAGCTGTCATAGGATGGGTACAATGACGTAAGATGCCAACCTACAAACAATTACTTACTGAATAACATGTTTTTTAATTTATTGAATAAAGTAACCATTTGCACACTGATAAAAATCATTTTTTGCTTGTAGGCTCACATCAATGATACTAATACTCGACAATAGTTTCATAATTTTAGCTTTAACGGCCATGTTATAAAAAAATATTGTTTATTTACGGCAGACATTTTCTTCATTTTTACAGTGTTCCACCGATATGATTCGCATTTGCGGACCATTGAAGTTAGATGCACATAGTATGCTGCAAGAATGGCGTAGGGAGTCAGACCTTTCTCACTATGTATTTGGAATTTTGATAGCTATCATAGAATGGCTACAATGACGTGTTATGTTTTATGACTTTCACGGCAAAAATGCAAATGTTAATAACGAACTTTGTAGACAAATTAAAAAGCTTTTATTATAATTTAAAAGCGGGTTATTGTATGATTAAACAATATTACATTTAAGATATAGTCTATATCTACATTATGGAACTTTCCATACACTGATAGATTTAATAGTTTATGAATGAGAGCCTATTGAGTAGACCACGGTCGAATTAAATTATGCGGAAATCCATTGAAAAATCATCTTAAAGGTTTTAATTTATTTAAAGAAAACATCTTAACGGATTTAAATAATATTTCGTGCATGTAGTAGAAACATATCGAGAAATAATATACACAACTAATCAGGTTGTAACTTGCTCCGCCATCTTGAAAAAAAATCATATGTTTATTATAAGGGTATTTTTTTTTTTTTTTTTGAAGAGAAATATGATATTCAAAAGATTTGTTTGCTTTAAAACATTGAACTAACTCGCTCATCTGGCAACGCGGAGCGTTTTCCTAGTAGTTATATTGTAACGTTATGAATATTAATTTAGCATACATTTCTAAATATACAGTAATAGTGTTTCAGCTTTCTTGGTTTTGTTTGAACTTCACGTAATATTTCATGCTACTATCTTAAGCAAAATGCAGTCTGAGAATTTAAACTAAAGTAAACAACTCTACAAACTTTTGACATTAATGTAAAGCTGTCCAGTACATACTTGTTTAACGTTATACAAAATATAATAATAATAACAACTAGCATTATTTCGTACTATTGTTTATATCAATGTGTTTGATGATTTCATCTTAAAAAATTCTAACATAATGCAATTGTTATTGTAATTATATTACAATAACTACAATTATAAAGATCAAAATAAATATCATTTATCCAATGAAGAAACCTGTTAGTTTCAGACCGATAATGTTTCATAACAAATAAGTGTATTCAAATGAATTGGAAAATATAGACGTTGGTGGAGGTGCCGAGTTCATTATTTTTAGGTTAGCAGATTAACATCATGAACCCGGCACCCCCCCCAAACATTGGTCTTTTTCAATTTATTGGAATACACTTACGTTATTAGAGTGAAAGCAATGCTTCCCTTCATTGGATAAATTTCACTTATTTTTTCCCCAATGTGTTAAGCTATTGTAATATTACGTTAAAATTGTTGTTTATAATGTATAATGTGAAGGATACATCCCTCTGAGCATTAGGCCTACAACAATCTCAACCAAGTCATAATCTGAATTTGAATCTATCGACTGGGTTGTGTGGCAAATGCGTCAGTAGGAGTTTGATTCTTTTTTAAGTTTCTCGCAAAGTCGCGACCACAGATAATAGCCTAATCTTTACAACGTCATTCCCTAGAATGTACATTATTGAAGCTTATACTGTCAATGGACTCTATATGCTATCTATAACGACCCTCTAATTATTGAGCAGCTTCATTTCGGATGCAGACATTCACATTCAAAAACGTGAAAAGCTAAATCCATTTAAAATGCAAGTTTATTTCACTGCAATTTTCCTTTCGCTGTATTTTCAAGAGAATAAACTGTTCGACACGGCAATATTTAAGAATCGAAACGTAAGAACACTCTAAATTCTTTATTTCTTTTGAAAGTCCGACGTTCGAAATATACCCTGTATGGGCTCAATAATTCTCGACTCCAAACAACGATCTAACGCCTTCCTCGCAAATTGATTTGAGTCATTTGAAGTATTAAACGGATCAGTGTTAGTAAGCGGGGTAACAACAGAGGCTGATTTCCTTTCACTTGTCGCCCGCAGGTTCCAGGGGAGCGCGGCCATTGACGGGTTTATTATATAATGTCAACGCCACGCGAAGTTACTCGCAGGACTCATTAGTTCTGCCGAGCTATTGTTTATTAATAAGCTTCTCCGCGTCTCACAGTTACTTTAGGGGTTGAGATTGTAATTAGTAATTACCATTTAAATTACTTTACTGGGATATTCAGATAATGTCGAAAGCTTTTACCCTTGCAGATTACATTGAAAACTCTTCTAAAACACCAACGAATTTTTAATGGTACCAACGTAAACGTTGATACGGAAATGTGTGTAGTATCATTTACTTGGGTGGATGTTTCATTAAGTAAATTGGATTACATTCAAATACAAAATCTTTTCATGTTAGTTTAAAATCTTTTAAATCTTTTAACTCTCTATGATGGAAAACTTTTGGTTGGAAGTAATCTTTTTAAATGTAATTACCTAGTTAAAAATATCTTTGCAGAACTCTCCGGAAGTTGGTAACTTCAACTATCCGTAGAACTTAAATACATTTTTAAGTAATTTGCCAAATGTAATTCAAAATAGCAACCAGCACATTTGATAGCGTTGTATTTTGCCCGCCACGTTTCCATATTTTTCTTTTTCAATATAAAATACGTGAGTGCAATTTCAATCCAATCGAATTTTTAACCTTTTGTGCTCAACATGACCAAAGTAAACCGTACAATACAGTAGCTGAAAAAACAACTCCGAACAACTTGTTTGCAAAGGAAATGGGAAAACTCCGAAGAAAATTTTGCGCGTTAAAGAAAATCTGTCAGAGAAATGGAAATTCATGTTTCTGCCTCTGGAGCATTTATTCAAACTCTGGTCTGTGAAAGTTGAGTGTGGATGCGGGCGTCCTTCGGGAATGAAAATTGTGGTTTAATTAGGAATTCGTAGAAACTAATCGTGTGGTGGTGGTCAGGTGAACTCATAGCGAGGCAACTAGGGATAGTTCCTGAGTCAGAGAGCGAGGCAATTTGAGTTGACTCCAGAGACATTTGTCGATGTCCTAAAATTCTTCAAAGGACCCCGTCTATATCGCATTGCAGCATTCGTCAGCAATAAATCCACTCATGCGTGTTAGAACCGAGATCAGTTCTTTGCACTTATAAATAATTACCTAGATTTTTTGCTTTGCTTCATTTCATTTCAGCTTTGCTTTATGCTTTGGACGGGATAGCTCTATGAAAATTCATTTTTCAAAGGTTTCGAATATTTACGTTTGAGATATTCCTTTTTGCAGAACATGCCACTGAAAGCCTCTTTGAGTCTCGTTCAATAGATTGGAAGATTTTAACAAGCGTTTTCTCTTTCAACAAGAACCTCTTTGCCATTTACTCTTATAACAGAATTTCTTTGTCACAGTGTTTAAATAGCATTTTGTATTTTTTCATCTCTAAACAAAAGCTTTACACAGTACACACGTTCATTCGTGACTGAACATTTAAAAATAATTGACTTCAGTAATTGGTATCGGCTGCTTCAAGTGGTGGATGTTTTAGTAGCTTGTAGCTGCCCTATTTATGTAAATACACACACCAAACTCCTGTTAGTACACAAGAGTGTAATTGGCAAATATTTCAGATTATAAAGGTGTCATAATTGTCGAACACTCATAAACAATTGTCCAAACACAATTATTAAAATATATAGCCTCATTCTCTCATAACGTGTCTCGTGTTTTTTTTTCTAAGTTCACTGAAACCAATTAATTACAATGTCATGCATACTAACATGCTACTCGTTGTCATTTTTATCATTTTTACAATTCAATATTGCTGATCTTGCTTACTTTTTTGTAAGTCTTGAAAGACTTCAGCGTTATTTCACAATGATTGTATTGTTGTGTCAATAATAATTATTTGAGTTTAGTCAGATCCATTAAATATAAATATATGATTATAAGAATATTTACTAAGATCGTTAATATTAGGGTGTATAATCTCATCTGTAAGGGCGCCCGCGCACTACGCGGCCAGGCCGCGCACTTGGCCGCTGGTCGCAAGCGCGGCCGGCTGGTCGCCGCGGCCAACGAGATCCTGCGCGACACGCACAGCGGCCAGGCTGTCGCGCGGCCAACTATTTCCACGGGTTTAAATGGCAGGTAGCGCACTGGTCGCAGAAATCCTGCGGCCAGACCTGTCCAAACATGACTCATTCATCAAAAGAGCATAGCAAAACACTGAGTCGTTGTGTGAACGGCTGAGTGTAGCATGTTATGCCGGGTGGGGTGTTCTCGTATTAAAAAAAAATGGAAGTATCACGCAATTTTGATATTGAAATGTTTTTTAATGGAGACATCCTTGTGTTATTAAAAAACTTGACTTCATATTTACTATTAATATTAGTATTCGGATATTTTATGTTGAATATGATTTTTATAGTAAGTCACCATGAGGTTGGTTTATAGCCTAACGTAAGTGTTCGAATACTAACCTACTGTCCCTTTCATGCACGCTGATTTAACGAAAATAGACAGATACCTGGCTTTCTTTCACACATTCGTAAATGTAGTCTTTCGCTTATTCCAAGTAATCAACCAAATGCCGTAAATTATCCTGAATGAACCTGTTTCAATTAGATGGTAGTTACTATGGATGTAGATAATTATGTTGGTATTATTGGACTCAACTATTTCGTAAGCATAAGAATACTTACGATGTGGCAACTTTATGATGGTACATATACTACAGTGGGATCAGCGTTGGGAAACACAGTGGATAAATGGAGCCTCAATCTGTTGTTCCCTCTCGGCTCATGCTCTTTCCACCCCACTCAAACGGCATCTAGAAAACATTGACCCTCACCTTTGTAACATTTCAGTGCTCTGTAATTGACCGCACTTCAACTTCCGTAGGTGAATTTTCTCGAGATTTCTGTAAACCTTCTTTTTATGGCCACTTTTAGCGGGTACAAAAGGGTCCGGGTGAATTCATCTACTGTGGTTCTCAAGGCTGGTTGAACATTAGACGGACTATATAGGCTATTCCATACATTCAATACGTAGAAAGCTGATACTAACAAATAGAATGTATTGGTAATAGTTGTATGGTGTGGTGTGGCCCCAATACCATTATAATATAGGTCTTTGTACTAAAGATCGAGTAAGTTGAGACGACTTCAGTTCAAGCGGGGATCTGCATAATATCAGAGTATACACGTTACATTATGTATTATACTCAAATCGAAACTTTGAAATGTATGTCAGTGTTTACAATCTCGACACGTCTTGGAAGTATCAGTTGCAGATATTTGCAATGTACGTTTGATAGATAAATGGAGATTAACGTATCATATTTGTGCAACAATGGCTAATCGAGATGATGAGCGGATGTTAATGAAGATGATAAAGATTAAGATTTATTTATTTAATGCAAAGCTACTGAAGAGCAACCGTCCGTGCGCAGGCTCACTTCAGCCATACAGTTTCACAACACACATTTACATACAAGCAAAAATTACAAATCATGTAGTAGAATTAAACAGTACAAAGTTCAAAATAGGAAAATCTATTAGCACTATTACATTCAAACAAAATACATTATGAATAGCCACGTCCGAATCAGATCTATTGGACGTCACGTGGGTCGTCATACGGGAGTCCAGCAAGGGAGGGCAGGCGAATCTTCAGGAGGAAAGAGGAAGGGAATGGGACAGAGTCTCCTTTCGTCACCTCTTACGACCAGCAGAGTCACTTTGGTCCTATTCTAGTCCAGGCAAAGACGGATCTTGGAATGTGCGTGTCATGAAGGTACAAATAGAGACTGGGAACAGATTATTTTCTTCTGGGTTGTTTCGTCGTGTCGGTACAGAGTTTTCACTCGAAGTTTCGCCACCCATGTTAGTGGCTTTTTCAAGACTGGTAAAAAAAAAAAAGAAAGAGAGCCACCAACATGGGTGGCGAAACTTCGAGTAAAAATTCTGTACCGACACGACAAAACAACAAAGAAGAAAATAATCTGTTCTGTTCCCATCAACGGGTCGTGAAAGCCTCCAACAAATAATAGAGACTATTGATGGGTGATGTATGCAGTTTAAAGCACTCGACATAACCAAGCTAGGACTGAAGCCGGGAACATAGGCAACAATACACAACAGTAGCTGATATTATTGATACCGGCCACTGCAATGTCCTCAGGCAACTTAATTTGAGAGCTTTGTAAATAAGTTATATTTGTTCATTGTATGCATTGTAATTAATACTAAGAAATGAAAAGAATTTCAGAAAACGGAATAAAAAGAGATATATTTTGAACCAATCGATGGATTGACCACATTCAACATTTATCTTTGGTACTTGCACCTCTTTGACCCATTGTTTGTTTTCAATCTGACATTAGACTCTTAGAATAATTAAAACTACAGTGAACTTTTCTATTTAGGCTTATGTATTTACATTAAGATACCTGCATCATTAGCGAAACAAGCCCGCCATTGTATCAGCATCTAATATGAACTATTGCAAGCAAAATTTGAAAAGGTAAATTTTTTTACCTCATATATCACTCAAAACATTTTATTGGTAAAACGCTACAAAACACAGAAATATCAGACAACTCTATAAAGGATGAGCTTTCTCGATCTAAAACTTAACGGAATGTTGACCTCACGTGTCATGTACAACACAAGTGTTAAACCCTAACCCATCCTGATTACCATACTCGCTAACAGCATCATTTCCACATTTAAATAACACTAAATTTCATTCCATGAACTAGAATGATAAACTACCCTGTATTGCAATTGTACTTTGAACTCTCTCACATTTATCTACGTCACAGAGTTCATGTTTTGTTTTGGTTATCATGGTTCAGCAATGAATCAATAAGCCAGCTTTGCAACACAGTTTGTTTATTGTGTGCAAGTTTTTGTGTGTCTATGATTGATTGAGCTTTGTTTCGGATCCGGATACGTCCCGCGGATTGGGTGCAGTGTGATACGTTTCGTTTCATGATTTCTCCTAGCGGATGACCACAATAACGGTGTGGAGGTTCAAGCAACGGTTATTTGATATTTGATATTTATTGGCTTAAAGGCGTGCTGAGAGAGTGTTGACAGTTCAATTTACTTACCTGACCTCTACGTGATTTTTTGTAGCTATAATGAAAAAGCAGTAATAATAATAAACGAATTATTTAATTTGAGTAAGAATAATGAATAAATCATTTATTAAGTGACCCATGCGTGATTTTGTGCGTAAATAGAATTAAAATTAATTCACTTAAAAATTGCATCACTTTTAAAGTACATGAAAACAATTAGGCCTACTGCTATTATAATGAAGAAACTATGCCTTAAGTGAAAAAAGAAATTAAAAAGGTATTGGTAAAATTTTTAAACCAAATCAAGTAACTAAAACGAAATCAAAATTAGGTCATAACTATTTTTAAATTCGGCTATTTTACCTTGAATGTTATTCAAGAACTTTGAAAAACATTTTCCCCGCGAGTAGTTCTAAACAAGACATGGTTCCTGTGACCGTATTAAAAATACTTTGAGCAATAATCTACATGAAGAACTTAACTGGATATTTCATAACACAATAGCGTAACATTTACCATGGCCGCGCGGCCCAACGAGAACCATTGCCGTCAATGTGACAACGCGCACTTGCGACCATCGGCCAAGTGCGCGTTGTCACATTGACGGCAATAAGAAATAAGAAATTGTGGGTGCATCCTTTGCTACAAACACGTGACGAGAAGGGCGTGTTTGTACTATTTAATCAAGAGCTTAGGCAATAATATGCTCATCATCTCGATTAGCCATTGTTGCACAAATATGATACGTTAATCTCCATTTATCTATCAAACGTACATTGCAAATATCTGCAACTGATACTTCCAAGACGTGTCGAGATTGTAAACACTGACATACATTTCAAAGTTTCGATTTGAGTATAATACATAATGTAACGTGTATACTCTGATATTATGCAGATCCCCGCTTGAACTGAAGTCGTCTCAACTTACTCGATCTTTAGTACAAAGACCTATATTATAATGGTATTGGGGCCACACCACACCATACAACTATTACCAATACATTCTATTTGTTAGTATCAGCTTTCTACGTATTGAATGTATGGAATAGCCTATATAGTCCGTCTAATGTTCAACCAGCCTTGAGAACCACAGTAGATGAATTCACCCGGACCCTTTTGTACCCGCTAAAAGTGGCCATAAAAAGAAGGTTTACAGAAATCTCGAGAAAATTCACCTACGGAAGTTGAAGTGCGGTCAATTACAGAGCACTGAAATGTTACAAAGGTGAGGGTCAATGTTTTCTAGATGCCGTTTGAGTGGGGTGGAAAGAGCATGAGCCGAGAGGGAACAACAGATTGAGGCTCCATTTATCCACTGTGTTTCCCAACGCTGATCCCACTGTAGTATATGTACCATCATAAAGTTGCCACATCGTAAGTATTCTTATGCTTACGAAATAGTTGAGTCCAATAATACCAACATAATTATCTACATCCATAGTAACTACCATCTAATTGAAACAGGTTCATTCAGGATAATTTACGGCATTTGGTTGATTACTTGGAATAAGCGAAAGACTACATTTACGAATGTGTGAAAGAAAGCCAGGTATCTGTCTATTTTCGTTAAATCAGCGTGCATGAAAGGGACAGTAGGTTAGTATTCGAACACTTACGTTAGGCTATAAACCAACCTCATGGTGACTTACTATAAAAATCATATTCAACATAAAATATCCGAATACTAAAGATATCAGGAGAGATGGTAAAATTAAAGTTTATTTCACAAATAGTCTGATGGGCTGTGTTATCTACCATCTTCAAAGGTTACAAACAACCGTGTTTGTAGCTCAGTCGTCCGAGTGCCGGTGACGATACTTGCTTTACCATATTGTTCCAGAACATTTCTGTCTAGACTGTATCTCGAGGCTATGTTCCCTGTTTTGCGTGTTAAACACGTCACTGCTCTAATGTTATTGGATGTCTAAACTACCAACGACCCAAACTATGCAGACAAATAACAATACAAATTCAATCGATGTTATAACGTTTGTTGGTACAAAAGGTGCAACTACCAAGTTTCTCGTTGATTTATTTCAATTGATGATGCGTACCTGTCATTGAAAGGTGCATTACCATTTTCTGAAGTCACGCTTATGGTTGAAATATATATATTATTTTGGATCAGCCAGACAGTGAATCATTAATTTTTTTAATCTAGCAATTTAAGTTTATTCTTTGTTCACATGGCAATAATATAATATACAACCGAGTGTGAAATTTGTCTTTTTTCATTCATCTCATCAGATAATCTCATCTCTAGAATATAAAGGTATCAAGTCTGAGATACATTGTATTTATTTCATTTTAATTTATTTATTTTGTTTGTTGGGGGGGGGGGGGGGGGAGTTTAGCTACCTGGCAGATTGATCAGAGTGTCTCCGTAAATCAGGAATGAAATGAAATGCGAGCGGATGTGCTACTTGAAGTGATTAGTTTCGAGAAATCAAGCTCAAGAGCAATTCACTTGAGAACCTGAAAGTGTTCGTCTCTTCTTCAGGAAGCTGCGTTAATCCGTAATTCATGCCACTCACCATTTTAAAACTGTCAAGGTTCGTTAATTTTTTTACTGACTTCTTTTTAAGATTTCAGATTTAATGAATACTGAACACTGCATTAAAATATATTTTTTTTACGATTTTTAGCAAATACTTTTTTCAAACATTGTATCGTTACGAAAATTCGTCTAAATGCAGATTTTACAAGAAGTTAGTCACGTGACTAAATTTTCCATGTACATAATAAGTAAATCTGCATTTTGAAGTTTAATTTCCGCTGGTATGCAATGCATCCACAATCCCTCATAATACGATAGAAATGTATTTGATCTTCAATAATATGCATCTAAATGGACACTGCAAAGCCACATTGTTGTAAGAGACACGAGTTTGACGACTTAGGGCCGGTATTTCAATGTCCAGTTAAAGTGCCAAGTAAATTTAACTGTCAGGTAAGCCCAGTTTGGTGTGTTTCCATTGGCCGTTGTCATGGTGAAAACAATTTAACTGAAAAGTAAATTTTAACTGGACATTGAAATACCGGCCCTTAAAACAGCTTTTAAGAAATTACCAAACGTTTAATTGTTTGTTACTTCATTTTCAGAAAAGTTGAATTTTAGCTATGTTTACAATGCCGTCCACTGAAAATCAGTTATTTTTCTGAGTTTCTAGATAATAAATACAGTTTTATTCAATTACACATTCTGCTTTGTCTCGGGTAAGAATTAACTAGCAATAGTATTCTCACTATTTCAACCACGCTTCCGTGGTTTTGTTGGTGTTTCTAAATGTAAATTAATCAGAAGAACATTCATTACACAATAGCACTGTGCACAATGAGTGTTCGCCATGTACCGAGTTGCGGTCTACGGTCAAGAAGAAAAACAAACACTCCACATTGTACAGAGTGGTAATCGATGTGACGACCGAGACTTTCCTCGTTCATCCATTAACTTCACATGCCGCTACTACAACTGCAACTTGCATGTTTGTTCATGCAGATTCAGTTGAAGAACGTGCTACAATCAACTGGCCGTATTGTGTCTCTCTATCCCTTATTCATTATTCATGACCGCACCCATTAATTAGGAACGAATTGGTCAGTGTGGGTGTGGTTGATAATGAGTGGACTAATTACAAACCTACTTCGTGAGTAAAATAGTCACTAGCTTATCTCTCTAGCGCCAGTTGTCGTCTTTACACTGTTGTAGGACAACAAAAGACGAACGTTTCGAAGCATTCATCTTTGTCAGGACACCAATTCAAACTAATGGGGCCCAAAGGACTGAAGTCAATACCTTGCCAAATTCCAGTGCCAAAACCAAACCAAAAGTACTAATATAAAGACTGTTTGGAGAGAACTGTAGTTTCAGTTTGTAAAGAAAGCAATAACTTTGAATATTGACAAAACTGGGCAAGTGTGGAGGTGACGGCTTCGCGGTTAGGTGACTAATAGACTGAGTTTCGCACTTTGCTAAGTTCACTTTTATACTATGGTTTTTAACTCGACTTTTCATACTATTTCTATAACTCAATGGTTTTTTCTGTCGGAACAGAACAGAACGGCCGTGAATGTTCGCAAGTTTTAAAATTATTGAATTGTACACGATATATGCAGTCACACACATTTGCTGGAATTAACAAAACACATCATTCAAATTGAATATAATATACATTGAGTTAAACAATAAAATGTATTTATTTTTGCAACAATTATGAATTTTCTTTACATATTCTTCTATTTTTCACAGATTTTCTAACGGCCTCATCATTCCTCTCTATCTATACGGTTTATGAGATACTAAAATCATGATCATGATTTTTAACAGGAAGGTTTAGGATTCATCATCAATAATAAAATGCACATTTGTCTAAGCAGATATATTTTCACTTGTTTCGTTCTTAGTTATTGATTTAAGCACAATTTGTTAGTTATACAATTATGCATAAACTCAATAAAATAAATCGAATTTGTATTTATTATTATTATTATTATTATTTCTGAAGAAAAACCCTCAAGATACACGGAGACGTAACAGCCACACGGACTGACGTCCAGCGTTTAACTGCCTATGTTTGGAATCTATGATGGATGAGATGAGGTATTGGGGGGGGGGGGGGGGGGGGGTACTTTATTTAATGACATCTTTAGGTAAAGTTATGCCGGTTATTTATTTAGATCTCTTGGTCTGCGCATAGGAGACGCCAAGCAGCCGTGCTGTGTTCCAATCGCAGTGGTGGCTATGTCTATACTATAGTTCAATGAGTTGATGTAGTTCAGTTGATGTAGAATATTAAGGTATAGACTAGATCAAGGTCTACTGGATTTACTCCTAGCGGAGTGCGCGCTACAAGCGATCTAGTGGACCTTGGACTAGATTTACCAGTTTCCTGAATTTTTCTGATGCATAATGTAGCCTAAGTAATTAAATAATCAAATTACGGATGATATGGTGTTAAATTTTAATACAAAATTTGACGAGTAACACAAATTACGATTAACCTAGTTCTTTCTACCATGAGGCAAAATTTTAGATGTCTAATTTTAATTAGTCAGACGTGTTGTTGTTTTTTATTGTGTATATTGTTGTTATGTTGATGCAATCAATAAAACAATCACTGTGACTGTAGTAACAGCAATTACTTGCTGAGTGCTGCTTCTTTCTTCAGGCGTCGGAAAAAGCAGTGTATTTTTAGCACCAACTTTAATTGCATGATTCTCACTTAAACGTACTTGTTCCAAACGAACACAAACCATTATTCACGACAGTTCTCTAGAATCTCAGCTTCATAGCATGTGGCTCTAAGAGTGCGGAGTAGTCTTTTAAACTTTTTCTACTATTTATTTTTCTTTTCTTCGTGTGTTCCGTTCCGTCTTTACCTTAGCACTAACTCCTCTCCTAGCGGCCCCGACTTCTCGCTGTTCATCAGATTATTTGCTCTCTCTGGATCTGTCTAACTTATGACTTAAACTGAAAACTTGAGAGTAAGTTTCTTGAAAACCGTAGCGAGTTGTGATTCATGGCGTCCATAGGAGCGCACGAGATGTCGTGAAGACCCATCAACTTCAACTTATGACAAAGTATTGAGTGGGAAATTCAACAAACACACAGTTACACGTATAATAACGTAATAATATATATCTACTTTTTTTACAATCCTTTATTTGTTAAGTGATCACAAATTATACTCACAGCTAGATATTGGAAGGGGCTACAATTCTTTTACAACGAAACGTTTATCTGTCGGACACTTCGCTGAAAATTATGTCCGTTATATTTGACAAATCTGTTTACAAAACACCATTTTTAAAACCTTTTTAAAGGGTTTTGGAACATCAAATATTATTTGAGAAATGGACAGGACAATAAATATACTATTTACATACACTTCATGGTTGTCCATGAACCAAGAAGCAGCTAAACTTTTACAAGTATAATACTTATATTAATTCATACCAACTTTTCGGGATCTACCATTACGTATATCGTCAGACTCAAAGCTGAATTTCAGACCCTCGAAACCGCACTCACAATGTTTCTCAACGTTATGGAACTTTAGAAATTGTTTTCTATTATTTTCACTAAATATTTTGGATTTTTAAGTGATCCACTCGTATCTTATGGGAATTCGCTACAATATTTTTCAATATTGGAGTAGGTATTCTGCCTTTAGAATCGGATAGAAAACTGTGAATATTTTCTCCATAGTGCTATACTATAGACAAGATACTACAAATTATTGTCTTTTTATTCATGATACAAAACTACAATCTTATCTGTAATTAGGTTAACACGTGACTGAATACTTGAATTAGTTAGTTAAATCTTTGTTCTACTGTGTTTCAATTGAAGTAGTTAGTATAACATGCCGTCGTTATACCGGTCATAGAAAGTTTATTATTCCCAGTTGAGCCAAATATATTTTTGTATATGTAAATTATTGCACACGGTTATCTTCACATACAAAGTTGAATTTATTTTTTAAACTACTCGTTGTCGTTTCAGTATGTCAAATCTAATGTAGAATCCGTTAATTAAGAATAACAAAATATAGCTATTCCTGAAATGTTGACATGCAAATTACATCTTATTTTGATACATCTTTACTTTCAGTATTAAGAAAAAATGTGATCAAAACTAGTATATTTTAAAAATACCCGTAACCCTATTGTTTTCAACATAATATTTGATAAGATTAATGTATTTCTTTACCGTTACTATTTCGTAGTTTTTCGATTGAAACTTTCCTTTGTTCGATGGGAGTGAAGAAATAACCAGACGTTTCGAAACATTGGTGGTATTGACGTTTACGTCGTACGGTTTCGGACATCATATCAACTAGACCTTAGCCATTCTTGAGCCAGCCACTCAAAAAGATTCCATAATAGTATAAGGGTTTTAGACATTTTCCACATACTCAAAGAAACAGTGCATAATGTTTACTCGTAGTTTTCCTAGACAGGAATATTAATTATAAGTTAAGACATTTCAGTAGTCCATGCTTAAATATGTCATTCACACGTATATGGTTTAGGCGAGACCAATAACATTCTTCTCTTCTACTCAATTTACAAGGTTTAATTAATATTCACTAGCTTCACAATTCCAATCTGATTGAAATATCACGTGGCCCAAAGTTTTGATTGTAGAACGTTTATCTTCACTTGTAACAAAACACTCGACACCGCCATTCAAACTATAGGAATATTTATTATCATGTAACACTAAATACATATAACAAATAGTTTTATGTGAGTAATATTCACCAACTTAAACAGAAAATTCAGTTTTGTCTTTTTAAGAAGTTGCAGTGTTATATAGGTACATCCTATGAGCAATTACATCTGTTTTTTTTTGTCAAACGTGCAACATTAATTTGAACCCATCACAGCTTTGAGTTTTCTACTGTAGGCCAACTTATCCCATACTTGCCAGGAAATACACTTGAAATTGTCATATGTCATAAAAAAATCTTAAGAAAGCATAAATTATGTATTTATAAAATGTCGCTATATTTACTTATACAGAAATAAACAAAAATGTATATTTAGTATTATATAATCAGTAATAGTAAGGATTTACCCTGTTTTAAAAAGTGAGGCATCCCGATTGTTATATTTCCTACTTCTAAAATAATAGAAAACAAGGGACTTATATTGAATTTAAGTATATTAGTTAAAAGTAGAAATGTGTATCAAATTGGACACACCAAAACAAATTGTATTTGGAAACAATATATGTAAATAAAACGTACTTAGTGGAATAAGATTATTTTACAAAAAGTGCTGTTTTAATGTAATGTCATTAATAACTCTCATTGCACAAGTCCTAGCGGTACTAATATATTAATCTTCTTTCATTTTTACCACTGTTTTGTTTTGATGATTATATTGTTTTTGCACATATTATGAAATTAAAATAATTTTCAAGTAATATGCAGTTATTAGATCATAAAAATAAAATCCCAAAGTATGTCTACTGAAAGCCCCGGAAAAAATTACAGTTAAATTGGGTTCGCATAATAAAACTTACAAAACTGGATGTTTTTAACTAGTTAATTATACTGTGGATTATCTCTCGTTATTTATCTCATAAGTCTCTAAACGTATGGGTCGCACCGAGTCTATGTTGTAAGCTCACATCAGTCAAATACGTTCCTTCACACAGGTTGACCAATTGCTCTTGCTACTCAACACCGAATAGTTCTGTCTTGCTTCTCGACAGAGGAAATACTTGAAGACGTGAAGACGAATTACCAGGAATCACGCTATCTCGCACAGGCAGCAACAAGTAGAACTGACAGGCAGTGCAGGAATGGAGTCGAAAGCTGCCCACTAGGAGAAGCACTTGCAGACTCTGAGAACAAACAGAACAGAATTACTTTCAAAATCATCGACAAGGTATTGTTTCATAATCGTGGTCAATGACCCTGTTTCATAGCAGCTTGCGTCATCAACATGCCTAAAAAATACACTGCAGGGAGAATTCGTGTGATGTCACTACGGTCTTAATGAAGTACAGATAGAAGCTCACTGGTAAGACGAGACCCCTAATTCGAGAGGTCGCCGGTTCGATACCGGCCACTGGCAGTCGTGCCTGAAGGTTTTCCAGAGATTTTCCACAGCCACAAGGTGAATGCTGGGATTGATTCATACTAGCAGCCATCGGACAATCCTTCGATCCCAACTATTCAAAATACCATTATATCTAGTCACCTGAAGAGGAATGAAAAAGCAGGTTTCCTACAAAACATTATTATTTTAATAAATAATTATAGAAGTGATAATGTGTGTGAAGAGTTTAGCTGGCAATGGATGACAAATGTGCTTACCAATAATATTAAGAGATAAAGAAATAAATTCTCCATCAATGTGAACGAACATGATTATTTGTGACTAAATCACAAACACAATGGTCGAGAGAAGTAGTAACACAATACAGTAGTAATAGTAAACTAATATTCAAGAGTAGTAAAACGTCAACCAAACGCCATCTAAAACTTTTCATTAATGAACTACTAGTTAGAAGTAAACGAACATGTCGTTTTGGCAAACAATCTGGCCATTATTTGACCTCTATATTATTGCACCCTACTTTGTTCAATTTTGTCATTTTTGAAACTTAATTATTAACAAACTGACGGGGCACATATAAAAATGAGTGTTATAAAAATATGCATCACCCAAACTAACGTAGCAGCAAATTAATTATGTCTCCGAACAAGAAAGGAATTGTGGTTGTCACACCGCAAAGAGAATAGATGTCAAACCATGCAGATTTCAGTCGGTGTAATCGATCGTAACTTGCATTGAATGATAGACCGGGTGATGACATATGTCACACACGTCACACTAAATTCATTGTTATCAGTTTTAAAGTGAACAAAAAATTATTTTATTTCTGCATTATACTAAATCAGGTTTTGTAGGATCACATAATCTATAAATAAATACTGACAAAATTGGAAGCGGAACCGTTGAATACAACTTATTAATTCCACTACAACGGAAGTAATATTAATTGAATGAGTCATATTTTCTGCTTGACTAACAAGCAACTTTTTTTGCCAGTTTTTTCAGAATATTACCTTTTTAAAGGAGTGAAATTCCAATTTTGTTTATCATCTTTTTATCGGAAACGGAAACGTTTCTAGAGTAAACAATATTGACAAACCAGTCTTAAATTAGAGAGCTCCTACAAACACGCTAATGTATTTTCATCTCGTAGAAAATAACTTTTCATTCCTAAAGCCTATATAGAGTGATTTTTGTTCATTGTACAATGCGACTAGTAGTGTTGTGAGTTGCGACAAATTAATAATTATACGCCACGTGCACAAAAAAACCCAGCAACAAAACACTGAACAATAAATTCCTTAACAGTAACTGATGTCCCTTATCCAAGAGCAACCTTACATCACTTACCAGACATGATCCCTACCTAAACTAGCACAGGTGAAATGTTATAAAAACAACTAGTTTGACTGTGCACTTTAAATCGTGGTTAGTTTTTGATATAACCAGTGGAAGAGTGCTGGTCGGTTCTTGAAATATCGCGTTTTAATTTTTATCTTACCAATGAACAGTGCACAGTCAAACAAGTTGTTCTTATAAAACACTGTTATTTTGTATCATAACACCTTATTTATATACCTCACTTATTTATTTCACGTGTAGACTCTATTATTCGTTATTATTATAAATATGACATATTTATTTCTTAAACATTCACAACATATAACACTCATACACAACGGATGAATATTAAAAAAAAATATTTAAATTACAAAAAAATGTATTATTAAAAAAAAAATGAAAATTGACTTAAGAAAGTAATGTAGAGTTTAACAACTGTAAAACAATTTTAGTTCTACATGAATGAGGCACGGTGTTTAGTTTTCGTGCACCGCACATATATAAAGCGCTGCACGTAACGTTAATAAAGAACGGTTGCCAGCCAGTTGTGAGAGTATAACATTGTTTTACATACGCTCACACTCGTCCGCTCTCCATCCATACTCCTTTAAGCCACCACACTCAACACACACGTAATCAATCTTCATGAGATACTCAAGGAACGCCGTTGTAAACATGAGGTTTGTACAAACAATCATCAGACGCAAAACTCTCATTTCTATTCTGATACTCCGTTATCGTTATTATGTCGTACGTAAAATAAAACTTCACATGCAGGAATGAAATAGTAAGTGCGATGCTTAAGTTGGAGGGATACTTAATGTATAAAATCTGAATGAAATTAAAAAGTCCTTTATAAGAACGTCACTACACATTGAAAAGGAGAAACATATGTGGAATTCATAATAATGAAAGGAACTCAATACTCTATAAAACATAATTTTAAGTTTGTTGTTACTGTACTGTATTAGTTGCCGTAATTAACGAACTTTTGAACTTAGAAAATTAATATCAACAGCATTAATTACTACAAACTTTAAAGTTTTTTTTACGAAGTTTAAGTTCTTACGAAGTAAATAGCGCATATTATTCACTTTTTCAATGTTGTGTGAAGACAAAAAGACGCTAATTTCGTGTTTTTTAATATCGTGAGCATCTCTCCCTCCTACGTTCTACTAAACTCAATGGTAGTAGGATATAAAAACATTCCTTGCATGAATTGCTCGCCAACCCCAACCCCAAAGAATAGAATCTTAATTTCATAATAACACTCACAGTAAACTTCGCTGTACCATGGGAGATTCGTAACGTCATATGTTTAACAACGAATTTCAAGTTAAATCAGTAAATATAATTATCACCCTTCTTTCACTCAATGGGGGGGGGGGGGGGGGGGGTTGCATTCATAGCAAAACACACTTTTGTAAGCTACACCATTTCACAGAAATAACACCCTTCGGTAAAGACGGCCTTAAGTAAGATTTGTATTTCCTATTGTAGGGAATAGTTACTAATCGCATCTTATGATCCTTTTGGGTAAGCAGAAAAATTTTACTTCCCCTCTTTCAGTTTACGTTGTTTAATATATTAAATATTGATTTTAAGACTATTGACATACATAATTTTATTTTAAAAAGTCTCATTGCATTCCATCGGCAATATGTATGAATTACAAAATGGACTTCATTAACTTGGTATGCTGTGTTTACAGAACGATAGAATAAAATGTGTGTAACAAGTGAAATGTAAATATATCTTTCTGTACTAAACCAAAATTTGTATTGGCAACAAATAGTTAATGGATAAAAAAGCAGATGTTTATGTTTGTATTGGAAATTATATTTTTTAATTAAGTTCAGTTTTTACTTTTTATTGCTTGAATTCTGAATGTATTGCTTATTAGTTGAGTGCAACAAAAGTCACATCGTTGTGGTGAGCAACACGATTAAAAGGGTTTGAAACGTTTGAGGCAAATAAAAACCTAGCCCTTGACTTTATAAAGAGGTGGACATGCATCTAAAGCTAAGAGGATGATTTCTAAAAGTTGGGACTAATAAAATAAATTCTATAAAGAGGTGTATATCTGTGCAAGAAGCTAGGAATGACTGTGAGAATAGGATTGCAGTTGCATTAGCCTTACTTTACACTTTTTCATTTGGCTACCGGTGAAAGGGTTAAGATAAGATTAGATAATATAACTTATTTTATAGAAGATCAGTACATTATGCAAATATTGGCATCGTCGAATCGAAAATGGCTATAACTGTAAGATGTAAGTTAAGATGTATTATTTCCTAGTTGTTGTAAGTCTTGTAAATGACTTGAAATATCCCCCCTAATTGTATTTTAATGTGATCACTTTGAAACGTTACAGTTTATTTACTATTTACCTTGTACGTTCAAACTCCCGAGTTCTCGATTACGAGTTGTAAGAGTTAAGCGAAATGAATTTATCGCACAGTAAAATTAATCTGTTACATCCAAGTTTACATTAACGTTTCGCGTGATCGCGATAGCGTTTATGTTGGTTATTTATTAGTTAATTAAGTTTTTAAACCTGCAATTAGGTTATTACACCTACTTTAGTACTTTAGTACTTGTTGTGATTTCACACGGAGATTGTAAAGTTTAACTGGGTTACAATAAAAGTGACTTTTCACGGTGAATCTTTTTAAGTCGGTATACGATTAAAATTTACCATGGGAAACAAAATCATCAATCAACTACTAATACCCTTAAACACTCCAGACCCGGTGTATTTAATTTTTCAATTATTTTTTAGGAATGTTTTCGATTTATTATAATAAAATCAATGTGTACACGGTACAAAGAGGCAAATTAAATTAAAAACAAAACTATATTTATTTGTGTTTTTAGAAAGCACTTTAAAGCCATTAACAATTAATTTGCGGAATGGACTTGGTTATGGTAATGGACTGCTAGGAAAAAAAAGATTGAATGGTATTTGCAAAATATGCAACACACATAGTGGCATTAAAGTTGTGTGCATTGTACGATAAATTTGTTTTATGATTGATTAACCAATCATTTGTTTTAGAAAGAGCAAAAAAGTTAAAAAAAAATGTGTATGCAATATTCGATATCTGTTGATTTCCTGACATTTTAGGGAACGATGTTCACTCCAAGTTTCCCCGTCAGCAATTTTTGTGCCGTTGTTATATGAGCTAACGTAGATGTTATCTACAGAGGGTGTCTAAGTTGTAAGCTTTTAAAGCAATTTTCTTAGAACTAAATGTTATTTCAATGAAACTATACAGGGCAGGCAACCATACACAAAATTACAACACATTTGAAGTCCTAATATACGTTGTCTGCCTAAACATCGCATATTAAACGGTTTAATAACTCGAAAATGCGCTTTTGGATGACTGTGATACAAGCTGACTTTCCTTTAAAAGAACGTTTTTTTATCTTCTTATTATCAAAGGTCGCAAAATGTCTTATAAACTTTAAATAAAGTATTTGTTTATTTAAAAGCAACGCTTGATACGCGTTTTATTCCACAAGTTGTAATACGACTTAACTTCGCAAAATGGTATAACGGTCGTTTAAATTTAGTGAAAAATGATTTACCTCTTTTCCCTTCACTTATGACTCGAGTTCTGAAGAGCTCTCAGGCTGGTCAAAGCGTTTGCTGCGTTTTAAAATGTGTATCGTATTTACCGTCGATGTACATTTTCAAGTTTTTGAAATGTTTTTAATAATTCAGTACAAATTAGGTAATTTATATTATGACTCAAAGCTTAAACTTGGAGTTTTGAAAATTTTTCAAGAAACTCGACTGTACGAGGCAACATAGATAAGTAACTACATTGAAAATTATATCGACCTAGGAAGATGTAAGTAGGTTAAACACATTTAAAAAATCGCATTTATCAATTTGTGTACTCCGCTTTTTATCATCGTAATGTTTCCACAAGAATTCTCCTATTGGCTTTTAACTAAGGAGGTTACTAAGAACAGTGGCGGCTCGTGACCAACAAGGCAGGTAGTGCGGTGGCACTTAGGTACTATATAATATTTCAAACAAAGATGAACTGATTTTTTTTAAGTGGTTGGGGGGGGGGGGGGGGATTTAGATAAAAGAGCGTGGATTTTTTTTACTTTCGTCCTCTTTAAAAGGACAATATAATAAATTCTGTAGAGATAATTCATGAGTGGAGGAAAAATCAAATTATTTAAGGTACCTTTGTGGCAAAGCAGGGCGCTAAACATTCCGAGGCCACCATTATTAGTACCTTAGCTTGGCTTAGTAATTATTTTTCATGTTATCATTCAATGAAAAGGAAAAAGGAATTATTTTACGAAAAGGGAATTCGTTTACAAAGGTATGATTTGATATGGTTTTGGCAAGAAATCGAGCTTTATCAATTCAAAACTACGTACAGAAATACAGTTAGAAATACATTCAATAGTAAATACATTTTTTCTTTTTTAAAGAAAACGTGAAGCCATAATAATTTGTGTTTGGTCAAATTTTAACTTTCCAATTTGTTTCTATTTCTAGACGATGCTTGGTTATAAAAAAAGGCTCAGCTTTTGTGCTGTGTTTAATATAGAACTAGTCAATGTCAACAAAAGAGTGGTATGACGAACAATATTTGCTAGACGAATATACGTAAAACTTGAAGTTGAATACAACCAGTGGGACGAAACACACAGTACGGATTCTGAACAAGTGTACAACAATTTATATAGTGGCAAACGAGATCAGCACTACCTCGAATACTCGGTGGAACATTTATTAAACAAACTAAACAGTTATTATTTCTCAGAAGTAATAATTTTCAGATGTTTATTGACGATTGTCGGAAGAAACCTTTTCAGTGTTTCTGTAGATCGTCAAATTCAGATGAAAACCTACAGCATCATTGCTTACTGCTACGTGGTTTTCTAAATACACTTCATTGTGTCTTTAAAGGGGAATTTATTTGATCATATCATTTCACGGAACTGTCTTCTTCGGGTTTTCAATGAAATCTGGTAACGACTAACGAATGTTAACTGTATGCATTCTGTCTTGTTTCTTAACTTATAATAATACTCTTGAATACCACCAACCTTGTTATAGACTTTGGGAAAGGGATACATCCAATGAATAAAATTCAATATATACTACGTTTTAAGAAATCATTTATTAAGGTTTAATTTAAAATAACTGTTTCTAAAGGCCACGGGTGAACGACTTGCTTAAATTACGGCGCTGTGTAACAAGCTTTAACGATTGCTCCAACGATGCTGTGAGGGTAAAACATTCCTCGAGTAATTATTTGCATATCAAGTGAACTTGTAAAACAAACGTTGTTTAAAGTATCAAGGCGCCATGGGACTAGGAGTTGTGTAAGTGAAAAAAGAAAACACATAATAAACGAAAAGAAGGTGCCGACGTGCGAGGTGCGAGGTGACTTTTTTATGGATCATTTTCTAGAATAATCGTCCATAGATAAAGAAGTGATGGCAAATCTCGTGATAAAATTATGTTTATTATTAATCACATGACTTGTATTTCAACTTATATTTTTGTTGATAAAAAAATGCAGCTCTAGCAGCAAAAAGTTGTCACGTTCATTTAATTACCGTGTCGTCATTGAACGAATGAAAACCACAAAATATTTTTAATAGTATTTCCACTGATTAATGTTTAAGATTATGATTAATTTGGTTCTGTTTTGATATAAGATAGGGAGAAACTGAGCATTTAAATTTGAATATTTATACGTTTATACTATAGCCATTTCTATAGCTTTACCAGTAACAAGTAATTTGAATTACAATAATAATTTGATTACAAATGATAGAATACTAGATTATCATCTAATCATACATCTGTGTATACCTATCCATATCGACTGATAACTAAGAACAAGACGGTTAATGGATAATTCCAACTATATCATTATATTTCTAACCTACATTTTATGCATTTCATATTAGAACATATGGTAATTGTATTATTTTTTCATGTATATATTTACAACTGTAATAAAGACTTAATAGAGTTGTATCACATTATCGTTAGATTATTCATAAAATGTTAAACCTGATCTCGTCGTGATACCCTTGGGGTTGTCAAACAGCGCATGATCAGTCTCCAGGCACCCATAAACTACTAGCGGTTCCTAGCATCGTCAACATTGCAGACTTTTCTCGCCCATTCTCGTATGATAGTCCAATCTATTCGTGCTCTACTTCTTGGATGCAACTACCTTCAAATCGACAAACTTTACTACTTTTCATTTTATGATAAATAACAAGGAGGGTTTATATTATACAACCGACAAGTGGGAGACCAGAACACATTTCCCAGTTGGATTAGGATGCTGAAATTTATAGTTGTTTAAACAAATATTTTTAAATAAATTTAATTTAAAATAAATGATAAGCATTGCAAGCCACTGATCCGATATAAAATTAATGGAAACATTGTACGAGTATATGCTAATGAATGCCAATCAATTTGATTATAAGTTTTGAACCATCTAAGAAAGTTACCAAAGTACAAATAAACAGTTTGATTTTTGACTGGAACCGATCGAGTCCTCACAGAGTGATGTGTATCCGACGACTGACAGAGTTCATCTGTTGGACTCAGCCCAAACGAAAGCTAGTTCCTTACTTCTTGGTATCTTTACTACCTATTGTATTTTTACTTATATTTTTCACAAACTTCCACTAAAGACGGACTGATAAAAGATAAATGCATCAAAATTAATTGTTGGTTGGCATATACAAATGCCCAGCAATATCCGTATTTGCTACTTTTGTTTTGTGATAGTTTTGAACCAGATTTGAGATTCAGAAGGCTTGAGATGATGATTCTGGGTGTGCTCACTACTCAATATGTCGCTCAATTAAACTGGAACATTATTATAACTTTGATGAAATGTCAGTCAACTGACCGTATTATTAGTGATGAAGTCAGATTAAATGGCGAAAGAACTCTCTGATCCCAAACAACTTTCTGTCATAACCTGAAACGTAGTTATTATTTAATCTAGTAAAACAATACTTGACATAATATAACCAGCTTTTTTGTCACGGTTTCCTCTTTAGGAAGACGAAATATCTGAACGGATGGCCCTCGCTATAATGATTGAAAAACATTACTATCTGTAATCTCTCGATTGTCATGATTGTGTGGAATCAGACGTAGGATTCATCATTGGTTGACAAGGAAAACATGACGTCATATTAATATACTCTCCACGAAGCGACCGTACACAGTAGCTTCGCAGATGTAACTATTTTAAATGAAATTTCTTAGTGCGGAATTTCGAATTATTTTATGTGTTTCCCCAATATTACAAAGAACAATTACAAGGCAAGACTTCAGTTATCTTGAGCGGTCCCAGAAGTACAAACTTTGTAACTTTTCAGTTTTCACAGACAAAAACTTTGAAATTTCGGTTCAAATTTATAAAATATTTTTAAAGAATAAAATTTTCACATAAAAAATGCATGTATTAAAACTTGAACACTTGTAGTGAAAAAATGTAAACTATTATTTTTAGAAAGATAAGAATAAGAAAAACTAATATAAGGAATGAATTGAGTTTTGAAAAGAATGTTTTTATATAGTAGAAAGCAGTGCACCTTGGATCGTTTGGCCCCGTTTGGCTCCACGAAAAGAAGAAAGATATAAACGTGCTTTGTAAAAGCAGCTGGGAAAAAAAGACCTGTAAGACCAACCAGTAAGTGGCGAGGATTGGTTAAGAAGGACGTGGGAGAAAGACGGTTATCGTGCTAAGGAGTACAAGAAGCACGATTGTAGGATAGCGGAAGAATTTGATGGTTTGACTGAAAGAAGACGAAGAATAAACGTTGGACAAGAAAGTATATACAGAAGTGACCTAGAAATGGTTGGAAAGCACTACCATATTCGCAATTCAAATATAATAATAATTATTTTTTGGAAGAATCCTAAATTGTATTGTGTGGTACTACATGCCAGTTTTAACTAGCACCATATTGAAGTGACTAATCAAGTGTACTCCTATACACTGTCACATACCCATGTATTACCAACAGTGTAAATGCGTAGGAAACGCAATGATACATTACACACTACATATACCTACATTATGGAGATGTATTTCAAATCACATACTAGAGAGAAGTGTAATAAAGTAACGGTCGTTTACAATGTTACAGCATTATTAGGTTAAACGACCCATAAAAAAGAAAGCGCTACTTGATTGTTCGGAGTTGATGATGATTTGATCATTTATGTTCGACCGCGGCATTTATAACTACTAAATACTCACCAATCAGTAGGGATACAATAAGCATAGACAATCGAAGACTATATGTATAAGTGAAACGACGAATCTTCTGGATAAACGTGGACGTAACTCGCTAAATAAACGTTAAACGTTCTGTATTGATATCTAGAGAACGGTTCAAGATATTGCTAACGTGATTCATATCCTGGATTTGGTCTTTTATCAGCAAAACAACGAACTAAAAAATGAAATATTAATTTATTGATTGAACAAAAAACAATTTTATTATTTGAGTGTTTTTATTATATCTGTTATGTTCAAACAAAAGTACCTATCAAATATCATTAATTTTTCGAAATCTTGAAGCGTTCTTAAGGTATCAAGTAAATACCGTTAATTTCTCGTGGTTTAATGTCCCAACGGCCCCAACCAGCTTGAAGCAAGTAGTAACTACGGGTGGTTGACCTTGACTTACCGTGGTTGTGGGGTGCAGTGGGCCCCATGACGGGCTGCAGCTGAGGGGTGTCCTCGACCAACTCTAGTTCCTCAGTCCGCCGGTAGAGCGTGTATAGCGTGGCGAGACAGCGCAGTGGTTGACCTTGACTTACCGTGGTTGTGGGGTGCAGTGGGCCCCATGACGGGCTGCAGCTGAGGGGTGTCCTCGACCAACTCTAGTTCCTCAGTCCGCCGGTAGAGCGTGTATAGTGTGGCGAGACAGCGCAGTGGTTGACCTTGACTTACCGTGGTTGTGGGGTGCAGTGGGCCCCATGACGGGCTGCAGCTGAGGGGTGTCCTCGACCAACTCTAGTTCCTCAGTCCGCCGGTAGAGCGTGTACAGTGTGGCGAGACACCGCAGTGGTTGACCTTGACTTACCGTGGTTGTGGGGTGCAGTGGGCCCCATGACGGGCTGCAGCTGAGGGGTGTCCTCGACCAACTCTAGTTCCTCAGTCCGCCGGTAGAGCGTGTATAGTGTGGCGAGACAGCGCAGTGGTTGACCTTGACTTACCGTGGTTGTGGGGTGCAGTGGGCCCCATGACGGGCTGCAGCTGAGGGGTGTCCTCGACCAACTCTAGTTCCTCAGTCCGCCGGTAGAGCGTGTATAGCGTGGCGAGACAGCGCAGTGGTTGACCTTGACTTACCGTGGTTGTGGGGTGCAGTGGGCCCCATGACGGGCTGCAGCTGAGGGGTGTCCTCGACCAACTCTAGTTCCTCAGTCCGCCGGTAGAGCGTGTACAGCGTGGCGAGACAGCGCAGTGGTTGACCTTGACTTACCGTGGTTGTGGGGTGCAGTGGGCCCCATGACGGGCTGCAGCTGAGGGGTGTCCTCGACCAACTCTAGTTCCTCAGTCCGCCGGTAGAGCGTGTATAGTGTGGCGAGACAGCGCAGTGGTTGACCTTGACTTACCGTGGTTGTGGGGTGCAGTGGGCCCCATGACGGGCTGCAGCTGAGGGGTGTCCTCGACCAACTCTAGTTCCTCAGTCCGCCGGTAGAGCGTGTATAGCGTGGCGAGACAGCGCAGTGGTTGACCTTGACTTACCGTGGTTGTGGGGTGCAGTGGGCCCCATGACGGGCTGCAGCTGAGGGGTGTCCTCGACCAACTCTAGTTCCTCAGTCCGCATGTAGAGCGTGTACAGCGTGGCGAGACAGCGCAGTGGTTGACCTTGACTTACCGTGGTTGTGGGGTGCAGTGGGCCCCATGACGGGCTGCAGCTGAGGGGTGTCCTCGACCAGCTCTAGTTCCTCAGTCCGCCGGTAGAGCGTGTACAGCGTGGCGAGACAGCGCAGTGGTTGACCTTGACTTACCGTGGTTGTGGGGTGCAGTGGGCCCCATGACGGGCTGCAGCTGAGGGGTGTCCTCGACCAACTCTAGTTCCTCAGTCCGCCGGTAGAGCGTGTACAGCGTGGCGAGACAGCGCAGTGGTTGACCTTGACTTACCGTGGTTGTGGGGTGCAGTGGGCCCCATGACGGGCTGCAGCTGAGGGGTGTCCTCGACCAACTCTAGTTCCTCAGTCCGCCGGTAGAGCGTGTATAGTGTGGCGAGACAGCGCAGTGGTTGACCTTGACTTACCATGGTTGTGGGGTGCAGTGGGCCCCATGACGGGCTGCAGCTGAGGGGTGTCCTCGACCAACTCTAGTTCCTCAGTCCGCCGGTAGAGCGTGTATAGTGTGGCGAGACAGCGCAGTGGTTGACCTTGACTTACCGTGGTTGTGGGGTGCAGTGGGCCCCATGACGGGCTGCAGCTGAGGGGTGTCCTCGACCAACTCTAGTTCCTCAGTCCGCCGGTAGAGCGTGTACAGCGTGGCGAGACAGCGCAGTGGTTGACCTTGGCCTACCGTGGTTGTGGGGTGCAGTGGGCCCCATGACGGGCTGCAGCTGAGGGGTGTCCTCGACCAACTCTAGTTCCTCAGTCCGCCGGTAGAGCGTGTACAGCGTGGCGAGACAGCGCAGTGGTTGACCTTGACTTACCGTGGTTGTGGGGTGCAGTGGGCCCCATGACGGGCTGCAGCTGAGGGGTGTCCTCGACCAACTCTAGTTCCTCAGTCCGCCGGTAGAGCGTGTACAGCGTGGCGAGACAGCGCAGTGGTTGACCTTGACTTACCGTGGTTGTGGGGTGCAGTGGGCCCCATGACGGGCTACAGCTGAGGGGTGTCCTCGACCAACTCTAGTTCCTCAGTCCGCCGGTAGAGCGTGTACAGTGTGGCGAGACAGCGCAGTGGTTGACCTTGACTTACCGTGGTTGTGGGGTGCAGTGGGCCCCATGACGGGCTGCAGCTGAGGGGTGTCCTCGACCAACTCTAGTTCCTCAGTCCGCCGGTAGAGAGTGTACAGTGTGGCGAGACAGCGCAGTGGTTGACCTTGACTTACCGTGGTTGTGGGGTGCAGTGGGCCCCATGACGGGCTACAGCTGAGGGGTGTCCTCGACCAACTCTAGTTCCTCAGTCCGCCGGTAGAGCGTGTACAGCGTGGCGAGACAGCGCAGTGGTTGACCTTGACTTACCGTGGTTGTGGGGTGCAGTGGGCCCCATGACGGGCTGCAGCTGAGGGGTGTCCTCGACCAACTCTAGTTCCTCAGTCCGCCGGTAGAGAGTGTACAGTGTGGCGAGACAGCGCAGTGGTTGACCTTGACTTACCGTGGTTGTGGGGTGCAGTGGGCCCCATGACGGGCTGCAGCTGAGGGGTGTCCTCGACCAACTCTAGTTCCTCAGTCCGCCGGTAGAGCGTGTATAGCGTGGCGAGACAGCGCAGTGGTTGACCTTGACTTACCGTGGTTGTGGGGTGCAGTGGGCCCCATGACGGGCTGCAGCTGAGGGGTGTCCTCGACCAACTCTAGTTCCTCAGTCCGCCGGTAGAGCGTGTATAGTGTGGCGAGACAGCGCAGTGGTTGACCTTGACTTACCGTGGTTGTGGGGTGCAGTGGGCCCCATGACGGGCTGCAGCTGAGGGGTGTCCTCGACCAACTCTAGTTCCTCAGTCCGCCGGTAGAGCGTGTATAGTGTGGCGAGACAGCGCAGTGGTTGACCTTGACTTACCGTGGTTGTGGGGTGCAGTGGGCCCCATGACGGGCTACAGCTGAGGGGTGTCCTCGACCAACTCTAGTTCCTCAGTCCGCCGGTAGAGCGTGTACAGTGTGGCGAGACAGCGCAGTGGTTGACCTTGACTTACCGTGGTTGTGGTGTGCAGTGGGCCCCATGACGGGCTGCAGCTGAGGGGTGTCCTCGACCAACTCTAGTTCCTCAGTCCGCCGGTAGAGCGTGTACAGTGTGGCGAGACAGCGCAGTGGTTGACCTTGACTTACCGTGGTTGTGGGGTGCAGTGGGCCCCATGACGGGCTGCAGCTGAGGGGTGTCCTCGACCAACTCTAGTTCCTCAGTCCGCCGGTAGAGCGTGTATAGTGTGGCGAGACAGCGCAGTGGTTGACCTTGACTTACCGTGGTTGTGGGGTGCAGTGGGCCCCATGACGGGCTGCAGCTGAGGGGTGTCCTCGACCAACTCTAGTTCCTCAGTCCGCCGGTAGAGCGTGTACAGTGTGGCGAGACAGCGCAGTGGTTGACCTTGACTTACCGTGGTTGTGGGGTGCAGTGGGCCCCATGACGGGCTGCAGCTGAGGGGTGTCCTCGACCAACTCTAGTTCCTCAGTCCGCCGGTAGAGCGTGTACAGTGTGGCGAGACAGCGCAGTGGTTGACCTTGACTTACCGTGGTTGTGGGGTGCAGTGGGCCCCATGACGGGCTGCAGCTGAGGGGTGTCCTCGACCAACTCTAGTTCCTCAGTCCGCCGGTAGAGCGTGTATAGTGTGGCGAGACAGCGCAGTGGTTGACCTTGGACTTACCGTGGTTGTGGGGTGCAGTGGGTCCCATGACGGGCTGCAGCTGAGGGGTGTCCTCGACCAACTCTAGTTCCTCAGTCCGCCGGTAGAGCGTGTATAGCGTGGCGAGACAGCGCAGTGGTTGACCTTGACTTACCGTGGTTGTGGGGTGCAGTGGGCCCCATGACGGGCTGCAGCTGAGGGGTGTCCTCGACCAACTCTAGTTCCTCAGTCCGCCGGTAGAGCGTGTACAGCGTGGCGAGACAGCGCAGTGGTTGACCTTGACTTACCGTGGTTGTGGTGTGCAGTGGGCTCCATGACGGGCTGCAGCTGAGGGGTGTCCTCGACCAACTCTAGTTCCTCAGTCCGCCGGTAGAGCGTGTACAGCGTGGCGAGACAGCGCAGTGGTTGACCTTGGCCTACCGTGGTTGTGGGGTGCAGTGGGCTCCATGACGGGCTGCAGCTGAGGGGTGTCCTCGACCAACTCTAGTTCCTCAGTCCGCCGGTAGAGCGTGTACAGTGTGGCGAGACAGCGCAGTGGTTGACCTTGACTTACCGTGGTTGTGGGGTGCAGTGGGCCCCATGACGGGCTGCAGCTGAGGGGTGTCCTCGACCAACTCTAGTTCCTCAGTCCGCCGGTAGAGCGTGTACAGTGTGGCGAGACAGCGCAGTGGTTGACCTTGACTTACCGTGGTTGTGGGGTGCAGTGGGCCCCATGACGGGCTGCAGCTGAGGGGTGTCCTCGACCAACTCTAGTTCCTCAGTCCGCCGGTAGAGCGTGTACAGCGTGGCGAGACAGCGCAGTGGTTGACCTTGACTTACCGTGGTTGTGGGGTGCAGTGGGCCCCATGACGGGCTGCAGCTGAGGGGTGTCCTCGACCAACTCTAGTTCCTCAGTCCGCCGGTAGAGCGTGTACAGCGTGGCGAGACAGCGCAGTGGTTGACCTTGACTTACCGTGGTTGTGGGGTGCAGTGGGCCCCATGACGGGCTGCAGCTGAGGGGTGTCCTCGACCAACTCTAGTTCCTCAGTCCGCCGGTAGAGCGTGTACAGCGTGGCGAGACAGCGCAGTGGTTGACCTTGGCCTACCGTGGTTGTGGGGTGCAGTGGGCCCCATGACGGGCTGCAGCTGAGGGGTGTCCTCGACCAACTCTAGTTCCTCAGTCCGCCGGTAGAGCGTGTACAGCGTGGCGAGACAGCGCAGTGGTTGACCTTGACTTACCGTGGTTGTGGGGTGCAGTGGGCCCCATGACGGGCTGCAGCTGAGGGGTGTCCTCGACCAACTCTAGTTCCTCAGTCCGCCGGTAGAGCGTGTACAGTGTGGCGAGACAGCGCAGTGGTTGACCTTGACTTACCGTGGTTGTGGGGTGCAGTGGGCCCCATGACGGGCTGCAGCTGAGGGGTGTCCTCGACCAACTCTAGTTCCTCAGTCCGCCGGTAGAGCGTGTATAGTGTGGCGAGACAGCGCAGTGGTTGACCTTGACTTACCGTGGTTGTGGGGTGCAGTGGGCCCCATGACGGGCTGCAGCTGAGGGGTGTCCTCGACCAACTCTAGTTCCTCAGTCCGCCGGTAGAGCGTGTACAGTGTGGCGAGACAGCGCAGTGGTTGACCTTGACTTACCGTGGTTGTGGGGTGCAGTGGGCCCCATGACGGGCTGCAGCTGAGGGGTGTCCTCGACCAACTCTAGTTTCTCAGTCCGCATGTAGAGCGTGTACAGCGTGGCGAGACAGCGCAGTGGTTGACCTTGACTTACCGTGGTTGTGGGGTGCAGTGGGCCCCATGACGGGCTGCAGCTGAGGGGTGTCCTCGACCAACTCTAGTTCCTCAGTCCGCCGGTAGAGCGTGTACAGTGTGGCGAGACAGCGCAGTGGTTGCCCTTGACTTACCGTGGTTGTGGGGTGCAGTGGGCCCCATGACGGGCTGCAGCTGAGGGGTGTCCTCGACCAACTCTAGTTCCTCAGTCCGCCGGTAGAGCGTGTACAGTGTGGCGAGACAGCGCAGTGGTTGACCTTGACTTACCGTGGTTGTGGGGTGCAGTAGGCCCCATGACGGGCTGCAGCTGAGGGGTGTCCTCGACCAACTCTAGTTCCTCAGTCCGCCGGTAGAGCGTGTACAGTGTGGCGAGACAGCGCAGTGGTTGACCTTGACTTACCGTGGTTGTGGGGTGCAGTGGGCCCCATGACGGGCTGCAGCTGAGGGGTGTCCTCGACCAACTCTAGTTCCTCAGTCCGCCGGTAGAGCGTGTACAGCGTGGCGAGACAGCGCAGTGGTTGACCTTGACTTACCGTGGTTGTGGGGTGCAGTGGGCCCCATGACGGGCTGCAGCTGAGGGGTGTCCTCGACCAACTCTAGTTCCTCAGTCCGCCGGTAGAGCGTGTACAGTGTGGCGAGACAGCGCAGTGGTTCACCTTGACTTACCGTGGTTGTGGGGTGCAGTGGGCCCCATGACGGGCTGCAGCTGAGGGGTGTCCTCGACCAACTCTAGTTCCTCAGTCCGCCGGTAGAGCGTGTACAGTGTGGCGAGACAGCGCAGTGGTTGACCTTGACTTACCGTGGTTGTGGGGTGCAGTGGGCCCCATGACGGGCTGCAGCTGAGGGGTGTCCTCGACCAACTCTAGTTCCTCAGTCCGCCGGTAGAGCGTGTATAGTGTGGCGAGACAGCGCAGTGGTTGACCTTGACTTACCGTGGTTGTGGGGTGCAGTGGGCCCCATGACGGGCTGCAGCTGAGGGGTGTCCTCGACCAACTCTAGTTCCTCAGTCCGCCGGTAGAGCGTGTACAGTGTGGCGAGACAGCGCAGTGGTTGACCTTGACTTACCGTGGTTGTGGGGTGCCGTGGGCCCCATGACGGGCTGCAGCTGAGGGGTGTCCTCGACCAACTCTAGTTCCTCAGTCCGCCGGTAGAGCGTGTACAGTGTGGCGAGACAGCGCAGTGGTTGACCTTGACTTACCGTGGTTGTGGGGTGCCGTGGGCCCCATGACGGGCTGCAGCTGAGGGGTGTCCTCGACCAACTCTAGTTCCTCAGTCCGCCGGTAGAGCGTGTACAGCGTGGCGAGACAGCGCAGTGGTTGACCTTGACTTACCGTGGTTGTGGGGTGCAGTGGGCCCCATGACGGGCTGCAGCTGAGGGGTGTCCTCGACAAACTCTAGTTCCTCAGTCCGCCGGTAGAGCGTGTACAGTGTGGCGAGACAGCGCAGTGGTTGACCTTGACTTACCGTGGTTGTGGGGTGCCGTGGGCCCCATGACGGGCTGCAGCTGAGGGGTGTCCTCGACCAACTCTAGTTCCTCAGTCCGCCGGTAGAGCGTGTATAGTGTGGCGAGACAGCGCAGTGGTTGACCCTGACGTACCGTGGTTGTGGGGTGCAGTAGGCCCCATGACGGGCTGCAGCTGAGGGGTGTCCTAGACCAGCTCTAGTTCCTCAGTCCGCCGGTAGAGCGTGTATAGCGTGGCGAGACAGCGCAGTGGTTGACCTTGACTTACCGTGGTTGTGGGGTGCAGTGGGCCCCATGACGGGCTGCAGCTGAGGGGTGTCCTCGACCAACTCTAGTTCCTCAGTCCGCCGGTAGAGCGTGTATAGTGTGGCGAGACAGCGCAGTGGTTGACCTTGACTTACCGTGGTTGTGGGGTGCAGTGGGCCCCATGACGGGCTGCAGCTGAGGGGTGTCCTCGACCAACTCTAGTTCCTCAGTCCGCCGGTAGAGCGTGTATAGTGTGGCGAGACAGCGCAGTGGTTGACCTTGACTTACCGTGGTTGTGGGGTGCAGTGGGCCCCATGACGGGCTGCAGCTGAGGGGTGTCCTCGACCAACTCTAGTTCCTCAGTCCGCCGGTAGAGCGTGTACAGTGTGGCGAGACAGCGCAGTGGTTGACCTTGACTTACCGTGGTTGTGGGGTGCAGTGGGCCCCATGACGGGCTGCAGCTGAGGGGTGTCCTCGACCAACTCTAGTTCCTCAGTCCGCCGGTAGAGCGTGTATAGTGTGGCGAGACAGCGCAGTGGTTGACCTTGACTTACCGTGGTTGTGGGGTGCAGTGGGCCCCATGACGGGCTGCAGCTGAGGGGTGTCCTCGACCAACTCTAGTTCCTCAGTCCGCCGGTAGAGCGTGTACAGTGTGGCGAGACAGCGCAGTGGTTGACCTTGACTTACCGTGGTTGTGGGGTGCAGTGGGCCCCATGACGGGCTGCAGCTGAGGGGTGTCCTCGACCGACTCTAGTTCCTCAGTCCGCCGGTAGAGCGTGTACAGTGTGGCGAGACAGCGCAGTGGTTGACCTTGACTTACCGTGGTTGTGGGGTGCAGTGGGCCCCATGACGGGCTGCAGCTGAGGGGTG
The DNA here is from genome assembly GCA_945910005.1 of Isoperla grammatica. NCBI lineage: Eukaryota > Metazoa > Arthropoda > Insecta > Plecoptera > Perlodidae > Isoperla > Isoperla grammatica. Next base: position 114,839,261 of record OX246737.1, read on the forward strand.
TCCTCGACCAGCTCTAGTTCCTCAGTCCGCCGGTAGAGCGTGTACAGCGTGGCGAGACAGCGCAGTGGTTGACCTTGACTTACCGTGGTTGTGGGGTGCAGTGGGCCCCATGACGGGCTGCAGCTGAGGGGTGTCCTCGACCAACTCTAGTTCCTCAGTCCGCCGGTAGAGCGTGTATAGCGTGGCGAGACAGCGCAGTGGTTGACCTTGACTTACCGTGGTTGTGGGGTGCAGTGGGTCCCATGACGGGCTGCAGCTGAGGGGTGTCCTCGACCAACTCTAGTTCCTCAGTCCGCCGGTAGAGCGTGTACAGTGTGGCGAGACAGCGCAGTGGTTGACCTTGACTTACCGTGGTTGTGGGGTGCAGTGGGCCCCATGACGGGCTGCAGCTGAGGGGTGTCCTCGACCAACTCTAGTTCCTCAGTCCGCCGGTAGAGCGTGTACAGTGTGGCGAGACAGCGCAGTGGTTGACCTTGACTTACCGTGGTTGTGGGGTGCAGTGGGCCCCATGACGGGCTGCAGCTGAGGGGTGTCCTCGACCAACTCTAGTTCCTCAGTCCGCCGGTAGAGCGTGTACAGCGTGGCGAGACAGCGCAGTGGTTGACCTTGACTTACCGTGGTTGTGGGGTGCAGTTGGCCCCATGACGGGCTGCAGCTGAGGGGTGTCCTCGACCAACTCTAGTTCCTCAGTCCGCCGGTAGAGCGTGTACAGTGTGGCGAGACAGCGCAGTGGTTGACCTTGACTTACCGTGGTTGTGGGGTGCAGTGGGCCCCATGACGGGCTGCAGCTGAGGGGTGTCCTCGACCAACTCTAGTTCCTCAGTCCGCCGGTAGAGCGTGTATAGCGTGGCGAGACAGCGCAGTGGTTGACCTTGACTTACCGTGGTTGTGGGGTGCAGTTGGCCCCATGACGGGCTGCAGCTGAGGGGTGTCCTCGACCAACTCTAGTTCCTCAGTCCGCCGGTAGAGCGTGTACAGTGTGGCGAGACAGCGCAGTGGTTGACCTTGACTTACCGTGGTTGTGGGGTGCAGTTGGCCCCATGACGGGCTGCAGCTGAGGGGTGTCCTCGACCAACTCTAGTTCCTCAGTCCGCCGGTAGAGCGTGTACAGCGTGGCGTGACAGCGCAGTGGTTGACCTTGCCTTACCGTGGTTGTGGGGTGCAGTGGGCCCCATGACGGGCTGCAGCTGAGGGGTGTCCTCGACCAACTCTAGTTCCTCAGTCCGCCGGTAGAGCGTGTATAGTGTGGCGAGACAGCGCAGTGGTTGACCTTGACTTACCGTGGTTGTGGGGTGCAGTGGGCCCCATGACGGGCTGCAGCTGAGGGGTGTCCTCGACCGACTCTAGTTCCTCAGTCCGCCGGTAGAGCGTGTACAGTGTGGCGAGACAGCGCAGTGGTTGACCTTGACTTACCGTGGTTGTGGGGTGCAGTGGGCCCCATGACGGGCTGCAGCTGAGGGGTGTCCTCGACCAGCTCTAGTTCCTCAGTCCGCCGGTAGAGCGTGTACAGCGTGGCGAGACAGCGCAGTGGTTGACCTTGACTTACCGTGGTTGTGGGGTGCAGTGGGCCCCATGACGGGCTGCAGCTGAGGGGTGTCCTCGACCAACTCTAGTTCCTCAGTCCGCCGGTAGAGCGTGTATAGCGTGGCGAGACAGCGCAGTGGTTGACCTTGACTTACCGTGGTTGTGGGGTGCAGTGGGTCCCATGACGGGCTGCAGCTGAGGGGTGTCCTCGACCAACTCTAGTTCCTCAGTCCGCCGGTAGAGCGTGTACAGTGTGGCGAGACAGCGCAGTGGTTGACCTTGACTTACCGTGGTTGTGGGGTGCAGTGGGCCCCATGACGGGCTGCAGCTGAGGGGTGTCCTCGACCAACTCTAGTTCCTCAGTCCGCCGGTAGAGCGTGTACAGTGTGGCGAGACAGCGCAGTGGTTGACCTTGACTTACCGTGGTTGTGGGGTGCAGTGGGCCCCATGACGGGCTGCAGCTGAGGGGTGTCCTCGACCAACTCTAGTTCCTCAGTCCGCCGGTAGAGCGTGTACAGCGTGGCGAGACAGCGCAGTGGTTGACCTTGACTTACCGTGGTTGTGGGGTGCAGTTGGCCCCATGACGGGCTGCAGCTGAGGGGTGTCCTCGACCAACTCTAGTTCCTCAGTCCGCCGGTAGAGCGTGTACAGTGTGGCGAGACAGCGCAGTGGTTGACCTTGACTTACCGTGGTTGTGGGGTGCAGTGGGCCCCATGACGGGCTGCAGCTGAGGGGTGTCCTCGACCAACTCTAGTTCCTCAGTCCGCCGGTAGAGCGTGTATAGCGTGGCGAGACAGCGCAGTGGTTGACCTTGACTTACCGTGGTTGTGGGGTGCAGTTGGCCCCATGACGGGCTGCAGCTGAGGGGTGTCCTCGACCAACTCTAGTTCCTCAGTCCGCCGGTAGAGCGTGTACAGTGTGGCGAGACAGCGCAGTGGTTGACCTTGACTTACCGTGGTTGTGGGGTGCAGTTGGCCCCATGACGGGCTGCAGCTGAGGGGTGTCCTCGACCAACTCTAGTTCCTCAGTCCGCCGGTAGAGCGTGTACAGCGTGGCGTGACAGCGCAGTGGTTGACCTTGCCTTACCGTGGTTGTGGGGTGCAGTGGGCCCCATGACGGGCTGCAGCTGAGGGGTGTCCTCGACCAACTCTAGTTCCTCAGTCCGCCGGTAGAGCGTGTATAGTGTGGCGAGACAGCGCAGTGGTTGACCTTGACTTACCGTGGTTGTGGGGTGCAGTGGGCCCCATGACGGGCTGCAGCTGAGGGGTGTCCTCGACCAACTCTAGTTCCTCAGTCCGCCGGTAGAGCGTGTACAGTGTGGCGAGACAGCGCAGTGGTTGACCTTGGCTTACCGTGGTTGTGGGGTTCAGTGGGCCCCATGACGGGCTGCAGCTGAGGGGTGTCCTCGACCAACTCTAGTTCCTCAGTCCGCCGGTAGAGCGTGTACAGTGTGGCGAGACAGCGCAGTGGTTGACCTTGACTTACCGTGGTTGTGGGGTGCAGTGGGCCCCATGACGGGCTGCAGCTGAGGGGTGTCCTCGACCAGCTCTAGTTCCTCAGTCCGCCGGTAGAGCGTGTACAGCGTGGCGAGACAGCGCAGTGGTTGACCTTGACTTACCGTGGTTGTGGGGTGCAGTGGGCCCCATGACGGGCTGCAGCTGAGGGGTGTCCTCGACCAACTCTAGTTCCTCAGTCCGCCGGTAGAGCGTGTACAGTGTGGCGAGACAGCGCAGTGGTTGACCTTGGCTTACCGTGGTTGTGGGGTTCAGTGGGCCCCATGACGGGCTGCAGCTGAGGGGTGTCCTCGACCAACTCTAGTTCCTCAGTCCGCCGGTAGAGCGTGTACAGCGTGGCGAGACAGCGCAGTGGTTGACCTTGACTTACCGTGGTTGTGGGGTGCAGTGGGCCCCATGACGGGCTGCAGCTGAGGGGTGTCCTCGACCAGCTCTAGTTCCTCAGTCCGCCGGTAGAGCGTGTACAGTGTGGCGAGACAGCGCAGTGGTTGACCTTGACTTACCGTGGTTGTGGGGTGCAGTGGGCCCCATGACGGGCTGCAGCTGAGGGGTGTCCTCGACCAACTCTAGTTCCTCAGTCCGCCGGTAGAGCGTGTACAGCGTGGCGAGACAGCGCAGTGGTTGACCTTGACTTACCGTGGTTGTGGGGTGCAGTGGGCCCCATGACGGGCTGCAGCTGAGGGGTGTCCTCGACCAACTCTAGTTCCTCAGTCCGCCGGTAGAGCGTGTACAGTGTGGCGAGACAGCGCAGTGGTTGACCTTGACTTACCGTGGTTGTGGGGTGCAGTGGGCCCCATGACGGGCTGCAGCTGAGGGGTGTCCTCGACCAACTCTAGTTCCTCAGTCCGCCGGTAGAGCGTGTACAGCGTGGCGAGACACCGCAGTGGTTGACCTTGACTTACCGTGGTTGTGGGGTGCAGTGGGCCCCATGACGGGCTGCAGCTGAGGGGTGTCCTCGACCAACTCTAGTTCCTCAGTCCGCCGGTAGAGCGTGTATAGCGTGGCGAGACAGCGCAGTGGTTGCCCTTGACTTACCGTGGTTGTGGGGTGCAGTGGGCCCCATGACGGGCTGCAGCTGAGGGGTGTCCTCGACCAACTCTAGTTCCTCAGTCCGCCGGTAGAGCGTGTATAGTGTGGCGAGACAGCGCAGTGGTTGACCTTGACTTACCGTGGTTGTGGGGTTCAGTGGGCCCCATGACGGGCTGCAGCTGAGGGGTGTCCTCGACCAACTCTAGTTCCTCAGTCCGCCGGTAGAGCGTGTACAGCGTGGCGAGACAGCGCAGTGGTTGACCTTGACTTACCGTGGTTGTGGGGTGCAGTGGGCCCCATGACGGGCTGCAGCTGAGGGGTGTCCTCGACCAACTCTAGTTCCTCAGTCCGCCGGTAGAGCGTGTACAGTGTGGCGAGACAGCGCAGTGGTTGACCTTGACTTACCGTGGTTGTGGGGTGCAGTGGGCCCCATGACGGGCTGCAGCTGAGGGGTGTCCTCGACCAACTCTAGTTCCTCAGTCCGCCGGTAGAGCGTGTACAGCGTGGCGAGACAGCGCAGTGGTTGACCTTGACTTACCGTGGTTGTGGGGTGCAGTGGGCCCCATGACGGGCTGCAGCTGAGGGGTGTCCTCGACCAACTCTAGTTCCTCAGTCCGCCGGTAGAGAGTGTATAGTGTGGCGAGACAGCGCAGTGGTTGACCTTGACTTACCGTGGTTGTGGGGTGCAGTGGGCCCCATGACGGGCTGCAGCTGAGGGGTGTCCTCGACCAACTCTAGTTCCTCAGTCCGCCGGTAGAGCGTGTACAGTGTGGCGAGACAGCGCAGTGGTTGACCTTGACTTACCGTGGTTGTGGGGTGCAGTGGGCCCCATGACGGGCTGCAGCTGAGGGGTGTCCTCGACCAACTCTAGTTCCTCAGTCCGCCGGTAGAGCGTGTACAGTGTGGCGAGACAGCGCAGTGGTTGACCTTGACTTACCGTGGTTGTGGGGTGCAGTGGGCCCCATGACGGGCTGCAGCTGAGGGGTGTCCTCGACCAACTCTAGTTCCTCAGTCCGCCGGTAGAGCGTGTACAGCGTGGCGAGACAGCGCAGTGGTTGACCTTGACTTACCGTGGTTGTGGGGTGCAGTGGGCCCCATGACGGGCTGCAGCTGAGGGGTGTCCTCGACCAACTCTAGTTCCTCAGTCCGCCGGTAGAGCGTGTATAGTGTGGCGAGACAGCGCAGTGGTTGACCTTGACTTACCGTGGTTGTGGGGTGCAGTGGGCCCCATGACGGGCTGCAGCTGAGGGGTGTCCTCGACCAACTCTAGTTCCTCAGTCCGCCGGTAGAGCGTGTACAGCGTGGCGAGACAGCGCAGTGGTTGACCTTGACTTACCATGGTGGTGGGGTGCAGTGGGCCCCATGACGGGCTGCAGCTGAGGGGTGTCCTCGACCAACTCTAGTTCCTTAGTCCGCCGGTAGAGCGTGTACAGTGTGGCGAGACAGCGCAGTGGTTGACCTTGACTTACCGTGGTTGTGGGGTGCAGTGGGCCCCATGACGGGCTGCAGCTGAGGGGTGTCCTCGACCAACTCTAGTTCCTCAGTCCGCCGGTAGAGCGTGTACAGCGTGGCGAGACAGCGCAGTGGTTGACCTTGACTTACCGTGGTTGTGGGGTGCAGTGGGCCCCATGACAGGCTGCAGCTGAGGGGTGTCCTCGACCAACTCTAGTTCCTCAGTCCGCCGGTAGAGCGTGTATAGTGTGGCGAGACAGCGCAGTGGTTGACCTTGACTTACCGTGGTTGTGGGGTGCAGTGGGCCCCATGACGGGCTGCAGCTGAGGGGTGTCCTCGACCAACTCTAGTTCCTCAGTCCGCCGGTAGAGCGTGTACAGTGTGGCGAGACAGCGCAGTGGTTGACCTTGACTTACCGTGGTTGTGGGGTGCAGTGGGCCCCATGACGGGCTGCAGCTGAGGGGTGTCCTCGACCAACTCTAGTTCCTCAGTCCGCCGGTAGAGCGTGTACAGCGTCACGAGACAGCGCAGTGGTTGACCTTGACTTACCGTGGTTGTGGGGTGCAGTGGGCCCCATGACGGGCTGCAGCTGAGGGGTGTCCTCGACCAACTCTAGTTCCTCAGTCCGCCGGTAGAGCGTGTACAGCGTGGCGAGACAGCGCAGTGGTTGACCTTGACTTACCGTGGTTGTGGGGTGCAGTGGGCCCCATGACGGGCTGCAGCTGAGGGGTGTCCTCGACCAACTCTAGTTCCTCAGTCCGCCGGTAGAGCGTGTACAGCGTGGCGAGACAGCGCAGTGGTTGACCTTGACTTACCGTGGTTGTGAGGTGCAGTGGGCCCCATGACGGGCTGCAGCTGAGGGGTGTCCTCGACCAACTCTAGTTCCTCAGTCCGCCGGTAGAGCGTGTATAGTGTGGCGAGACAGCGCAGTGGTTGACATTGACTTACCGTGGTTGTGGGGTGCAGTGGGCCCCATGACGGGCTGCAGCTGAGGGGTGTCCTCGACCAACTCTAGTTCCTCAGTCCGCCGGTAGAGCGTGTACAGTGTGGCGAGACAGCGCAGTGGTTGACCTTGACTTACCGTGGTTGTGGGGTGCAGTGGGCCCCATGACGGGCTGCAGCTGAGGGGTGTCCTCGACCAACTCTAGTTCCTCAGTCCGCCGGTAGAGCGTGTACAGTGTGGCGAGACAGCGCAGTGGTTGACCTTGACTTACCGTGGTTGTGGGGTGCAGTGGGCCCCATGACGGGCTGCAGCTGAGGGGTGTCCTCGACCAACTCTAGTTCCTCAGTCCGCCGGTAGAGCGTGTACAGTGTGGCGAGACAGCGCAGTGGTTGACCTTGACTTACCGTGGTTGTGGGGTGCAGTGGGCCCCATGACGGGCTGCAGCTGAGGGGTGTCCTCGACCAACTCTAGTTCCTCAGTCCGCCGGTAGAGCGTGTACAGCGTGGCGAGACAGCGCAGTGGTTGACCTTGACTTACCGTGGTTGTGGGGTGCAGTGGGCCCCATGACGGGCTGCAGCTGAGGGGTGTCCTCGACCAACTCTAGTTCCTCAGTCCGCCGGTAGAGCGTGTACAGCGTGGCGAGACAGCGCAGTGGTTGGCCTTGACTTACCGTGGTTGTGGGGTGCAGTGGGCCCCATGACGGGCTGCAGCTGAGGGGTGTCCTCGACCAACTCTAGTTCCTCAGTCCGCCGGTAGAGCGTGTACAGTGTGGCGAGACAGCGCAGTGGTTGCCCTTGACTTACCGTGGTTGTGGGGTGCAGTGGGCCCCATGACGGGCTGCAGCTGAGGGGTGTCCTCGACCAACTCTAGTTCCTCAGTCCGCCGGTAGATCGTGTACAGTGTGGCGAGACAGCGCAGTGGTTGACCTTGACTTACCGTGGTTGTGGGGTGCAGTGGGCCCCATGACGGGCTGCAGCAGAGGGGTGTCCTCGACCAACTCTAGTTCCTCAGTCCGCCGGTAGAGCGTGTACAGCGTGGCGAGACAGCGCAGTGGTTGACCTTGACTTACCGTGGTTGTGGGGTGCAGTGGGCCCCATGACGGGCTGCAGCTGAGGGGTGTCCTCGACCAACTCTAGTTCCTCAGTCCGCCGGTAGAGCGTGTACAGTGTGGCGAGACAGCGCAGTGGTTGACCTTGACTTACCGTGGTTGTGGGGTGCAGTGGGCCCCATGACGGGCTGCAGCTGAGGGGTGTCCTCGACCAACTCTAGTTCCTCAGTCCGCCGGTAGAGCGTGTACAGCGTGGCGAGACAGCGCAGTGGTTGACCTTGACTTACCGTGGTTGTGGGGTGCAGTGGGCCCCATGACGGGCTGCAGCTGAGGGGTGTCCTCGACCAACTCTAGTTCCTCAGTCCGCCGGTAGAGCGTGTACAGTGTGGCGAGACAGCGCAGTGGTTGACCTTGACTTACCGTGGTTGTGGGGTGCAGTGGGCCCCATGACGGGCTGCAGCTGAGGGGTGTCCTCGACCAACTCTAGTTCCTCAGTCCGCCGGTAGAGCGTGTACAGTGTGGCGAGACAGCGCAGTGGTTGACCTTGACTTACCGTGGTTGTGGGGTGCAGTGGGCCCCATGACGGGCTGCAGCTGAGGGGTGTCCTCGACCAACTCTAGTTCCTCAGTCCGCCGGTAGAGCGTGTATAGTGTAGCGAGACAGCGCCGTGGTTGACCTTGACTTACCGTGGTTGTGGGGTGCAGTGGGCCCCATGACGGGCTGCAGCTGAGGGGTGTCCTCGACCAACTCTAGTTCCTCAGTCCGCCGGTAGAGCGTGTATAGTGTAGCGAGACAGCGCCGTGGTTGACCTTGACTTACCGTGGTTGTGGGGTGCAGTGGGCCCCATGACGGGCTGCAGCTGAGGGGTGTCCTCGACCAACTCTAGTTCCTCAGTCCGCCGGTAGAGCGTGTACAGTGTGGCGAGACAGCGCAGTGGTTGACCTTGACTTACCGTGGTTGTGGGGTGCAGTGGGCCCCATGACGGGCTGCAGCTGAGGGGTGTCCTCGACCAACTCTAGTTCCTCAGTCCGCCGGTAGAGCGTGTACAGTGTGGCGAGACAGCGCAGTGGTTGACCTTGACTTACCGTGGTTGTGGGGTGCAGTGGGCCCCATGACGGGCTGCAGCTGAGGGGTGTCCTCGACCAACTCTAGTTCCTCAGTCCGCCGGTAGAGCGTGTACAGTGTGGCGAGACAGCGCAGTGGTTGACCTTGACTTACCGTGGTTGTGGGGTGCAGTGGGCCCCATGACGGGCTGCAGCTGAGGAGTGTCCTCGACCAACTCTAGTTCCTCAGTCCGCCGGTAGAGCGTGTACAGCGTGGCGAGACAGCGCAGTGGTTGACCTTGACTTACCGTGGTTGTGGGGTGCAGTGGGCCCCATGACGGGCTGCAGCTGAGGGGTGTCCTCGACCAACTCTAGTTCCTCAGTCCGCCGGTAGAGCGTGTATAGTGTGGCGAGACAGCGCAGTGGTTGACCTTGACTTACCGTGGTGGTGGGGTGCAGTGGGTCCCATGACGGGCTGCAGCTGAGGGGTGTCCTCGACCAACTCTAGTTCCTCAGTCCGCCGGTAGAGCGTGTACAGTGTGGCGAGACAGCGCAGTGGTTGACCTTGACTTACCGTGGTGGTGGGGTGCAGTGGGTCCCATGACGGGCTGCAGCTGAGGGGTGTCCTCGACCAACTCTAGTTCCTCAGTCCGCCGGTAGAGCGTGTATAGTGTGGCGAGACAGCGCAGTGGCTGACCTTGACTTACCGTGGTTGTGGGGTGCAGTGGGCCCCATGACGGGCTGCAGCTGAGGGGTGTCCTCGACCAACTCTAGTTCCTCAGTCCGCCGGTAGAGCGTGTATAGTGTGGCGAGACAGCGCAGTGGTTGACCTTGACTTACCGTGGTTGTGGGGTGCAGTGAACCCCATGACGGGCTGCAGCTGAGGGGTGTCCTCGACCAACTCTAGTTCCTCAGTCCGCCGGTAGAGCGTGTACAGCGTGGCGAGACAGCGCAGTGGTTGACCTTGACTTACCGTGGTTGTGGGGTGCAGTGGGCCCCATGACGGGCTGCAGCTGAGGGGTGTCCTCGACCAACTCTAGTTCCTCAGTCCGCCGGTAGAGCGTGTACAGTGTGGCGAGACAGCGCAGTGGTTGACCTTGACTTACCGTGGTTGTGGGGTGAAGTGGGCCCCATGACGGGCTGCAGCTGAGGGGTGTCCTCGACCAACTCTAGTTCCTCAGTCCGCCGGTAGAGAGTGTATAGCGTGGCGAGACAGCGCAGTGGTTGACCTTGACTTACCGTGGTTGTGGGGTGCAGTGGGCCCCATGACGGGCTGCAGCTGAGGGGTGTCCTCGACCAGCTCTAGTTCCTCAGTCCGCCGGTAGAGCGTGTATAGTGTGGCGAGACAGCGCAGTGGTTGACCTTGACTTACCGTGGTTGTGGGGTGCAGTGGGCCCCATGACGGGCTGCAGCTGAGGGGTGTCCTCGACCAGCTCTAGTTCCTCAGTCCGCCGGTAGAGCGTGTATAGTGTGGCGAGACAGCGCAGTGGTTGACCTTGACTTACCGTGGTTGTGGGGTGCAGTGGGCCCCATGACGGGCTGCAGCTGAGGGGTGTCCTCGACCAACTCTAGTTCCTCAGTCCGCCGGTAGAGAGTGTACAGTGTGGCGAGACAGCGCAGTGGTTGACCTTGACTTACCGTGGTTGTGGGGTGCAGTGGGCCCCATGACGGGCTGCAGCTGAGGGGTGTCCTCGACCAACTCTAGTTCCTCAGTCCGCCGGTAGAGCGTGTACAGCGTGGCGAGACAGCGCAGTGGTTGACCTTGACTTACCGTGGTTGTGGGGTGCAGTGGGCCCCATGACGGGCTGCAGCTGAGGGGTGTCCTCGACCATCTCTAGTTCCTCAGTCCGCCGGTAGAGCGTGTACAGCGTGGCGAGACAGCGCAGTGGATGACCTTGACTTACCGTGGTTGTGGGGTGCAGTGGGCCCCATGACGGGCTGCAGCTGAGGGGTGTCCTCGACCAACTCTAGTTCCTCAGTCCGCCGGTAGAGCGTGTATAGTGTGGCGAGACAGCGCAGTGGTTGACCTTGACTTACCGTGGTTGTGGGGTGCAGTGGGCCCCATGACGGGCTGCAGCTGAGGGGTGTCCTCGACCATCTCTAGTTCCTCAGTCCGCCGGTAGAGCGTGTACAGTGTGGCGAGACAGCGCAGTGGTTGACCTTGACTTACCGTGGTTGTGGGGTGCAGTGGGCCCCATGACGGGCTGCAGCTGAGGGGTGTCCTCGACCATCTCTAGTTCCTCAGTCCGCCGGTAGAGCGTGTATAGTGTGGCGAGACAGCGCAGTGGTTGACCTTGACTTACCGTGGTTGTGGGGTGCAGTGGGCCCCATGACGGGCTGCAGCTGAGGGGTGTCCTCGACCATCTCTAGTTCCTCAGTCCGCCGGTAGAGCGTGTATAGTGTGGCGAGACAGCGCAGTGGTTGACCTTGACTTACCGTGGTTGTGGGGTGCAGTGGGCCCCATGACGGGCTGCAGCTGAGGGGTGTCCTCGACCAACTCTAGTTCCTCAGTCCGCCGGTAGAGCGTGTACAGTGTGGCGAGACAGCGCAGTGGTTGACCTTGACTTACCGTGGTTGTGGGGTGCAGTGGGCCCCATGACGGGCTGCAGCTGAGGGGTGTCCTCGACCATCTCTAGTTCCTCAGTCCGCCGGTAGAGAGTGTACAGTGTGGCGAGACAGCGCAGTGGTTGACCTTGACTTACCGTGGTTGTGGGGTGCAGTGGGCCCCATGACGGGCTGCAGCTGAGGGGTGTCCTCGACCAACTCTAGTTCCTCAGTCCGCCGGTAGAGCGTGTACAGCGTGGCGAGACAGCGCAGTGGTTGACCTTGACTTACCGTGGTTGTGGGGTGCAGTGGGCCCCATGACGGGCTGCAGCTGAGGGGTGTCCTCGACCAACTCTAGTTCCTCAGTCCGCCGGTAGAGCGTGTATAGCGTGGCGAGACAGCGCAGTGGTTGACCTTGACTTACCGTGGTTGTGGGGTGCAGTGGGCCCCATGACGGGCTGCAGCTGAGGGGTGTCCTCGACCAACTCTAGTTCCTCAGTCCGCCGGTAGAGCGTGTACAGCGTGGCGAGACAGCGCAGTGGTTGACCTTGACTTACCGTGGTTGTGGGGTGCAGTGGGCCCCATGACGGGCTGCAGCTGAGGGGTGTCCTCGACCATCTCTAGTTCCTCAGTCCGCCGGTAGAGCGTGTACAGCGTGGCGAGACAGCGCAGTGGTTGACCTTGACTTACCGTGGTTGTGGGGTGCAGTGGGCCCCATGACGGGCTGCAGCTGAGGGGTGTCCTCGACCAACTCTAGTTCCTCAGTCCGCCGGTAGAGCGTGTACAGCGTGGCGAGACAGCGCAGTGGTTGACCTTGACTTACCGTGGTTGTGGGGTGCAGTGAGCCCCATGACGGGCTGCAGCTGAGGGGTGTCCTCGACCATCTCTAGTTCCTCAGTCCGCCGGTAGAGCGTGTATAGTGTGGCGAGACAGCGCAGTGGTTGACCTTGACTTACCGTGGTTGTGGGGTGCAGTGGGCCCCATGACGGGCTGCAGCTGAGGGGTGTCCTCGACCATCTCTAGTTCCTCAGTCCGCCGGTAGAGCGTGTACAGCGTGGCGAGACAGCGCAGTGGATGACCTTGACTTACCGTGGTTGTGGGGTGCAGTGGGCCCCATGACGGGCTGCAGCTGAGGGGTGTCCTCGACCAACTCTAGTTCCTCAGTCCGCCGGTAGAGCGTGTATAGTGTGGCGAGACAGCGCAGTGGTTGACCTTGACTTACCGTGGTTGTGGGGTGCAGTGGGCCCCATGACGGGCTGCAGCTGAGGGGTGTCCTCGACCAACTCTAGTTCCTCAGTCCGCCGGTAGAGCGTGTACAGCGTGGCGAGACAGCGCAGTGGTTGACCTTGACTTACCGTGGTTGTGGGGTGCAGTGGGCCCCATGACGGGCTGTAGCTGAGGGGTGTCCTCGACCAACTCTAGTTCCTCAGTCCGCCGGTAGAGCGTGTATAGCGTGGCGAGACAGCGCAGTGGTTGACCTTGACTTACCGTGGTTGTGGGGTGCAGTGGGCCCCATGACGGGCTGCAGCTGAGGGGTGTCCTCGACCAGCTCTAGTTCCTCAGTCCGCCGGTAGAGCGTGTACAGCGTGGCGAGACAGCGCAGTGGTTGACCTTGACTTACCGTGGTTGTGGGGTGCAGTGGGCCCCATGACGGGCTGCAGCTGAGGGGTGTCCTCGACCAACTCTAGTTCCTCAGTCCGCCGGTAGAGCGTGTATAGCGTGGCGAGACAGCGCAGTGGTTGACCTTGACTTACCGTGGTTGTGGGGTGCAGTGGGCCCCATGACGGGCTGCAGCTGAGGGGTGTCCTCGACCAACTCTAGTTCCTCAGTCCGCCGGTAGAGCGTGTATAGTGTGGCGAGACAGCGCAGTGGTTGACCTTGACTTACCGTGGTTGTGGGGTGCAGTGGGCCCCATGACGGGCTGCAGCTGAGGGGTGTCCTCGACCAACTCTAGTTCCTCAGTCCGCCGGTAGAGCGTGTATAGTGTGGCGAGACAGCGCAGTGGTTGACCTTGACTTACCGTGGTTGTGGGGTGCAGTGGGCCCCATGACGGGCTGTAGCTGAGGGGTGTCCTCGACCAACTCTAGTTCCTCAGTCCGCCGGTAGAGCGTGTACAGCGTGGCGAGACAGCGCAGTAGTTGACCTTGACTTACCGTGGTTGTGGGGTGCAGTGGGCCCCATGACGGGCTGCAGCTGAGGGGTGTCCTCGACCAACTCTAGTTCCTCAGTCCGCCGGTAGAGCGTGTATAGCGTGGCGAGACAGCGCAGTGGTTGACCTTGACTTACCGTGGTTGTGGGGTGCAGTGGGCCCCATGACGGGCTGCAGCTGAGGGGTGTCCTCGACCAACTCTAGTTCCTCAGTCCGCCGGTAGAGCGTGTACAGTGTGGCGAGACAGCGCAGTGGTTGACCTTGACTTACCGTGGTTGTGGGGTGCAGTGGGCCCCATGACGGGCTGCAGCTGAGGGGTGTCCTCGACCAACTCTAGTTCCTCAGTCCGCCGGTAGAGCGTGTACAGCGTGGCGAGACAGCGCAGTGGTTGACCTTGACTTACCGTGGTTGTGGGGTGCAGTGGGCCCCATGACGGGCTGCAGCTGAGGGGTGTCCTCGACCAACTCTAGTTCCTCAGTCCGCCGGTAGAGCGTGTACAGTGTGGCGAGACAGCGCAGTGGTTGACCTTGACTTACCGTGGTTGTGGGGTGCAGTGGGCCCCATGACGGGCTGCAGCTGAGGGGTGTCCTCGACCAACTCTAGTTCCTCAGTCCGCCGGTAGAGCGTGTACAGTGTGGCGAGACAGCGCAGTGGTTGACCTTGACTTACCGTGGTTGTGGGGTGCAGTGGGCCCCATGACGGGCTGCAGCTGAGGGGTGTCCTCGACCAACTCTAGTTCCTCAGTCCGCGGTAGTGCGTGTATAGTGTGGCGAGACAGCGCAGTGGTTGACCTTGGACTTACCGTGGTTGTGGGGTGCAGTGGGCCCCATGACGGGCTGTAGCTGAGGGGTGTCCTCGACCAACTCTAGTTCCTCAGTCCGCCGGTAGAGCGTGTACAGTGTGGCGAGACAGCGCAGTGGTTGACCTTGACTTACCGTGGTTGTGGGGTGCAGTGGGCCCCATGACGGGCTGCAGCTGAGGGGTGTCCTCGACCAACTCTAGTTCCTCAGTCCGCCGGTAGAGCGTGTATAGTGTGGCGAGACAGCGCAGTGGTTGACCTTGACTTACCGTGGTTGTGGGGTGCAGTGGGCCCCATGACGGGCTGCAGCTGAGGGGTGTCCTCGACCAACTCTAGTTCCTCAGTCCGCCGGTAGAGCGTGTACAGCGTGGCGAGACAGCGCAGTGGTTGACCTTGACTTACCGTGGTTGTGGGGTGCAGTGGGCCCCATGACGGGCTGCAGCTGAGGGGTGTCCTCGACCAACTCTAGTTCCTCAGTCCGCCGGTAGAGCGTGTATAGAGTGGCGAGACAGCGCAGTGGTTGACCTTGACTTACCGTGGTTGTGGGGTGCAGTGGGCCCCATGACGGGCTGCAGCTGAGGGGTGTCCTCGACCAACTCTAGTTCCTCAGTCCGCCGGTAGAGCGTGTACAGCGTGGCGAGACAGCGCAGTGGTTGACCTTGACTTACCGTGGTTGTGGGGTGCAGTGGGCCCCATGACGGGCTGCAGCTGAGGGGTGTCCTCGACCAACTCTAGTTCCTCAGTCCGCCGGTAGAGCGTGTATAGTGTGGCGAGACAGCGCAGTGGTTGACCTTGACTTACCGTGGTTGTGGGGTGCAGTGGGCCCCATGACGGGCTGCAGCTGAGGGGTGTCCTCGACCAACTCTAGTTCCTCAGTCCGCCGGTAGAGCGTGTACAGTGTGGCGAGACAGCGCAGTGGTTGACCTTGACTTACCGTGGTTGTGGGGTGCAGTGGGCCCCATGACGGGCTGCAGCTGAGGGGTGTCCTCGACCAACTCTAGTTCCTCAGTCCGCCGGTAGAGCGTGTACAGCGTGGCGAGACAGCGCAGTGGTTGACCTTGACTTACCGTGGTTGTGGGGTGCAGTGGGCCCCATGACGGGCTGCAGCTGAGGGGTGTCCTCGACCAACTCTAGTTCCTCAGTCCGCCGGTAGAGCGTGTACAGCGTGGCGAGACAGCGCAGGCGCAGTTTACCCTCCCGGAACATCACTGAGGAAGCCTCCATCTCCAGGGATGACCTGGACTCGTCTAGACCGTCGGATTCTGGTAAAAGGACCACCGTGATTTTGGTATGGGGGTTCAACGATGATACCTGGAACAAAGACACATAACTCATAGTGGCCACCTGTAACTAGGACATTGTATCAATGCACGTGGTATTTACACGTGGAATTCAGGAATTTAGGTGAGGGTGTTTGTGTATTGGAACAATGCATTATTACGTTGGAATGTATGAGTTATGTACTGCCGATAGTCTCAATGTTGCATGTTATCAATCATGTGACTTGGATACAGTTCTCCATAGCGTAAAATGCCTGAAAGTTGAATCTTTTCTTACACAAACATCATCGAAAATGTTCTGTCTGTCAACGAAGATGTTTTTAGACAGAAACATATATAACATTTTTATATTATGGCTACATTATGGCCATACGCGTAATCGAATCAGTTACAAGTTGCAATAATGTGGTCTGTAAACCATATGGGGTGCTCGTTCCTGAGTTGCATATGGTGGTAAATAAACCGCATCATGTTTTGTAGTTTACAAAATGGCTAAATGCAATATTAATGATACAAAATATGTAGATTTACAATATGCAATTTGAATACATTGAAGACATTTAACTCATCTTAGAATTGGCCATGGTGTCTGCGGAAACGTTAAAACGCATTGAGTAGTGTAGGGTTACCATAAGCGTGAATCTATCACCTTCGACCTTTTGAATAAAAGTCCTGCGTCTCAGCAAATGGGCTAATTCCACTAGTGATACTGTTTTCCACTACTGATACTAATGCATATGATGGGTGTGTTTTATTTTCCTGTATGTTGTGACTTTGAGTACGGTATCCTCAAAGTTTGATATGGGTATACGCAATGGTTAATATCACAGCTTCATATCTTGCCACCGTTCTGCCTCGAAGCCCAGGCAGTTGATTTTCATAGATCCGAATGCAACGCTGCAATAAATTTACCCTCAAATCGAGTTTCGTTGATTACGTCCAGGAATGACCGAGCGTTTAAAATTCTTGACAAATGCTTGGTTGGATTTCTCTTCATGACGAGTAGTCAATCAGGGCTATCTGACACTGGACTTAACTGACACGCGGGTCATTCATAGATTTATGATTAAACACCAACTTGGTGTATTGTTTGTTCAACGGAAGTTGATTCACTGTTAAACACGTCCAATGTAGGAAATTACATTAGGAATGTTATCCCCTCCTCCCTAACCCTCACCCACTCTATCTGTATCAAAAATAGCCTAAAATACATATATTACGGACAAACATTGATTCATTTTAAATAATTATTCATCCATCATTTTCATTAAATCACTAATAAAATATTAACACAAAATGTGTTTAATGCCATCAAATTTAATAAAAGCTCATGAACAGTAACTCTTGGTTCACAACAAAATAACAGTTCAGTTTGAACGACAATTTAAATGCCAAATCTTGTACAAACGCTCGTGGTTGTCACTTGTCTCTTAGAATATTTATTACGGTATACGGATCTACCATAAATTGTCCTTGTGGCGTGAGTCATATTGTCCTAATTTAAATACTATTTACGTTGATGGTCCAGCTAGTAAGCACTACGCAAATAATGGCAATACAAATTTATAATTTGATAAGGCTTATACTTATGAACTGTAACAATTAGCTTCCCTTTTTGACCAGTCTTTGACCAATCAAATACGTTTGGTTTTTATTCATTTTCTACTTAATATCTGAAAGTATCCTCATTTATACCTCGCAAATACCCCTTTGTGATTTTTACAAACAGGGTGGTTTTGAACGAGGATTTCCGAAAGTAGATGGATGGATGTATAAACTCACTGCGCGTTGCTGACGGTGCAAGTTTTGTTTCAATTAATGAGAACAAAAATAATGTTTGAAAATACCCGAGCGGACGTCCTTTGAATGACCAGCTAGCCAACGTAACGAACGTACTGGACGAAAACGAACCTATGAACATGAAAGAGCTGTTTTATTGAGTACAACACCTTTTTGTAACCCAACTTAATTGCTGTTCATGTTGAGATATTAGGTAATAGTGAATTTTCACTTAAAAGATACAAATTACATCCGATTTATAACAGTTGTGTTACAATTGCGCCATTTCAGTAATTGTTTTCCGCGTAGCTACGGTTCTTTTCAAGTGACTATAAATCATTGATAGAGAGATAATTATTCACACGAGTAATGCACCACTGTCACCCAGTATATCTCTATTGTTACTTAAATTACGAACTGAAAGTAATAACACATTTTCACAATCATTGTTTTTGATATTATTTATTCAAGTACTCTATAATACATGAATCGAAGGAGTGTTTTCACTTTATATCAAAATGAATTTTTACAAAATAAAGTTAGTTTAAACAAGTTTTAGAGAGTTGTACATTTACATGTTCTATTATAACTGAATAGGATGAACATTAAATAAATAAATACATAAATAAAAATAAAAAAATATTCATTTAATGATATTGCGTCTTCTAAAACATCTTGTTTCAAATCAAACGTAATGTATTCCCCGGAAAACCACCTATTCACTTAACATCACGAGTACACATCAATTGAGCTGAAGGCTTCACAATACGTTGCTATACGGGTAGTTCATATAAAAGGATAAATAAAATATGTTCTTTCAATACAGAAGCCCTAGGAAACGTCAAGAAAACTTGGCTAAAAATCTTGTTGTCACCGAATTCTCGTCCGGATGTTTTTGTGGTCGTTTAGGGATGTTTTGATCAATAATACACGAACTTGGCAACTTTTTTCCTAAGATATTTTTGTTCTTGTTTGTGGACTGTTATGTCGAGAGAGGGTCAGAGGACTCGTAGCTTATTGTTGTTCTTGCCTTCAACAATTCGTCGCGACAGTTCGGGATGGAGAAAACCTATCAGTTGAAGTTACACCAAAGACCTTGATAGTAACTTACGGATAGAAAACTGAAAGAATATAACATTACAAATGCGGCGCCATGAAAACAGCGCTGCCACGCGGCGAGGCTCAAGTTAAACTTCATTCACTGCCTGGTGGATAATATGAATCAGCACAAGGTCAACTTGATCTCCGCCTATTGGAGGCTCGTCGAACGTAGACCTTGGCTGGGTTGTCGCAACCAGTTCCTCAATGTATAGCGGCCATTATAACCATTTTAGGCTAACATGGATTACTGAGAGAGATTAGTGCCTCACTAATTTTTCTAATAATTTATTTTTTCTCATTTTATTTAGATCACATTGGGGGATACGACTTTTTAGAGGATAAATCATCTAAATGTATATTGAAAGTGATCCTCCTAATGAATTGTCCATTATGTATACTTATGTATGGCTTCATACGATCACATATGACTTAATCGTTATCGTGGTTTTCTCGTGTATTTCAAGATGTAACTTCCGTATGTACAACCCAACGATAACTTCTTGTTTGTCTCTTGTAGGCGATAATATTGTGCTACAACTGGCAGCAGATAGACTCCATAATACATCAACCTTGTGAGAAGAGATGATCTCTAGAGAGAGACAGAAGCATCAAACAGACCAACAGCAAATCCTGTTTACAGTTGATTGCCCATTGACGTTGTGTTAACTCGATCGTTAGGGCAACACTATCTCTCTTTGATATGAAAGACAATACAGAGGGATAAGAGCTGGAACGTCGCAATTAGTGTTATATCGCATCGCTTTCTGAGTAAGCGGATCGGTTTAATGTAAGTAAACATGACCAGGAGCCATGCATCGTTCTGCTGTAGCTAATACAAGCTCTGAGTCGGAGATCTCGACTCCTATCTATAGAAGATGTGTGATTATTGTTATAAACCAGAGGAAATTGAATCAAACGTCTGGTATTCAGCTGCCAATCTCAATCTGCGGGTTTATTCCGATTGCGCAGTGGTTTATGCATGTTCATATTTAAAAAAATGTTACCAATACCAGAAGCCTGTGAAGAATGTACAGTAAGAGAGATTACATTTCAGTGCAATTTTGTGCGTGTAAAAAGATGAAAAATGTGTGAGATTAAATTTTAAGCCTTTTTTGACACATTTCATTAGCTTTTAAAAAATGGCTGGTTTTAATTTTTATTTGCGGTCTTAAATTATAAAATAAACCTGCTGAACAAAGTCGTTGGCAAGGGTTAAAGTTCCAATAAACAGTATTCTGAAAGTGGCCTTACAGAACTCTTCCTCACAATGCTGTATTTTTATTGTGTTTTCTCTCAATAACTTTAAGAATGGATCATTGATTTTCTGAAGCTATAAAGATGTGGGGATATCCTCTTGTTTGTTGAAACTCGATCTATATAATTCACATTGACGAAGTTTTTTTTCAAATAGCAGTAGTTTTTGAATTCACGTAAAATATTCTCCTATTTGAAAGTGTTTTTCGGTGCGCTTCTACGGTAGTAAAGTGATAAGTTGATATATCTATCAATCATCTCGCTGACACATTAGTGCTAAGATTTCGGCTGGCCCGTCACGATGACATCACTAATAGACGTCTCTACATGTCCATCTCATGTTCTGACAGCAGAAGTGAACAACAGCCGTGGTCTCTAGGAAGAAATTTGCTATTTAAAATACATTTTTGATGAAATAATGCCAGTAATATTCCTCTCGTTTGTCTAGATTTATTTGCATTCAATGGCAGTAGGGTATATTACGGCACCGGTAAATAATGAAAGCAATGATCAACTACTATGATCCTGAGAGTAGTGCTCAACTTTTATTTACATTGATGATGACAGTAATAATCAGATTGTATGATCATGTACATGCAAATAATAATCAATTACAATGATGTCGACTTAGTGCATGATCATTCAAAATAAGATACCAATAAAAACGAATTTCTGCCGTTTGCTTGAATCAGACGAGAGAACATCTAGAAGTGTAATCAATATCTTAAGCACGCATAATAGGCAAAAACAAACATCAACGCCACGGTAAAAATGATACCATTAAACTAGTGAAGGTCTATACTTCGCTCTTTTAACTCCATTAAACAAACAGTGTACAACCAATAATTGGCTTTCATGCATTGCCATCTAGTTTTCTGCATTGGTTCTTAGGAGGAAATTAATGTTAGAGTTCTTCTTTCTACACTATAACAGAAATGTCGACGAAAAGACGTAATTTGTGTGGTAAAACAATTGTAGGTGTAATTTAATAAATAGACAATGACAGTTGTCGTTCACCCCTATCCCAAAGCTCCAGCTTACGTACAAATGCTGTATCTAATTTAACCTTTAACGCCAAAGGGTCAAACTCTATTCAGTCTATGTTGTTACTGAATAGAATAGTTGCTTAATTACGGCAAAAATCACTTTGGAATGGTAATGTATTGTTCTATTTATAATACGTTTCTACAACAATTACAACTCATTATGCAATCCAAACATTCGTTCATATTTATTCAGTGACTCAAATAGCTCATTTTACAAATTAATGTCCGTTGACTTTAGTAGATAAAACTGAGTTAAAATATCGCATGGGGTGAACACAGACTATATTAAATTTTGTATGGTTTTCTTGTATATTGTATTGGTCTATTATTTAAATTAGTTATCACAGAAAGGGAAAACGCATTTAGTTGTGACATGTGGTGAAATAAAACACCCAACAATGGCAATTTAACAAAACAAATAATACAATGTACACTTACACGCATACATCTTAAGGATATATTTACCTACACCAAAATTATCTATTCCCTTGAGATAGTACAAAACATCTTCCTATTGGCTTATATTTAACGGGAAAAAATCTTTTAAACAGCTGATTTTTCCATCATTCCCAGATTCGAAGTAAGTACCAGAGGTGGTTATTTCGAAATAGGTCAAACAGTTCACTGTTTTACTATGATTTATTTATGTCGGTGAGTGAACACATTAATAAAAGTATCAACACAGATGCATAATAAAAATTATTTAAGGACTGTTTATAAGCAGCATAGAACCATGGATTTATAATAGCACTCTCGTACATAGAACTATCTAAATTCGTTACATATGTATAGTATGTTTATTGTATATACCACAAAACTTGCTTATCGTGCGAAATACAGATTTTCCCATGGTAACTAATAGGTTTGAGTCGTTAGCAAGTGGAGATGTTAACGTGATTGTCGTATACATACATACTTATATAACATGGTGCGGTGCGATCAATGTAGTAAAATACCCATACATCATGTATGTCATCATATTCTGTAACATCGTTGTAATACAAGTTTGCCCGAAGGAGGGTTGAACACTCGAACTTTGCCATAAAGTTGCAGAAGTGAGTCGTTATTAGATTATTATTTAATTTAAATTTGTTAGTGTTGGTGATGTTTGACCCTTGATGTTTGACCCTTGATGTTTCATGTTTCACCATGTACAATCATGTAAGCTGTGTCGTATTGAATCCCCATGAGCCCAACACACATTTCAATAATTACTCTATTTAATTATCACGACTGGGAAGAATTAAAAAACATCCATTCAAGCCCGAAAATTGACAAAAATTGCTTTTGTAGAACAACTGACCAATCAAGTTAGCCGTAAAGCTGCTTCTCTCGACGTTTATTTAAGTTCAACCTTAAACTGTATTATGTTAGTGATTACACGTTCAACAGGTAGAAGGATTTAAATTCAACAATCAAAATAATTGTCCATTTGTGCGTATATACGGTTCATGTGATTAAACAGTTACATTTTCGTAGTCTCTGCTATTGCTAGACAAATTGTAGTGAGAGCAAAATTTACATTCGAGAATATTCGGATAAGTCCTTAACTGCACTTTCTGTTCTTCAGAAAGAGCAGTTAAGGACGGTTAAGTACGTACTGAGCACTGTCACAACATAACCTCAAGCAACAAGTATAATGAAAACAAAGAACCAATAACTAAAATTATAAATTTCTTTGTGATTAAGGCTTGTCTTATTAGTTATTATTATTAAATTTATTTCCGAGTTGCACGTTTTTAGGATTTTCAGCTGGTCAAGTGTGATTGGAGAATTGTAAATTGCGATTGCATTCAGAACTCCAGTCTACAATTCCAAATACAGTGTGATATGGGCTTAAGCAATACGTGATGTAATATTAGTTATAGTACAAGAATTTACCACATTAACCTCAAACCCAAAATCCTATGGATCTATACGGACAGCTGCTCTTTAAAGTGCTACTTAAAATGACAAACGTTTATCAAGTTGATATTTGTCTGTGTGACGCGGTTACTGTAAACATGACAAATCAAATCATAAACAACTTTATGCGAATCGTGTCGTATTTAACATGACTGAACAATCAGATGATTAGTCGATTCCGGACAGATATCCCATGAGTTGGGCTGTATCATTACACAAGTTTACGAGCTCAACTCAGCTTTGTGTGTATAGTGGGCAGGTTTAAAGCAGGAGTTACATGTTGGAACTAGACATCCAAACAAACACACCCCTCCCTCTCTCGCTCACTCCTGCTCTCTCTGACCATTACATATCGTTCAAATATAAACTCCACAAATGGTACGTGAGCAATGCCGAAACAAATAAACTTGTATTCCTCAACAGTGTTACAA
Organism: Isoperla grammatica; assembly: GCA_945910005.1. NCBI lineage: Eukaryota > Metazoa > Arthropoda > Insecta > Plecoptera > Perlodidae > Isoperla > Isoperla grammatica. The sequence continues at coordinate 114,862,102 of OX246737.1, forward strand.
ATTCACCATTGTGAAGTTGTGTTAGTTTTTCAATCATAACTTCACAATCATAGTTTTCTCCTTCACGCCCGCGATACGAATACTTATATTGTGGCCCTCCTATTGAAGATATGCATACTGGTGTCGTATTAGCTGAACATACGGTAGGCCTATACCTACGTAGTTTTATCTTTTCGCTGTCTTTTCTTTCTTGGATTTTAAATTCACATTGTGCCTATATTAATATGATAATATATCTATATGTATCTATACAAAATGAAATAGTTGGATGGAAGAGAATGTCTAATAGGCATTAATCACACCTAAAAAATCTCTCTCTCTCTCTCTCTCTCTCTCTCTCTTTGTTCTCTTCGAGAAACGAACCCAGCTCTCCCAATTGTCGATGCCCACACTTCACCTACCGCCAACATGGTCAGACATCTGGGTTAGTAGCAACAAACCGAAGTTGCCAGCGAAGCCGCAGGTTTTTGTTTTGTCTTAAAACATATTGATAGAAAGCCTCTCCAAAGTTTCACGACAGATTTTGGGATGCCTTAAATAAAAACATGTTCAAAGTAACAATAATGTCGTAAAAGAATTATTGACGAAGTTAAACGCTAAGGGTACAGACTCGACAATATAAAAACCGCGCGAAATTGGAGTGTCTTAGTAATATCGTGAGAACATACCAAATATAAAAAGAGAGATTAATACTCGCATTGTAGTTTCATAAAGACTAATAAATAAATTGAAAGAACAAGCAACTAAGTTGTTAAAATACCAATAAATAAAATAAAATAAATGAATAAATTCACATTTAGAGTCTACCCACTCAGTAACTAAACTGATGTGCAGTGGGGGACTTTTATTTAAAGTGACTAAACCAACCCTGTAAGCTTCGAACACCGTCGACGAGTGAGCGATAACCAATCAAAGATCGATATTTCAAATACGAAACACATGAATCAGTAGCCATGTTTACATGGAGGATTCAATACGGTATTGAGTACGATCCGGCTGTTCAATCCTCCATGTAAACACTTTTAACTCGGATTGGATCGGTTGAATCCAATCCCCTAAAAGCTGGGATCGTATTGAGAGATTGTATTGAATCCTCTGCATGTAAACGACTTTCTAGTATCTTATCGAATTCACCAAGGTTGTTGTTGTTGTACGTGTGTATTGTGACAGGTGACGGCGATCAGCCCGCGGTTTAAAGCGTCATACCGCGAACACAGACGTCGGACTGTGCGTGTTTACTTAAAATTACGAGCTGTAATGTCTAAACGAAACGTGTGGTCGTGTGAAGAGGTAAGATGACAAAAAACAAAACAAAAGTAACGTTATGGTACAACCGCCTGCGTTACACTAACTAATGCATCCACTTTCTGATAGCCAGATTAAAGATGGCAGTGGATAAGAAGTTCATAAAAACACCGCTAGATTGCAATCGCTTGGTATTGAAAACGAACTGAGTGCGTGATAAATTCGGGTCATGTAAACGCATCGATCTGAATCCAATCCAATCCCAATCCAATACTCAATACGCCATGTAAACATAGCTATTGATTGGACAGTGCGAACACCTGCGGACAAATGTCAGAATCAACAAGGCCGATTTAGAACAACTTTGAATTTATTGAGTGCTTCGTTGCTAATCCTTATGTTTGCTGTTGGTAAGTTAAAGTAATACAATTTTTTACTTAATAACCGGTAATTATGAAAATACTTGTCACTATGTTTATCAAGTCTTTCGTTTTTACGAATCCACAATTCTGGCATTATCACTATTTTAGTGTTACATAACGTTGTCAATACATAACTAAAATACATAAATTCCACTCGGTTTTAATAGACGGCCTTTTGCCTTATTAATGTCTATTGAGTTCCACGTACCACTCAAAACCTGGACACGCGTGTCATTGCAAACATATCGTGTAAGTTGTCCTATCTGGCGTTCAATTCAATCGGTTTTGGCATTTTGTTTGTGTCGACAAGTCAGTTTCTCCAATAGCCATTAATATTTTTTCAGCAGATTTTTTTTTATAAAAATTGTATTTTTGAGTTGTTTCATAACTTTCGTCACGTTCGAGATTAATTTGTTCTCGTCCTTTTTTCCTTTCTTACTGAAGGACCTCAACACACACACAAACACTATGTTTTATTGTGTTTTCTTTCAGTGTTGTTTCGTTATCTTTGTCAGTTTTCACTACAACACTATTATAGCGCGCAAAAGAAATAATACATATTACATACGAAGTTTTAAACCCCTCGCAAAACGGAGGTACCTTTGTACTGAAACATTAAACACCACATCAAAGCCAAAAAATATATTTACAATTCTATATCATAATAAAAGTGAATCTTAGGCTCAAAGTGCCTATGGTAATTTACCAGATTGTCAGTCATAGTCATGTTTATGGTTATATGGGAAATGTTAAGAAAGTTGACTGTAGTAAATATTGTGTTATTATTTCGTTGCTTCTGCTTATTTTTCTTCCTAATGTGGTGCAATTTCATTCCATTCCACCTATAAGTCTCGTTTTTATGTTGACTAGCGAATAACACAGATCCTTCTTTCTTCCTTTTTTACTAATTTCAATCGATTGCATATTTTTTAATGCGGTTAAAAACACTATGTTCTTATACTTTCTTGCCTAACTCATTAATGAACTGCACGGTTAGAGTACAAACTTCTTCAAACGAATGCAACGAGGGAGTGATCAAAGTATGTCCACTTCATTTGCGTCGTCCTCGTGTTCGTCCTGATCCCATCCTTCTAATTGGTCAGGAAACTATTCTCTCGGCTCGCTCGCTCGCATGAAATCGAGGCTTGAACCGTCTAATCCCAGAGAGTTATGTCGGCTTTACAGGGCCACGAATTGATTTCGATTAAGCCCATATCGCACTGAAATTACAAACGCTAATTCCAATCGTGATTTTGATTGAATTTACACAATTCTATACCACTTCACACAATTGAATCTACGATTATATTCAATAATAATTTACTTATTATTAAACGTTTAATTTTGGTTTGTTATCGGCTTGACCCAATTATTTCCACGCTCAAACTAAAGTAGTAACATACATTTAACATTTTTAATCTAATGTACCCAATAAGCAGCAATAACGTCTCTTAATTAAGGTATAATGTCTACCCTTTAGTAAAGATATAGAGAGTTTCAAAAGTGCCATATTGGTTATAGGGTTAATACCTTTTCTAAACTGGACGATTAACTAACTGTGAAGAAGTGATGAAAGGCAATCAAGTTAAACTGTTATTAACTTCCTTACTAAAATCAAGTTCAAGTTTTATTGGCTTATCATAATATTGTGATTATCATTACATTTTGCATTATGGATTACATTTATGTATTAATATAATGACACAATTTAACTCTTGTATGAGTTGAAGATGTTTCCAACTCAAAATCCACCTGCACAACACAATGACACTATAACATATAAACATGACATACATAATTGCAATGCAGTGTTTACAGAACAGTTCTAGTTGTTATCCATTTACTATTATAATATAATTAAGGTACAGAATACAACAGTTAATGCCCATATATAATTGTGTTAGTTTTGAGATCGATAATTTAAAAGCTATGTTGAGTATATTTTACTATCCTACTAAATTCCTAGCAATTAAAGAAACTACCTGCACTTAGGCTCGGTTTCACCAAAGTATTTAAATCGGAGATTGGCTTGATCGGCGCCGTCACCAACTTTACATAAACAAATAATTTTGCATGTATTGAAAACATTGCATGTGGTTGTATTCCAGAATTGAGAAATTAATTAGTATCAGCTATGAGTAGCTATAAAATATCATGCTGCTATTACTGGTATTTAAACTAATTTTCATGAAAAACGAGAAAATGTATTCAGTATGTCACCAACAAAAGTTCTTTCAGATTGGCAATAAATGTCTGACACGTGTTTAGTCATTTGTTTTGCATTATTGGATCCTTACGTAAAATGCATACAGAAGGCCATGACCAAAGTTTATTATCTCAAAAGAAATCCATGCTCTGTATTCAAATCAGTACAACAATGGATATTCGATCTTTCTGTGGAGTCTTTGTTTAGATTTCATGTTTATTTACAAGAACAAATGAACGTTGCGACAAAGTAACAATAAGTAGCAAACTTTAGAATATGAATCATTGTATGAATAATGAACATATTTTATTGTCGAGTGTAAATACCTACAATAATTTTAGGCTATTTTATATCTAACTTAAAACTGACGCTTATTAATTACTAAATTCTGAAATATAACAATATACAATATTTTCACTGGATGAAAGATTATTTATTTATGAAAAGTTGGTGATGGCACTGATCAAGCTAATCTCCGATTTAAATACGTTGGTGAAACCGGGCCTAAATAGTGGCCAGTATTGATATCCACTTCCATAAAACCACAAAATGGAGGCCTGGCCTCGCAACGAAGATTGTTCACACATCATTTACTTGTGAGAATTCAGATGCGTAACAGAAAAGTACACAATATGTCGCGGTTTATAAACTCTGCGTTGCACACTGCATAAAACAATGCATCGTTTCCTGTACCTAATCGTACCAACTTGCGTTTACAAGGGGAATAAATCAATTAGTATTACTGGAAAGTACAATTTCTTGTTTTTTCTTGTTAGAGTAATGAACGCTTATTCCTAAGAGTGCTAAGAGTGTGACAAGAGAAACAACCATCATCTGCATGTGTATTAACAGCTGCAGGCATTATTGACGGTACTCGAGCCGTAGTTCAAAACTTTAACTCTGTATAAGCTCTTTGAAGCATTCACTTTTTCACTGACCGGTTGCTTTTATAAAACGGTTTTATATTTGAACAAAACGCAAAGGATTCCATTTCTAGTGCCATTGAAGCCTAAGGCATTTTATATGGTTGCAAAGCTTGAATTACACTTCATACGAGTGAAGTGGAAATACGTTTCCTAAAAGCTACTGAGAATGTGGTCCATTATTTCACCTTTACGCATCCAATTTTTTTAATGGTTATAAATAATCAAGACAATGAGTTTTTGATATATTTGAAAACCCTTAAATGAGATAAATGTTGAATCCATGAATTGAATCTGGAACGCACAAGTCTAAGTTGAACCAATTGTCTTAATTCAAAATTTCAAATGACCTATATTTAAGAAAGGAGACTCCATTTTTCATGGATACACATTTTTGGGGGCGATCCTAGCAGCGAGGCTCTAATCTCAGTCCTTGTGTAGGCCTAAAATGGCGTCAATGGTCGCTTTTAATGCTGATTCATATCCACCAGGCTGTGAGTCAAGTTTAACTAGAGCCGCTCCGCGTGGCAGCGCTGTTTTTATGGCGCCACATTTACAATGTTTAATTCTCACAGTTTCCTGTCTTAACCGTAGTTTTTAGTTGGACACACCAACCTTGTCCACCTGCGTTGTTTCTATTGGTTTACTTGAATTATGAGTTTTAGTATTCTCCGTACTCTCCTTTTTAATTAAATGAGTTTTATAGCTGAATATGTCATGCATAAATAAGTGAAATAAATGCAAGATTTCAGTTTATCTTACTCCCCAGCATGAACGAAACACGAATTAAACCCTTAGCTGAAGTGACAGCTTGTTCTGCAAAGTGACAGCTTGTTCTGCAAAGTAACAAACACATTGTCCCGTAAAGTGGGCCATTATTCTTAGAGTGAGATGTGGAGTACCAGATTTCCTTCTCACATATATCCATCCTGGTAGTACGAAGGTTGGCTCATTTCGCTTTTGGTGCGACATATTATTTAGTTATGTATATATTTTAATGTCAATCTTATTCGGCAACTGGTTTACGAGTGAGAACAATAAACAAAACCAAATAATGTGCTATGAAACAATAAGAACACAGATAATAAAATATCGATCTTTGATTGGTTATCGCTCACTCGTCGATGGTGTTCGAAGCCTACAGGGTTGGTTTAATCACTTTAAATTTAAGTCCCCCACTGCAAATCAGTTTAGTTACTGAGTGGGTAGACTCTAAATGTGAATTTATTTATTTATTTACTGAACAAAATTAAATGGCCACAAAATATAACACACACGAAAATATTTTATAATCAAACAGTAAAGTTATCGGTTTCCAGATAGCCGGTAAATAACATCTGTGGTATCTAGCCTCATTTACCTTTTTACCTAGTCTGCTAACATGACTTTTCCTTTGAAAACGTCCTTATTTAGCCCTGTCTCCACACAGTTGCAAAGTTATTTCACATTATATAAATACTTGCGCTGTAAGTGATCACCAGTCTACGATATAAAAGGGTGATTGTGTAACCTGAATCGTAGAAATTACGCACACATTTGTGTCCGCGATTGCGGCTACCAAAATCTTTACAGCACTGTTATACATGGTTACATTAACAATTATAGCCACGCTATGATACAGTTGACTAGCTACCACCAGTGAACATGGCTATCGGCGGCTACACTGCTTTCACTGCTTTCAGCGGTGTGGCTTGTCACTAACATCGCGAATATCATGGTTACAATTGAGAGGGGTGTGAGGGGTGTGAGGGGTGTTTGTTCCCTTTTCTAGACCAAAGGGCATAGATAAAATATAAAAAATTGCTTGTTTATTTTAGATAAAAAACAAACAAGTGTAATTTTAAGTTTAGTTTAGCTTTAGTTTACTTTAAGGCATTAAATACTACAATCAAAATTAATCTTTGTCGATGTTCACTGTATACTAAAAAAAAGGGTAAATTATATGTAAACCTGAACCGCCACAAACCTATGTTTATTGGTTCAGGTATTTCCGCAGGTATAAGAAAAAAATCCAAATGTGCAATGTACAAAAAGAGGAAAAAAAAAATAAAAAAAAAAATAAAAGAAATAAAAATAAAATCACACAGTGTGTGCGAGCTGATCACGAGCGTAAAATGAAGTAGCACTCAGCACTCCGCACTCGGCGTTGTCACTATGATTTCAGTAAGCATTATTTGATAGACTATAATAATTGGAGCCTTTTTTTATTTGGAGATAGTTGGAACATTGTAAAAAATGCAAAACCTACCAATGCTATTTTAACAACCTTGGACTAACTTTTCCTCAATTATATTGTTTAAAGATTGAAATCCCAACTCTGCATTCATGCATAGATCAAACTTAATTATAGCCCACATTAGAACCCAGGTTAATCACACATCAGCTCACAGTACAAGAAGAAAAACAGGTACTTATGTGACAGCGTGATGTGGCGGTTTTTTTAAATTCAAATCAAGTCCCTCGTAATTTAATTATATAATCGAATTCAATCATGTATAATTAATTCCCCCTATTTGAGAGATGAGTCGTTGAGTGTAACGATTCTTCGCCCATCGAGTAGGTAAATTACGCGCTTTACCTAACTATGAGGGACCTGCCGCAAGAATCACAATTAACTCCGTTTGAAAACTGCTCTTCAGCTTCCGAAGGGTCAGTTTAATGGACCAGTTAAACACTTCATGGCACCGGCCCACAATCGATGTTATTCGGTTCGATAATGAATTTTCCCCGTAAAACGCTAGCAGCAATTTGACTCCAATCAGGTTATTCCTCTTGAACTAAACGAAATTAAATTTTCCAAGAGCAACTTGAAGGCAAAATTGAGTTTAGTAAAAGGAGGGAAGGGGGGAGAGGGGGGGATTTGAATGATCACAGCCACTTTGGCAAGGCTTCGTTCATTAGTGCGAAATAGGGCGCGTTTGTCTTGCCAATCACCGGATTTATGAGGCGTACTAGTAAGAGAGTTTATAGATAACGGTTGATCAATGCTAATCTGTTGCGAACCCCACCCACCCACCTCGGCTGTTTTGATCGGACGCATATTGTCAGTCGATAGTGGATCGTCATTCATACGTAATGGACTTGGATGGAATCCGTGCCAGATGAAATTGCCAATTGACAACTTTCAGCTAGTTTAACCTTAATCATAGTAACCAGGTCAAACAGAAACAAGTGCTCGCGAATTGATTTCGTTTTGAGTTATGGACGATAAATTTCGAGTGAGTGGAAGTTGACACTTTGCAGTCAAATGCGCTTTCATATTTGACGCTCTACTAAATTGACTTCAATCAAAAGAAATGAGATGAAAAAAATACATAGAGAAATTGTTGTTTTGTTCCATTATTGACTGCGAAACCATAAACAACTTATAAATCAAACATCGACGTGACATGTGATAATTTGTATACATGAATTTATTGTATCACGGCGAAGATTGTGATAATGTTTCTTATCACAACTGTAAGAACTTTACAGTGTAACTTAGAGCGGGTGAATGACTGCCAGCTTGTGATATATGAATACTGAAAACTGACATGTGCTAGAGAAAGTTCATTTCAAATGTTAGAGCTACACTATTTTCCAATTTGGTTTGTAGCGTAACAGCCGAAACGCAACACGCATTCAAGTCTATATTCACCTTGAATCACTTTCAGATGTTTTTGTGTTATATATGTTATGAAATGTTGACATGTAATGTTGTTATGTAAAGGTTGTTTTTCACCACTGCTTATAAACTTCAGATGGTAACGAATTCTAAGCGTTGTTTCAATGGCTCAATTCGTTTGCATATATTTTGACTAAAAGAATAGTTGAAATCACTTTATATTAGGATTTGTAATGATAGAAATCATAGACCAAAATTACAATCTCGTGTGGTATAACGCTGATTCTTATATAAATAGATAAAATGCAAAACTTCATGTTACCTTTCTTGCAATGATAAACATTTTGAGTTATCTACAATACATCTAAACACAATTGTCACGAGTGTCAGCAACTGTATTTTATGCAACAACAAAATATGCACACCATTAAAACTCACTAGTCACCAACTCACTACACCAAGTAATAGTAACGAAGCGCATATCCAAGATACACTATTGCAATAATTAATTTAAACATAATATGTGCTGGAATGTGAAAAAGAGAAAATGCATCCGATAAGTTTGAAACAAGAAGCTAAAAGGTTTGCCGTTTCCCGAGCCACATTCTGCAGGCAATTGATTGCGATGATATAAAAGGATTGTTACTTCAATGTCAAATTAGTTTGATAGTAGTGCTGAGTTTTCACGGAGAGAGAAACTGAAATGTAAGTATATAATTCCGTCGCGTTAACCTACAAGGTGGAATCGTCATGGCTTATTTAATAATGAAGTAAAGCATGTGACAACTACCAACTTAAATCTAGTTGCATCTACGACCGTCTGTTCTGAGAATAAGGCTTACCAATTGCTTACGGCATGGCCAGTACACCAGTTGGTAACGCCTTCATTTGTAATGATTGTGACATCCACTATCAAGCTTAATACATGTAAAGGTGATGGAACGAATTGAGAATCATTTACCAAAAAAAGCATTCTTACATCATTATCTAGTCACTCTAGTAGATGCTAGAATTTGTTTTTAACGACGTAACGCATGTTTATACTTCATTAATCTATACAACGGAGTTTCCTAGTTGGAGTTCCGATCTAGTTATGAAACAGAAAAATCCTTTCATTATTCGCGAATTTTGTTTTTCAAAAAACAAAGCCCCTAGCTTTTGAAGATCCAAAGAGGAAAATAACTTTTCCAGCCAGCCAGTGACTGTTATCGAACTATTCTTGTTAGCTTCATGTTTTTGTCGAGTGGATAAAGTGGAGTCGAATTTCGTATCGAAAGATCATTTTTCAAAATCGACTGGTGTCAGACGTAGAAACGTCAAGAGATAACTTAGCTACATAGAAGAGATCAGACGACGGTATTTTGTGCTTGCTTTAATAGAATGTGATTCAAGGGTTTTACTCTAGATGTATTGATCTTTATTCGCGATTATTCAAATATAATTAATAGTAAAATATGAATATGGACTGATTGCAATTTTCAGAAAATTTTACCACGAATGGGTAATTGATATCACTTCATAATTTAAAAAGTAATACTTTCTTTAGCTTAATAAAAGCAATACAAATTAAGAGATGTTTCGGTGTATGATATAAGCACGTGGTGTTATCAGTTATCTGTTATATAAGTATTGCAGCTTTCATAGGGTTGCATGTACAGCATTTTACATATCCTATTTATCGAAGTAAATTTCACCTTCCAAACTTTACTGCCAGTAGAAGCTGTATTCATATTTCATAACATTAATTATAGCAAGTACAATGCCAAGTGTAAGCCCTCGTGACCTATTCGACAACGTCTTCAGAGAGTTACCCAGTTAGGGGTGGTGACATTCGTACATGTCTTCCTCCAGGCCAATCACTCTCACCCTTACCCTAGGCCAGTAGGGAGATAGGTAACTGGTGCAAGTTAGACCTACTTACCGGCAAGTTGTCCACTCGACCATTTACACCACTCTAGTCTGGAGTCAGGTATCTTGTACCAGGTAGCTTGCAACACAGGTAACTGGTAAGACAGGTGCTGTTTCCATGATGACAGTTGCTGAGGTAGGTCCAGTTATGCAAATTCAACTGACCACTGTTGTGACAGTAGCCTGCCGTGTCCGTTTACACAAATCAGGTTGATGGGCAGGTCAAGTAAGGTGGGGAGACATGTTACTACTTCCAGGGTAAGTTTACCTGCCCATAAAAGCAGACGGGTTCTATTTACACGAGCCCGGTAGAAGTAGCTCAGCGGTAAGACGCGAGACTCTAATTTGGGAGGTCGCCGGTTCGATTCCGGCTACCGGCAGTCCTGACTGAAGGTTTTTACGAGATTGTTCTCAGTGTTAAAGGCAAATGTTGGGATTGAGTCCTACTAATAGCCCTAGGACTTTCCTTCCCGGATATCCACACACCCTAATAGCCTAGTTAGTCACCTGAAGAGGGGCACATCAGGTAAAGCTGGTGTGCACCCTATAACGGGTATTCATACAAAAATTATTATTATTATTATTATTATTATTATTATTATTATTATTATTATTATTATTATTATTATTATTATTATTATTATTATTATTATTATTATTATTATTATTATTATTTTATTGAATGTATCACAATCATACAATCTCGGTCACAACCGGCGTTAACATGTTATGCGGACGTAATGTCAAGTATTTCCATGTGTCTACCTTATTGAACTTCACTAATTACATGTTACTAGTTTAAACAGTCATCAATCTCGGTCAAAGCCGGTGTTTTCATGTTATACGGATAACACAGATGTAATGTCAAGTATTTCCATGAGGTTCAACTTCAGTCGTTACTGTCTTATTAGTACTTGTTCATAGTATACACTGCATAATGATATGATCTTATTTGCGTTGTCTTCGTGTGTGTCTTCTTTGCGTCGTGTTACTGTGTGTACGGTCGTGGCCGATTTCTCGATGCCATCCTAGTAATTCTACTCTATGGACAATGGAAAACCACGAAAACCATGTCAGGATGGATGTTGTCTCGAAGGATTCACTCTCATAAGTTTAAACTAGTTATTTACACGAGGTCAGTAACCTACCGGCAAGTAACCTGCCTCCAGACTAATCTCGTGTACTGACTTTACAGACATGTCTCGCTTCGTTACAGTCTTCATACAGTTGATCAACAGATTACTCTTCGAGAGACTTCCTCGTGAAATGTGAACATCCAATATCGATAATCGCAGAGAGAGAATATCGATAATCGTAGAGCGGGAATATCGATAATCGTAGAGAGGGAATATCGATAATCGCAGAGAGAGAATATCGATAATCGTATAGCGGGAATATCGATAATCGTAGAGAGGGAATATCGATAATCGCAGAGAGAGAATATCGATAATCGTAGAGCGGGAATATCGATAATCGTAGAGAGATATCTAACCGTTACGTCGTCGTTACAACTATTTGCCACCTGAGGCAACGCATTGTCCGCCTTTGTGCATTGGATTGGTACGTTTCGACTAGACGCTTGAGTTTTCTTTTAATCGTTAAAACTCATCGTCTATGTTATAAAGTCGCTTTTCAAACGGATGTCAATAATATCTGTTTGTGAGTCATTACAGCAAACGGTGTGAATTAATTGTGTGTACGATAGATTTGCACTGTTCAGTGTTTTGGATCAATAACCGGTAGGTTTCGTCGTTATTCCTTCTTGAACTCTCATTCCTCAGAACGCGCGCACCGCGCATGTCTCCTGTTCTACGGAAACCGTCTCTAGGTTTGGCCCAATCCAAGAAAGACACACAAGTCAAACCATTTATTTATTTAAATGAAATAAGTTGTCCTCGACGACACTTCAAAGTTCATTTCGTGACAATGCTTCTCAAGTGGCTGCTACAGTCCCGACCAAATAACTTGAAACTATGAACACTGCACCGACCATAAATACTACAACACTTAACGTTTTGTTTAAAAAATAAAGAAAAACATAGAATTTTTCACACTAACGACTTTTCGTTGCTAACGACTGCACAGTTAGTATAACATTGTTATACATTTATTTGATATTTACAGATGGAAGCTTAAACGACGATTAATATTATTTGATATTTTAATATGGATGCTACGATGATTAAATTCTGATTATTCTCTAAGGTCCAAATTCACCAAACTTTGTTAGTTAATCTCGGATTCTTAACAGGTTTCAAAAATGCATGTACAATGCATGTTGCCGTCTATCAGGCACCATGTTTGCTCGAAAAAATCTGCCATTAATGGTTAATCCAGGGACTAACAGTTTACTTAAACCGAGTTTTAGTGTATATTTCCCTGTAAATACTGAAAATGATATGTGTTTGCATTCAGTATATCGTCGCATCAATTTTTTTATGAAGCTCTCCGTTAAATTTCAGAACGTCACTCGTACTACATTGGCAGACATATACACAGACATAATATAGGAGAACCAAGAAAGAGATTTATGTGAAAAAGTTAACTTCAAAAAGTAAACTCGGTACTGTCAATAACATATCTGAGTTTATAGATTGATTGATTTGTTTCCGAGTGTCCGCGGTCCCCATGTAAATAGACCGTGAGTAAAAGCGCTGGGCAGTCACATGCAGCGGCCCAGTGGGCTGCTGTCAAGAGATAAGAACATCCAATAGTCGATATCGGCTCCCCTCGCTTGGCTTCCCGCTAAACCTCGCCAGACAAAACCTACTCGCATTTTTTATCAGCTCCGCGACGACTATCTACGCTTTTATAAAGTGATTTCAACTATCGATACAAATTGTACATCAAATCTCTGCAGACGGAACTCGAACGGTTCAAATACTGGATGTCTACGGGATTGTGAACGTCACACAATTTCACGTTCTCAGCTGATCAATAATATGTGTCAAGGAAGAAACATAGACACAAAGGGCCGGTCTTACAATCTCCTAATAAGAAAGTTATTTGTAGCAATTAAGCTCTTTAGAGAATTTCAAGGGTTTTGATTGGTGGTTGCTTGCTACGGAGACAACAAGTTATTCGACGAGTAAATAGTTATTGGGACATTGTAAGACTGGACCTAAGAATAAAACACGCTGCAATCTATGAAGTAATACATCTATTAATATAGTCTAGGAATTGAATTTTATTTAAGACTTTCATGTTCATTCTGAGCATTTGCTTTCCAACACACGTGGTGTTACGTTAGAGATTTATGTATAGAAAAGTTTAATAAACCGATTTAATTAACACATTTACTATCTGTCGCTTTATACATTTTTTTCAAGGCATGAACATGTTTATAATATTAAAATAAATCACGTGTATCACGAAAAAACCTTGCATCATTAAATATAATGCTTTGATATAATTATTACATCTATAACGGTGTTGTTAGCTTTTGTAGCCAGGGGATGTTTGGGGTGTTTTGTACAAAAATAATATCTGGAAAAAACAAAGGGAATTGAAACGGTAGCTTGTTGTTTTATAATTGGTAAGTATGTTAGTGTGTTCCTAACGAATAAACAGTTTTTTATTCTCAAACTAATATTGTGCTATTGTGATGTACAAGCTTGGAGTATATATAACAACATCGAGTTACTAACAATGAAATGGGATACAAACATGAACACAAATTGCGTTACTTGATATAACGTTTGAAGGCGTGAAATCTAAAATTACATAGCCTTTAAAAGAAGTGATAAACAAACTCCTATTTGAAACCACAGTAGCTCCGTTCCTCCTACGGCTGTAAACGCTATCATATATTTAAATAAGAATAAAACCATTGGTTATCTTAAAATTGCACCACATTCGCAATTTGTGTATTCCGTTAACTAATTCGTGTGAAATAAGTAAAATTAGGAATGATTACAAATTTATTTCAAGTAAAAATGTGTTGTAAAGCCAATATAAAGTTACCCTTTGCTTTAAAATAAATGACAGTAAAAACATTATGTACCTACACTATTGAATCTACGTGATAATGAAAAAAGGTGAGATACTTTTTTAAATATCAGTACTAGTTTGATTTATTACACAATTAATTTATATCGGAAAATGAAAGTAATCCTTTTTTTCGGGATAACTATCCTGCTTATATTGGTCGAATAATATACCTACCAATTTTAAGTATAGCTTAGTAATTATATTTTAAAATTTCAATGTACAAGTATGGTCTAGGTAACCATATAGCTGCAAAGACATGTCATGCTAATATGCAAATAGTTAGATTAAGCTTATAAGCTTAAGCTCTTTCCGACATCATTTGACCTAGTTATCGAGTACGTTGCATACACACAAAATAATACAAAATATTTTAAATCTCTTCATTAAACTGATCAACTCGTAGACTATTAGAGTGAGTCTGTGTTTGACTAAAACCTGTAATCATTCAGTCATGTTTAAATTAAACACTAATGTGTACTTACTCACAGTTCAGTTGATTCTTCCATTAATGTGGACAAAAATCAGACCAAATTGTAGCAATAACATGAGGTTGTCATTTTGCCCCGGTGATAAAAAAATAAAAGTGTTTTACTGGTACATAAAGTTAAGCTTTCCCTCTGGGTTTCGGTACCTATCATGTTACATTTTCATTCAAGATGATATGGTATAATTCTATGCGTAAAACCTGGATTGACCTAAAACATATCTAATTAGATTTATCTTAACAAAAGCTTGGCTCAGCTTAGAGATGTGTTCGGCTTGTAAATCGTTACCGTTGCATTTAAATTCGGGATTCGTTTAATCCGTTAAAATTTGCTGATTTAACAACCATAAAGAATATTCGATTTCCGTTCAATTACGTTTTATCTTTTACCTACTACTTAAACTACATTTTAACTACTGTTCTCAATCTACACACTATTTACTAATCATACATCACTATTCAAATATCGCTGGAGAATTAAGAAAATAATTACACACGAATTTTGACAAGGAAGAATACGGTTGTAATTTCTATTAATAGTTTGCACGGGACATCACAGCCATAATTGGTGTCACACGAAACGGTATGATTTAAAAAATAAATACGAATTAAATTAAAAAATTAAAAACTATCAAAGGAATAAAGTTTATTTTAAAAATACACCTGATTTGTAAACGAAATAAGGTGTTGTTCTACTACAATAATATCTGCTATTGTTTCTTGTTTCTTCCAAGATGGCCACCACCCGCATACTGTTATGTTTGTGAAAACCATTTATATTGTTTACTTTAGGGTGATTCAAGAGACATGTATACGTTCGTCAATGAAGCGGGTACTGACGTACCATGCATCTCGTTACAAAATACCCTTGCATATGGATGTATTGAACTTATTATTTCCGTGTTATTTTATTGTAATTAAGACCAGTGTAGCGCACAATGCCCTCTTTAGCCTGATGAGTGATAATTGATGAATGATAAAGAGGAAGAGGAAGGGAGGAAGCGAAGCCTGGTACTGGCACGTAGCCTACTCGTGTTGAAAAGTACCAAAGAGATCATCAGCTTTACGTCCCATCCGACAGGACGGTGTAACTTTGACCAGTCATATAGGTTCCTCCACTAAAATGGACCGCCGAGCAGTTGACGAGAAGAACGAAACTGTTACACAAGCTTTCGAACCCTCCAATCCGCTCTAACCAACGGCAACTAATGTTTCAGAGGAGAGTATGGTCACCCATCCACCTCCTAACCTAGCCCAGTGTTTCTTAACTTCAGTGTTCGTACGGGAACCGGCTAAGCAACCTGGATTTGAACTGTTTGAAAACATATTGATTACAAAGTAACTCATAGAGATTCCTTAGGTCTGCCCAGCAAGTTATTCAGAACAGGTTAACAATACTACCTCCAGTTTGTAAAATGTTTTTTTGTTTTTGTAAACATTGTCGGAATTTTGACGGACAAGTAAGTTAGTTTTTCAAGCGATGGTGGCTGTAATATTCATTGGGTTGATGTCAGTTTACTCCGACTAAGCATTTTTCAGACTCAAGTTGTGACAAGTCACGTATTCCGCGCGGCGGTGCACGCGAAGGCGAGAATTGCGAACGCGAGAGGGTTGAATGGGTTTTATTTCAGCCAGTAAAAACGTGAAATCTTTATGATTGACGGTGGACTTTACCTATCAAACTGATAGAATTATACGTGACACATAAAATAGGAGGTTATGTTTTCACATTTCAATTTGCAGCGAGGCTCATTGAATTAATTTTGGAGTTTTATAAGCTTTCCTAAACCTGTGATCAAAGTGGATGAATGATGAATCCATGATGATCAGTTCTATTGTTTAAATTGGAGAAAACGTTGCAAACTATTTTAGTTTTATCTTACTTGACTCGTTTGAATTGTAAAAACAAACAAACTCATATCATCTGATATGAGACTGTGTACTGTACTGCACCTACATCAAACGATGGTAACTACACATATTTTTGTTTAAACTCTGATGGTTTTGTATATTATTGTACTTTCGGTTCTATATTACGTTGTATGTGTTCAAAATT
Organism: Isoperla grammatica; assembly: GCA_945910005.1. Classification (NCBI taxonomy): domain Eukaryota; kingdom Metazoa; phylum Arthropoda; class Insecta; order Plecoptera; family Perlodidae; genus Isoperla; species Isoperla grammatica. Next base: position 114,878,940 of record OX246737.1, read on the forward strand.
ATATTCGTTTATATATTCAATTAATTAAAAGTGAATAAGTTTTCTTGCGAAGTTTCATGCAGTGGTAATTATTTCCAACCTGTTCATCTGATATGAGACGGAATTACAAGTGGTGCTTTTATGATTAAGTGTACTCATATCGCTAGAACAAAGCAATCTATTTGTATGAGGTTTCCGATGATTGTTGGCTTAGAAATAAATAAGGGGGATGAATTATACAAGCACACTGAGGGATGAATACAATATTGTATACAGCGGAACGATACAATGGTGTACTCAATGGAGTCTGTTACGATGCAATGCGGTAACTTAAGACTAAAGTAAATAAATCTCGTTGACAAAGTAATGGCGGAAGTTTGCTCAGTTCTTCTGGAGTACTGCTATCTACATTCATGCCAAGACTCCGTGAAAACGTCAACCCAATCCGCTAGCTCTGACCATGCTTGCACAGTCCTGTTTATCATTCCGAGGGGGAATTAAGAATTCATGATAGTAGATGTGTCTTAAACTTTTTCTAAAACAAAACTATTTTAACGCTGGTTGGTTGTAAAAACAAACAGAAAGTAAGTTATAAATTACATAGTATTAAAAGAAGTAACTTTTAAAGGTCCACGTTTGGAGATTTGGGAAACGTTTCTGCGCCGTTTAGTGGCAACGCGATTAACTAATTATAAGATGGTGCTACCATGGATTTTTCATAGTGCCTCCAATCCATCTTCATTTTACGGTTTTCCCACTGCCTTATCTAACTGCATGATTTGGTTTCTATGAAGGCGACAAACTTGCGGTACAACGCATATTACTGATCACATTTCTCCAGGGTTCGTCTTTTCTAACAACTTACAAGCCAAAATTTCAATCAAAAGAAATAATTTGTATTTATTTTATTGTCTAACCACTCAGTTATAAGAACTAGTTTTCAGTGGAGGAACGAAATATCCCATATATTTTGTGCTTTCTTTGCTATGACTGCTTCAATGTTACCGTCTACAAATACACCGGATAGATATAAGTTCATTAGGATTCACAATTTGTTTCAAATATTCATTTTGCATTTCGAGGGCCATTTACTTGTTTTCACTATAAATAAATGTGTATCTATATTTATAAATCTAAAACTGAGACCTATCTACTCGGCGTGGCTCTCAACATTCTTCTGCCTCAAGTAAGAATGACTAACGCGAATCCTTCGCATCAAGAATATGTTATACGTGCAGCTCTTTCTTTTCGCGTGGATAAATGGGAGCTCGGCTTGACTACTGACCTCTGCTTGACCTACCTGTTGACCGTTCACGAACCACGTGATGTTTGCCGCGGGGTAGGAAGGCCCGGTCGAGCAGTTGGCACGGATCTTCTCCCCTAGGGAGTACTTGAGTTTCTCTGTGGTGAGCGTGGGGTTGTCACTGGGCAAATCTGCACAAGAAACAAATAGAACAACCATTAGTTCGAACATCTCTAAGGAAACTAATCATTCAGATTAACACAGTTGTTCTTGAGCAGAAGTTTCAAACTATATAATATACTCCTCCCAACTAAATATAAATTAAAAGTTTTATTGATACAGAATAGAATTGTAGTATGTGCATCACAGCTATGAGTAGGCGAACACAATTATTGTACACGTTGGAGTGTAGTTAGTGAGATTTATACCAATTACTACACTAGTAACACACACCATATATGTTTTGTGCATTGATTTGTCATCAAATTACTTTAGATAGGATACATACACACAGTATCTAAAACTAAACCGCGTTGCATCTTGGTTTGTCAAACAATTAGATTGTATCATCTGTTTTATTACTTTTATCTCGCGCACTTTTTTACTATCAAAATATTACGCAAGCATAGTTGAGTAAAAGCTTAGGATACAATGTAGAGTGCCATCGTCAACTTTCAAACTTATACCAATGTATCTCTTAGATGTAATGTTCATTGTAAAAGGTAAAAGATCCTCTGCTTGCGACATAATTGAACTCATGAGGGATCCAATATTGTTAAAACTGTCCATGTATATTTTTTCTGAAATAAATACAAAATATGTATATAACTATATAATGGAAAGGAAAGGAATTGTATATTGGGATGATTCTAGATTCGTATTCATGTACAAGCAAAATGCGCTTGGAAACGTAGTAATTATTAAGTAAGATAGGAACGTCTGGGTAAGAATGGAAACTATAGCAAACGTATCTGCGCAAGATTAAACGAAAACAATAATAATGTACATAATACAAAATAAAATCAAATACAGGTGTTTTTTCTATCGTGGTATTAACGGCCAGTTTTTGGAACTATAAAAATAATTGAATTAAACTTTTAGTTTACTAAATTGTGAATTGTTTAATAAGTATTCAACACTATTATATTTAATGTGAACCCCATTCTATTGGCTACTGAATGAAAGTGTAATTTTATATTTCAGTGTTAATGAGCGTGTAAACATAAAAAGTTGATAATTATTAATTACCATCATACCGCTTCCAAATTATATTTGTTTCATTTTCAAATTCATTCTTATTTATACTCATTGGCATGGTAAATTATATTTCATGAAAGCATGGAAAGCTGGAACTCATTGGTATCTTAAGACATCATGTCGGACCCCTCGTTCTAACAAACAATAAACATAGCATAACTACCACACAAAGACTACAAACTGCAAACAATTGAATACTGAAGGAACATTCTCAGACAATAGAACGTTCAGTCCCTCATTTAGTCGATATACGTCAGACATGCCAGACAATGAATCGTGGGTAAAACCATACGAAAGGTCAGAGTTCGATTTTTGGAAGAGGCAAATATTTCTACGAACATCTTGTCTTAGTAGAATCTCACCGTCACCGTGTATTCTTCATTACCATTTAAAACATTGAGTTTATTAGTGTCGGGTAGTCCCAGCGGCCATTGGCGACTGTCTACCCATAAATCGCCCGTGTACGCTAGTAGTACTGGGGGGGAGCCACTAGGTGCCGCCACATCAGCGCGGCCTAATCAGCGAGTAATTGTGGCGGCATCTAGCTTCTCCCTCCCAGTACTACTGGCGTACACGGGCGATTTATGGGTAGACAGTCGCCAATGGCTGCTGGGTCTCTACCTTACACTAATAAACTCAATGCTTAAACCACGTAGACTTACTTACCATGAACAGTTTACAAATCTATGAACCGAAATAGTCGACGTTGTTTAAGTGGATTTAATTCGAAAAATATTTGACATTTTTCCAGAATATAAGGTCTACTTTTTTTGGTAAGGATTATACTTGAAAGTACAGTACACACGATCGATTCAACGTTGTTACATTCAACGCAATTCAGCGTCGCCGTGTGCCCCCTGCGCTTATTATGGTAATTGGTATAAGTTTGAATTGAATGTTGATATGTAAGTACTAATCGTCGACTAGTACAAAGCACAATTGTGTCTCTTCATCTTGGAGTTCGACACAACGGAAATGAAGATAAAATAGCATATGAAATGAATCTCAAGGGAGCGGAGAGATACAGGCAAAAAGTCACGACGTTAAAATTAGCAATTTTACTAATTGTAGAAGAGCATGCACTGCTTGCTCCATATTTAGATTGATATTTCTCATGGTAACAGTATTGTCTTATGGTGAGTATAAACGTTAGAACAAACACTAATGCATATCTCCATTGTTAAACAAAAACATGAACTTAGTGCGCACTGAATATATGACTGGAATCCTATGCAGGGTCTCGGACATAAGATAAAAAAATCCAACTCATACACGAGACAAAGAATTATTACCTGTATATACGTTTTGATTAATGTTACAAAAATTCTAGATTTGTATAACCGTGCTTACAGCAAACATAGTGCCTTATGCCAACATGGGTTCTACCAGGCTCCATGTTTGTTCGGAAAATTTTCAATTAATTTTTAATCTCGGAATTAATCAATAAGTGAAACCTGGCCTTAAAAATAGTTAATTTTATTTTATGTCGTGTATTTTATGTCGTGTTCATCTTAATATCTAAATCACTCAGAATAAACACGAAACGCGTTTGGTAAATTGACGAGTTTAGTTTTTTTTAGTCATGGCTTCTCGAAAAATACAATTGAACTAGGAGGTTACTGGGTATATATACAATCTTCTCGCAGTAACATACGTTTCACTTGAAAGTGTACGAGTTTGCATAAATAGCACCGGGACGCATCAGGGATGTATAAATAATAAATGTAGAAGGTTTTGAGTGACGGAATTCAATATGAGAAGATATTGAATGTTGAATAACGGCGTATATACGCTCCCTAGAAGAATTCAACATTGAACGAGCTGCTGATATTGCAAAATTTATATGAAACCTGTTTAAAAAAAAAACAATACACTGTTAAATTTGTAATGTCGTCGAGCTAAGGTTGTGTAACGGTATTTACAGTGTTGCATGGGCATGTCTCATCATACAAGCGTGCGGAATGTGTACATATTATAACCTCTTAAAGCTATTTTATACCCAGACGTTTAAGAATTGTATTTCCATTTTGTTATACACCGTATTGATTTGTTGACTACGTATTGTTATTTTTTTAAGTCAACCCTGCTCAGTTATAAAATTAATTTAAAAAAAGAAAAATGTTATAGACCTATCAATCACAAATTCCATAACGGTGTTCTCCAATAACTGCACTAGATTTCACTGAGTGTGTCTTTAACAATAAAGATAACAATACACAAGAATACAACAGACGCACCAGTGCGCACAGAGTTCAGCTAATTGGAAAACGGCATTAAATATATTGATAAGCACAAGGTGTTACTTTACTTATATTATTGTAGTAGCAATTAATAAATGTTTGCATATCAAGAAAAAAAAGAACAATTTGAAATACTCTTGACACATTTGTACTTAAAAAGAGAGTAGTCACATATTTTATTTTAGAAATAGGCTAAAAATTGATAAATTTAATAGTGACACCGTCATCTAAAATTATCGTTCTAGAAGCTCCACGCTTCCGTACAATGCGTATCCATCCTCCAGGCAATGCAATGTACTAAAACACCAAAATTCGGGTTACATCGGGAGACTTGCCATCCAAGGGTGTGGGTTGCCTTTACCGCAGGTCTGTTTTATGACTTCAGCGGTCATAAACAGCATTCGTGCACTCCTGTATGAGAAGTCTTGTACCGCCATTGATTGCCTTATAGAAGACAACAGAGCAACTGTTTTATCTCATGGAATTGTGTGTGATATAACTGAACTGCTCTACCATGTAGATAGATGATATCAAATTGAATTTTGAGAAGTAAATCGTGCAAAGAGAGAAACCTCTTTACAGTGTTTGTCAATGGTAATTTTGTCTGATATTTGTATAACCTATGCAATTATGGAAGACGCAGAATTGTAACAACGTATTTGCTTTGAGTTTGGAATGATCTAAAACCCACTAGTATCACTGAAATGTGGTTGTTGGTAAGTAAAGTTGTTGGAGGCTTTCACGACCCGTAGAGGCAAACTGTTGTATTATTAAATAAATAAATAAATAAATAAATTCACATTTAGAGTCTACCCACTCAGTAATTAAACTGATTTGCAGTGGGGGACTTTAATTTAAAGCGACTTAACCAACCCTGTAGGCACCGAACACCATCGACGAGTGAGCGATAACCAATCAAAGATCGATATGACAAATATGAAACATATGAATCAGCGATTGGACAGTGCGAACACCTGTGGACAAATGTCAGAATCAACAAGGCTGATTCAGAACAATTTTGAATCTATTGAGTGCTTCGTTGCTAGGACGGCTCCAAAGTCAACGTTTACTTATTCTTAAGACAAGAAGTAATGGAACTGAATCCTTAATAGAAGTTAAAAAACTTCTGCCTGAACCGGGATTTGAACCTGGGACCTTCTGCATTGGAATCAGGGATGCTAACCACTGGACCAACGAGCCACCTGGGATGTTTCGTCGTGCCGACTAGTTTGACGTTTCGCCACCCTTGTTGTTGGCTTTCTCAAGACTGTTAAAGACTGTTAAGTAAATGAAATTCATCACCGATACAATGAAACTACCCAGGAGTAATACAACAGTTCGAATTATAGTTGGTGTTTCCTGCTCTTTTCATGTTACAAACACAATACTTTCTTGTTGTCATCATCTGTATTTGAATAATAGTTCACTTAAGATTAGATAGAATCTTATTTGTATACCCCTGTAGTATTTGTTGGGTATTTTAAACACAAGTGTTCCTGAAAACGAACTACTTCGGTTTTTCAGGGCGTGATGAGCCCTATTACGCTCAAGTCAAGTTTTATTATTACTTTTATTTTCTTGAAATATTGTATTATTATAATATGCAGTAGTGCATTATTCACATATAAATACACTTAAATGAACTGTACGGTATGCAACTTTTACCACAACTACCATGAGTATGTTCGTTGAGGTATATCCTGGTTAGTTTTGTTTTATTTTTATGTCTTGACGCGCATAATATGGTAAGGTGATAAATGTGTTGCCTTGTTATTAAAAGCTTGCTGGTGTACTGGTACGTGTGTTATCACACGAAACATGTTCAAAAACCTTGGATAGAATGATATTTAAAACGAAAAAATTACATGATCAAAGCACTTCACATTTTTACTTTGTTGTTTTGAAACCAGTGAACCAACTAGCAATCATACCCTTTTTTTTAAGAAAACTAAAACCATTTTCTGACTGATTTTGTTTTGATCTCCCAAACATTGAAATTTATTACATGATGTACAGTATTTACATTGGATATTATATATTGCTCAAGATTTTAAAAGAACGCTCATTCCAGTTAAAAAAATGTGATACAAATAATTATGTATTTTTAAAAAATCTAACATTATTACGGAAAAATAAGTTATAACTATATGATGTTATGCAACACATGAAACGCGTAAGGAAACAATATCGTTAGGAGTTCACGATCTATCTCTTTACACCAAGACTTATCGAGGTAACTCCATTCAGAACGTTGGGCCTCTTTTCAGTTATTTAGTCTACATACATCTTATTTTGTCGCATCTTTAATCCCAGCCACGATTCGCCCTCTGAGGTTATTTCCTACTTTGTCCGTTTCCGGCTCAAACTCTTAGAGGTCCGAATCAAAGTATATACTCCCCAAGTGCATTGAGTTTACAGAACTGAGATAAATGCGAGTGCTGCTAGAAATGTAGCAATTTTTAATATTATAAATATATTATTTTGTTTGAAAATGGTGGTAATTCGGTGGCTTTAAACGAATTTCTATAAAACGGCCAAGTGAACTTTACGTCTTGTATAAACGTCTTGCGTAAACCGATACAAATGGAAAAAGTTGAGTAACAAAGTAGACTTAACAGTGTACTTCTTTTATGAGTATGTTTCCCGGGTTGCTTTTACGTGGAATTTTAATTTTCCCAGATTGCAATTTCTGATTTTTTGCAATCCTCATTTCGTTTGAGCTGGGACCGTTAACAAATCAGTTTTTTCTTTTTTTCTATTTTCTTTTTTCTTCTTTCTTTATTCTTTATTCTTTTTTCAATTTCTTTTTTCTTTTTTCCTTTCTTTCTTCTTTTTTTTCCTCTTCTTTTTCACTTTTATATATATACATATATTTATTTTTTCCAACATTTTTTTTTATTTTTTTTATCTTCATGTTCTTTCTTATTGGCATACTTCTATTTTTATTTTTTAATATGTTGAATTTCCACTTCATTTTATAGTTCAGTAGTTTGTTTTGTTTTTGTTGTTGTTGTTATTTATGATTTCATTACTATTCATTGTTTGCATAGCTTAGTTTTATTTAAGGTCCTCCTTTGTAAATCAGTTTTTATAACTGAATAGGATAGACATTAAATAAATAAATAAATAAATAAATAAAATAAATAAATTAGGATTGCGTAAGTGAATCTGGTATAACGGTATATGATGCATTTTTAAGTGTGCATTTGCCACTACGCCCCACTTGCTTCTATATGAGGCTTATTTAACATGAGTTCCATTTACCTGGCATGTTAATTATATTAATAAATATAGTTTAAGTAATGAAAAGACCACAAAAATTACACAATAAAGCTAGAAAAGAAGAATGATAAATCTTAGTTCGAAACGATATAAATATGCAAATCAAAAGTACCTTATTTTTAAAAGAAACAGTTTCACAGCATGTTTTTATAATATTAATAATAAGCTCGTTATAACTTATAAGTATGTATTCAACAACAGAGTTTATTGTTGAGTTTATTCGTTGAATAACACAAATGTGTTTTAAAATATCTCGGATGTAGTTCGTATTAAATATTTATTTATTCATGTAGCATAGGTGAAATCTAATAAAAAGATACATTAGCAGATTGCATATTATATTTTATAGTCTACACTGAGCGTATATTATAGTCTCATATACACCGCTGGATAGAACTATAAGCAGGATAAATACATGTATCGTTCGAAGTTGGTTTGAATCAGCAAAGAAATTTTAGTGTTATATTATATGGATAGAACGAGTATGAAAGGCATTCAGTGGTTGTAAAAAGGTGAAAAAGAACAAAACGTTCGCCGTGTGTTAGAGAAAAGCACAGGATTTGATGAACAAAGCCTGGCCGACCTTTGGCTCCCAGTTGGTATAAAGGATATTTTTATCAATTTCAACCCATGGCGGGTAAGAAATATTGTACCTCTGGGAAAAATGGGAATAGCAAAAGGTAATGACTGTATCAACATTTGTTATTGAGGGAAACATTACAGTTCCAAACAAACTATAGAATGAGACGAAAGTTGGTTCGTTTTGAAAATTTCTAGTGCAATGTGGGGCATCCACGTAACAAAATATTACTCTTCAAACACGTTTTTAGTGCGTGTTAGAATATACCTGAATAACATAACTATTTGAAGCAATTTTATACTGGGAATATTTCAATATTCACAAATATTATGGTATTTAAATTTCTGTGAATTTGCAACGTAACGCGCCATTGAGTACTTTCGAGTTGTTTATCACAAAAACGTAAATCGAAACGAAATGTTCAACTCCTCGAAGCTATAAGTAATGGCGTCATCAAAATTGTAACCAGTTCACGCAATTTTATATTTCTTAAACTTGTGATTAAATTTCAACATTTATCTACGTTCTTTTAAAACTACAAATAGTCCACATTGCCTTTCTCTCACTCGACTATCATCTACAACTTTTTGTCACTTTCTTTTTCGCCACGCAGGCGGGTTGCCTTTCCATCATGACAACTTGTTCGTATATTTTAATTAAATGTACTGACTAATGCCTTTGCATACCATACTCTGCAGTTGCACATGATCACAAGTCATCATTGTGACTGTGAGTAACTCAAACGTCCTGGTTTTTAATAATATACAGCATGTTATATTTACATTATAAATCGTATAGTATCCTTCACTGTCAGCTGTGGGTATACAATAAATACAAAATAAATATATTTTTTTTTTATCAGATATATAAATATGGCGTGTGTTATTAGAAAATGTATATTGAATTTCTGGGAAGTACTTTGTTTTAATAACTGCTTTGTTAAAATCCCATAAAATCAAAAACAACACATATTTTATTATAGTAATTCATTTGGATAGTCAATGTTATCTAAAATTAACACACTATCATCGATAACTGAATAATAAGGTGTCTTCCAAATCTTCCAAACATATGTATAACACCCACACCAGATCGTGCCCCAACCGTGCACACTTCCCATCCAAGGTCCGGAAGTCCCCTGGCGGGGGCTCATCGAACTCCCAAGTCTGAGGTTTACCGAGCCTCCGCCAGGGGATAGACGAACCTTGCTTCCCACCCACCCTGTACCTCGCTACGAGTAGAAGTGATTTAAAAACTGACCTGCTACAATCATGGCCGCAGATTTGATGTCGGTGTGGAAGAGCGGCGCATCGGCTGATACCTCACACTTGTAGAACCCAGTCAAATCTCTCTGGACGTTGCGTAGCGTGACCTCGCGCGAATCTGATTGGTCCTCCTAGAAAAGAGATGCAACCTTCTAGCATCACACGGGCCAACGGAGCTAGGGAAGACGTCTTATAAATAAATGTAAGAATTTATACGAGGTCAGGCGAAATTTCTGTGTACATCGTAAGGGAGAAACATGACGGGAAGATTTATCGTTGGAGGGATGAGAGCGGAGGAAATACCTTCTCACATAGCGATGAGAACACTGGTTGGAGAACAAGGCCAGACACAACATGAATGTATATTGTACAGTCAGTAACTTTGCGTCATTAAATCATACAATCACACTTTTGAGTAGGTAACTATTATTAATAATTTAGGAAGTATATATTAAATCGTTCCACAGCAACATTGTGGATGCTGACGTCATAGATGAGTGAGATAGCTGCAAACATATGTAGGAAAAAATACACCTGCTGATTGTTGGTAAGTATAGTAAGTACATATAACTCAAGACCAAGATGTCTGATAAATAATATTGGCATTAGAATCATACGACATTAGTGAAGTGAAAAAATTAGATTATATTTATAACGCTTCACAGACCGAGTCTATAATCACACTTCGTTTTTGAGCGACGCAGCTATACACGAAACGCAATTGTATTGTGTTTCGTTTAGAGTGCCTGCAGGTAAGAAGAAAGATGGCGGCACCTTTTTCAAGCCTTGCGTGGGAGAAATAATAATATACCACGTGTGGTAGGAAACCAAACCCAGTGACAATTTCTGTCCATTTAAGAAGAGCACTGTGGTTTTTGGAATAACTGGAAAGGAATGTCCGAGGGCTGAATTTCTGTGTCTCAATCCCAGCAGTAGAAATAATATACATTCAGCAATAAGATAAAATGTTGCAGTTTTCGTAGAAAAACGTTACGGAGATGCGACTATAGGCATGTAAAGATTCTTTAGACATTGTATTACTTTAATGAGAGTAGGTGGGCCGCGGGGGGGGGGGGGGGGGAGGGGGGGGGGGGAAGAGCTTTTATGCCAACTCTAGATAAGTCGTGTTTTCAACGAACATTCACTGTTTGCGCATTTCTTGTGGGTTCGGCCGGTTCGGCTAGTGAAAAATTGATAGTTAAAATAATTGTCTAATCATCCTTTTGTGATGTGACCAGTGTTCGCTGACGCCGGAGGGGGAGGGGGGGGGGGCTTGTTTTTAACGTTCAACCCATTTTGAATCGCGCTCATGCAATTTCTTATATGGGTTTTGGGCCGAGCGTGACCATTCGTGTTCGTCTTCCATTCACACGGAACAACAGAAGATGTTTGCCGCACACACATGTTCTGCAGTGCTTTCGGCTCTAAATGCAATGTACACATATTGCATATTGCGGCAAAAGGTTTAATGTTTTCAGGTAAGAGCTTGCGTTGGCATTAATTAGCTTGATGGAATAAGTGTAACTAGGTTTCATTTTGTATCATTTTTGTGAAATTCTTGTTTGTTTTTGTCTCGTTAATAAACATCTAAAGAAGATACTCGCAAAGATAAAATCTCTATCCCAACTTGGTTCTTCCAGTAACCATTGGCCTAGCTACGTGGTTATCTCCACAAATAGCGTCGGCTAGATAGGGCAAACGTGGAGCGGAAAGTTGCTACTAAAAGTCAACTAATGCAGCGTCCCATCTTGCTTAAATTATAAATTTCTGTTTTCATTTGACTTTCTTTGCCCGAGTAAATTGTCTCAGTAATTAAAACATTAAAATGAAACGTGTGCTGTAAGAGAAGTTAGCTATTTTATACAAAGAGCAAAAGGCGGACTTTCTTTATTAGACAAATAATTAGAATTAGCAAAGACAGGGTCGACAGTTTTGTTTGTATTATACTGTGTGATCTACTGTGTGAACGAGAGGGTTGTCTGAAGAGAGAGGGAAAGTGCCGAGCAAACACCATCTCATTTCAAGTATCTCTCTTTCTCTTTTGTACTATAAAGCACGTTTATCAGTTTCCTCTTTGCGATCACCTTCTGATTTCAGTCTTATTATTTACTGACATTTAATTTCATGAACATCTCATTTTGAAAGAGTTACAGAAACAAAACTGCATAAACAAACTAGTTTCAATTACCTCGAGTTTGAACACATCATTCAATTGCTTTGTTTTTGAAAAGTTTGTTCTCTCGGTTGTTTTTTATATTCATCAGTCTCATTCAAGGCGCGTTCAGACAGAATGACTATGGACTAAGACTAACAATAGAGTGATTAAGCCTTGGGAAAACAACGTACTCGGAAACATCCATCCCCAAATGTATTTCAACAATGCCAACAATCGAAAATCAACTTTCTTAATCACTCGTTCTTAAACACTAATCACTATAAAAGTTTGTTAACGCTTAAACATAAATCGTATACTTTAACCCTGTTAAACCTTAAATCGTTAGTCTTAAACACTAATCGTTAGTCTAAGTCATTTTGTGTGAACCCGCCTTCACAATTTCAAAAGTAAATCATTCATTAGCCATGCTGGCAGATTTATTTGAATATTCACAAATGTATAAAAAAACGATACAGCTAATTATTTTGAGTTCCATAGCTTACATTTATTAAGATGCATCCCAAGATTGCTAGTCCGTTAGCTAAAACGCTAACTATATAGACCATTATTTCGGTTAAGTAAGGAATAGATAATTATATTAGGTCTCATGGCTCTTGTTTATTGTAACATTTCTACTATATTTATAAATTATTTGAGATCATTTTAATTATTCATTCGAAAGTATAGTATGGTGAATTTTTTTAGTGGTGTGTTAAAAAATCAATCATTATGAACGCAATGAAATTGTCAGAAATGCCCAACTGTTGCAAAGAGTTGTAATAAAGGTCATGTAATATTATGTTTCCGTTGTGAACATTGTTATGATTATTTAACTGTCGACTTAGCGACTGAGTCAACGCTTGCGTAAACATTCTTTGTCAATTTATTCGAAGTGGTTTTGTTTTAATTTTTGTTTGAACACATTTTTCACTTTATACCAAAGTTCAAAGGAAATTTATTCAACGAAACGGAAGACGCGTCTTTTAAAAGTGCTTTAGAAATTTTTAATTGTCAACAGACGTGATCCGAGAGAAACCACTTTGTTGTATATTGGTCAACCATTTTCCTGAAACAATTGTACAATTTACCCTCTGCACTTTGTCTAAGTTCCATGTATTGTATTGTAGGTAAATATACACGCTAAACTCTCCAATATGTGAGCAATTTTAAACGTTATCACTATTTCAAGACACTTATATGAAGTGTTAGTGAAGTGTTAGTTTATTAAAGTCAATGTCATTGTAGACATGCAATGGCACATTTCAGCTGGTGGAGCGCAGAATGTTTTTTTTTTAATTAAAAACGGAACTCAAAAGAATTGTGTCCTTGCAAGTGATTTTTTTAAAACGAAAATGAGTTTCCAAGTCAGGCATTCAACTACTTCGTTGACATATGAACTAAATTAACTAAACGGGTTACAATAGTGTACTTCATAGGGTCCAAAGAACAATGATTTGATGGTCATTGACCATCGAAGAGTTCACGCCAACAACCGTTGTATATGTTGGTTATGACAACAAGACCATCCTAGGGCATTTTGTACGGATAAATAAATAATCTACACATCCACAATAACCACATTATCATATGTATGTATATTGGTAATGTCAATCAAAAGTTTTCTTTGTACTGGTATAATACTCGGTTGATAACTATGGTCACAATCGACAATATTATACCTATTTGAGTTAAGCTAAACGAAAGTGAATTAAAAAACGACGTAGCTAAACAAATGGTGAAAATAACATGCGACATAAATTGAGTTGGACGATGTAAATTGTCCAAGCGGTCAGTCTTTAACCAACCTTTGCTGGTGTAGTGGTTTACACTGGGTGGTACTCCGGCAAAGCTATTAATAAAGCCGTCGACCAATAGTTGTTGCAAAAGCTCTTGAATTAAAATCACCAGTATAAATGAACAATCTATTGGCGTGTGTTAGTCCTTGACACGGAAAAGCTTTGGGAATCTATGGGTTCGCCTTCGCCAGCGAGAGAAGCGGGACGACAATAAAGTGTGTTCCTCTGCTTCCAACATGGCTACGACTAGACCGTTTTGTGTTGTATCTATACAAGATAAAGATGATGCACTGAAACGTTATCTTAGGCTCGGTTTTTCAATCGGTTAACGAGTCGTTAACGGAGCCGTTAGCTGACGGTCCGTAATCTGTAACTTAAAAAGCCCTATTCAGATAACGGACCGTCAGCTAACGGCCCGGTTAATGACCGATTAAAAACCACGTTTTAATAAGACAAAAGATCATTTGTGCATTTCTATAAAAGTATAAAACGAATTGTCTCGAGAATTTGATTATGATAAAAGATAAAATAAAATACCCGTTATTTTAAGTATGTTTGCCAACTTGTGGGTATGATGAAGAAATAGGTTCAGCCGATGTATGAAGGTATGAGGTTACGCAGCTTGTCAAATGAAAATAAATCATGTTAGATGACTGAATTGACGCACATGGGAAAAGGGATGATAAAACAAAATGGAAGTTATGGTATGATGAGAAATAAGGGAGGGTTGCTGGTCGGGGGGGAGGGGGTACAGGGGAATGCTGAGCAATTGAGTTCACGCACGAAATGACTGAAGAGTAGCAAATACGCTACTCATAACTCAAGCAAGAGCCAACATACCATGCAGGTAATATAGCAAGACACCAACTGGATAACATATTGGTACAAAAACGGTTCAAAAGTCACTAATAATCCTCTTAATTTATCTCTCATCAAATCATACACAGACAGCGAAATGAACTTGACGGTACTCATAGTTAAAGTGGAGAAAAAGATAAATGTCTATTACAAATATAGAAACTGAATAAGAAAAATTACGATTTAGGTGAAGAAAACTTAACAAATCTAATGCTTGGAAAACTAGTATTTTTATCTTTAACTATGAGTGCCGTACAGCGTTTACTTTCTGTTTCTGTGCAATAAAACAAAATATTATTCTATAGCTATAACTTTTAATTTTAAATTTCGTTGTAACGTGTGCAATATAAATCACTTGGGTAGTACACATCATCGTATTGTGGAATATGTTATTTAGAGGTATTAAATTAAATAGTTAAACAAAATCCATTATCCGTTATAACTAAATATAGATTACATTAATTTGAGAGAGATAGCACTGCCTCAATTGAAGGAAAGAATTTGGCACCTCGGAAAGAATGTACCCCCGTCAAACCAGAGACGTGGGGCAACTCCCAGTCGGGATTTCATTATTTAAATTCCCGTTTTCTTTTCTGATATATTATAGTGAACACAGTTATTTGTATTACTAATCCGTGGACTAGTTTGAACCATCTCTTCATTCCTACTTCTTTTCTGCCAGACTTACTTTCATATTATAGATAAGCAATAACGTAAACAGGAATATCTATGTATTCATATTTTAAACTGTTAAGAAAATTAATGATTACATAGTGATTAACTTGAATTTGTTAAGATTTATTGAAAATTAATTTTTCTTTGAATTATGTATTTTTAAATATTCTAATTGTTTAATAGTAGTTAACATTGTGTTGTCGAGTCACGTTTTGTTGTGGATTGTAACGGGTGTCAAGATTGTGTCAATCTACGAGCTACTTCCTGTAAATTTTAATGTGAAAATTAAATTTTAATTTTAATGTGATTTTAATGATTATTGACGATTATTTAATATAAATGTAATAAATGTGACGAAATCAGTTGTATGTACACAATGTATGAATGAATAATAAATGAAATGAAATGAAGTGAAATGAAATGAATCGAAGTGAAATGAAATGAAATGAAGTGGAATGAAATGAAATGAAATGAAATGAAATGAAATGAAATGAAATGAAATGAAATGAAATGAAATGAAATGAAATGAAATGAAATGAAATGAAATGAAATGAAATGAAATGAAATGAAATGAAATGAAATGAAATGAAATGAAATGAAATGAAATGAAATGAAATGAAATGAAATGAAATGAAATGAAGTGAAATGAAATGAAATGAAATGAAATGAAATGAAATGAAGTGAAATGAAATTAAATGAAATACATCTCTCATACAGCCAACACTATGGCTCATTTTAATATTCTGATCAACCCTCCCACAAAATAACCTAGCAAGTTTACAGCCCGTAGTTCATATCTTACACACATACGAATGCAAAATATGTAAAAGTAGATTCAATCTCATTCCAGTTCGCCCTACTATGATGGGCCGCCTGCCCAAACTTGAATCCCCCCTCAGCCCCAGAGTAGATTCCTAATGGTTTGTGGTATGTTACGTAAGACCGTCCCCAGTGCCGAGTGAGAGAAATATGCCAGGAATGGAGAATCCGACAGCTGATGTACACGATATTCTACCCCACGGTTACTTTACTCAATGTAATATGAATGTTTTTGTAGGAAGGAAGGCAGTGCCTTATGTAGGGGTAGGAGCCTTCAGACTGTTTGAATGCCCGTAACCTAACGGAAGTTTAGTATGTAGACGTTTTGGTTTCGCACAAAGTCCCTATGCATGCATAGTTAGAGGTTGTGGTTTAGTAATATTACACTGTTAGTATGTATGGATCGTTGGGCCAGCCGCAAAGCTTGCCCTAAGCGGATTGTTCAATAAATGTGCTCTAAGAATGTGCGCGTAGGGTAAAGGAACAAATCAAAGGAAATGCTTTGGTACAACCCTTGGTAAATAAAAGTACCGCATAATGTAAGCTTAGAAAGAAGCCACAAAGACATCAACCTTAGGACTGAGTAGAGATGTTATTGTTATTTATGATTTCATAACTATTCATTGTTGGCATAGCTTAGTTTTATTTAAGGTCCTCCTTTGTAAATCAGTTTTTATAACTGAATAGGATAGACATTAAATAAATAAATAAATAAATAAATAAATAAAACCTTGGGTACACTTGAAGGCGATATTCATGTATTTATCATTACGTATATTATATTTAATCGTATATTCGTATCGTATATTTCCAATGACAAACGGATAACCTTTAAGATTGGGAAGTAAATATTTTGAATGTTGTAAATAATGTGTCGTAAACTGATTTTCAGAAGGGGATATTTATACAATTTATTACGTGGTGCGTTGACATTGTTCAATATTTTATCATTCTTGTGATAATTATGAAACAATATGAGATGCGGAGAAAGACACAGTAGGCATACACGGTGTTATAATGTCTTAAATAAAACAATTGTAGTTGGTCTAGACTCGTTAATTTGTGTGTTTGTAATTTATTCTTGTTTCCTAATGGCATCACCAAAATGCAGCAAGTTAGAGCCAACGCCTCGAGCTCGTTCTCGCCATCTTACTAGGATTTAATTGTAATATGTAACATTCTTGCTCTTCACTTTCTAAACATTGACTCCAGACATTATCCTCAGATTTCGTTACATAATTTAACAATTACACAATTCGATATCCAGAAAAAATATGATAGACGAAACTAAACTTTCTTAATGCCTTCTAACAAAAAGGTTAACATTGATTTGGGATTCTTGTACGTCATACTACTAGCTCTATTGGTTTCTTATTTTTTGTTTATGTGCTCCCCAATGGGTCATAACATCCAACACAAGTTACGTCAGTTGCTTAAAAATTAAAACAAGTTGTTTGTGTTCCGACTGAATTTTTTTTATTTCGTTGTCTGTTATCTCTGATAAAACTCCATATAGGAATTAGATATATTCAACAAACCAACTTGGAGAAATATGTTAGTTTGAGCTTTCACGTTTGATAAAAAGCTAAATCTGCATTATTATAATAATATAGAAAATAATAATCACATCTGCTTGAGATTGAATCAAAATGTTCAGAGCTTCCACAGTTACATTTCCGTTCTGATTTATCTTGTTATTCTTGGTTATATCCCTGTCGTGTATTCCTGTTCGGGGAATGTTGGGGAGGACAGCAAGAGAAACCCAACTGCCAACATGAGTGGGAGAGAGAGAGAGCGACGAAGAGAAGAAGAGACGATGGAACGCGTTAGATGGATAGTTAGCAAGAGACACGATGATACATTAATTAGAATGCTAGCTGACGTACAGGTGGCTTCTGCGTCCCCAAATCTGACAGGCATTCCATTCCTCTCTTGCTCACCGTAGCGCGAGGGACCGGGATAAATGTTTAAATAAACTGAAATTTATCCTTGAGCGCATAAATTTGTGGAATGTATACAACATTGCTGAAAGTTTTCCTCACTGTACAGACAGTAGTATCAAGCGAACAGTAGACACTGTGTTTCGTAATGTAGTTTACAAGCACGTCTGTCAGAGTAGGTGAGTGCCTATAGCCTAGTAACTCGTTTGTAGAGAAGACAAACGTATTTCACATCTGAATCTATGTCCTTAATCATATCTCCTGACTATCTGACTATCTTTCAACTTCCAAATTCCTTCCAGCTTCCATCTTCCAACTTCCAAATCTTCAAACTTCCAACTACCAACCTCCACCCTCCAGCTTCTAATTTCTAACTTCCAACTTCTTACTTCTAACTTCCAAATTCTAATTTGTAATCTTTAACTTGTAACTTGTAACGTTTAACTTTTAACCCTTAGTTCTCGTTACAAGTTACGTCTTACCAGAAGTTTCTTTTTCTTAACATTGCTGCTTAATTTTGTTATTGAGTAGGTTAAGAACTGTTACATTGTTCACATTTATCGCTTACAATTGATTAGTTTGGCATTGAAGTAATGTTCCACATAACCCATAACGCAAAAGCAAATATTATTTCAATTATTCCCAAGTACAAATCGAAGTTTTTTTTGTAATGTACCCGCGTTAATTTTCAATGTAGATTTTTGTGCTGGTATCGCGTTTCAAACAGTGTTTAATTTGTATGCATGACAAATATTTAAGTAGTTAATTGGTTACATTCATTAATAATTGTTTACTACGTACACATTCCACGAGTAACGCGAGGGATTATCGTCGCCTGGTAAAACCATGTTTGGCAAAAACATTGATTTTGATTATTTATTGTTTATAGGTCTCTTAAAACAACTTCGGTAATGCTTTCGTAATCAATCAATGACGTGTTTACGGTCCCGGCCAACCCGAGCAGGTATCTGAATTAGCCACGGTCGCTGGTTGGCTGCCGCTCACCCACCCGTGACGGAAGCATTACCGAAGATGTTGTACGACGAGTATAACAACGTACTTGCCACCTAGGTCATATGACGTCCACTGGTGATTGGAGGCAAGGACAAATAGGAAGATAAATACAAACGTGTTAACGGAAGAAAGTGAAAATGGGAGGACTTTTAATCCGTCGCCTCTTACGAGTGGCAAAGTCACCCTAAGAAAACTTCTACCCTGGACCCAAACGGCGAGGGAACGTGATATTAAAGAATAATACCCTTTACATAAAGTGGGAGAGGTGGGTTACTGAAACAGGTTTACAATATTATTTGTAAAACTACGTTTATATTTATATTTAATATGTAAATATTTATTTACTTTATTTAATTATTTATTTAAATAATAATATTTCTATTCCTTATTTAATATTTAACTTTTACCTAATTTAAATTAAATAATGCCTGGTATTAACACGACCAGCTAAATATTTAGGCTAACTTGTCTTCTCCATAGCATCCTCCAATGAAAAGCGTTGTTTCCATTGAGTAAGCAAGTTAGCCCCTGACTATATATTTAGTGCGGACTGCCGTTATACTAGCCTAATTCAATTGTATTTCCAAATCAATTGTTTTATAGTATAATAATTATATATGTGGAACTCGTAATTGCTACTTGACTGCGAGTATGTGCGTTTTTAGTTTGGGCACACAGAAGCTATAAGTCCTACCACCAGACACTGGAGATCGTGAATTATCAAAACCCCAAATTAAGATTAGAGACCTACGTTTTGGGGCAGGTTTATTCCACAATATTATTTATAATCTTTCGAAGACACGACAAAATATTTTCGATTGGATGTTATGATATGTGAATTTGGCATACGACAATATCTTGATATTATATCCTGCATTCTTCAGATATTAATATTGTATTGGAGACGAGATCAACAATTCATACTTATAGGAATGTGTTTTACAAACAAATCTCGATATATTTCACATTATGTAGTATTTCATGCATAATATAACACATTTAATCGTTAAAAATGTGTTTTCCAAAAATATGATAATAAGTTCGAATTCGTCAGCTGGTACGATAGAAAGTGCAACATCTTAAACTCTTACTTAGTTATGAATGCGCATTAGGGAAACATCTTTATATACAATGCGCATTCAACACTTATTATTACATATTCAAGGCGTGCCCTCAAATAGATCGAACTGCCTACTTAGCAATCATGTATACAGAATACATTTCCTGCGACCTGGTTTCGCATAATTTGGGATGCATTTTATTTTCTTCGTTTCTCTGACTTGTATTCATGGGGATTTATTTATCTAAAGATCTACAATTTTCAAAACACAGCAGATAAAATCTTTTTGGTAATAAAAGATACCAAACAGCTTTTATTCGAAATACACATATGTAAATAAAGAATTTTTTGTTGTTGATATGACTAACAGTTTTATTTTTACGATAGGATGAGGTGGATAGGCCGTTTCAAAAACATATCTTGCATGTCTTATTCAGTTGGCATCTTGCCTGGAGGTTTATAATGCACATTACACAATCAGATCGTGTACTATATACGGCTTTTACAAATCGACAGCTCGAGCACGACTATTTTGTTGCTTGTAATGTTACTAACATCTGGCAATGCGTCGTTTAGATACTAAATAAACTACAACACTACAACCAATTAGTAACTATTAATAATGTTATAATCTTTAACAATAGTATTGTCCTCTTATAAATAAATGGATTTTCAAAAATTCTGAAACCCATTAGCAATTTATTCAAACCGCAAACCGAAATATTTTGAAATATATCAAATTTAAGATGCACAATAGTTAAGAATTGCACAGTCAGTGGGCACGATGGCTGGATTCCGTGTAAATTTTGAATTAAGTATTATTGTAAGTGATGTAAAGATATTGTGTCAAAGAAACTTTACTGAAAGAACACGTGGATTTTAGGAACAGATTATTTTCTTCTTCTGGGCTATTTCGTCGTGTCGGTATCGAGTTTTCACTCGAAGTTTCGCCACCCATGTTGGTGGCTTTCTCAAGACTCAAGAAGTCTTGAGAAAGCCACCAACATGGGTGGCGAAACGTCGAGTGAAAACTCTATACCGACACGACGAAATAGCCCAGAAGAAGAAAATAATCTGTTCCCATCTACGGGTCGTGAAAGCCTCCAACAACTTATCACGTGGATGTTGTTGAATTATCATACATAGGCCTATGTAGGACTTTACCTTAACTTCAAAGATACAACGAAACTGATCTTAGTTTATTAAGCACGTTCCAGGGTATAGGTCTGCTTGTGACGACGCAGCTAAGAGCATTGGCACTATATAAACCAGTAGTTAAATAGCAATACACTTCGACTAACTCTATTTGATGTATGTACTCGGTTCATACGTTCTAGGGCATAGCAGATGCACTGTGTCTCTGAACACTATTGTGGGTGAACTGCCAACAAACCACAAATGGAGTTTCAAACATAATTTGGGAGAACACAATAATAGAACATTGTGGTTCTTAATTCAAATGTTAGTGAAACACTGTTGTGAGTGGAACAATAGATGTTATAATGCGCAATATTGCAAGTCCCGTTGGTGTAGGGATCAAATCGCTCACCTGGCAAATGGGAGACCTGGGTTCGATTCCCAGTCGGGGTTGGGTTTTTAATTTCTGGATTTCACAGCTGTGATTCTTCTTGAATAAACACAAATTCAGCTTAAAAACTGCGCAACCAGTTGGAGTGCTACCATTTTTTAATGAAAATGCCTACCAATGATTAAACCAAACGATAGCGTGTGCCACAACCAAAATGATGGTATACAACATGCAATAAGAATTTGAAGTAGAAAGTTTTAACAACAGCTAAACAAATGCAACTAAATCAGCAATTGTTCTAACAAATTAGAGTGGATTATTTCCAAGCAGAAATTCTACATTATGTACATGTTTACTGCGGACTTGTATTCTGTATAATAAGATATTGTGGGTTCAACGTGCATATGTCAACACTGATTTTCAAATTATTTACATTATACAAAATACTGTGGTCATTTTAAGAACCTAGTAATTGGACTGTTCACTGTTCTTTGTCACAACATAAAATTAAAACGCAATATTTCGAACCCTGATCAGAGCTCTTCAACAGGCGAAACCACACTCCTGTTGAAGAGCTCTGATCAGGGTTCGAAATATTGCGTTTTAATTTTATGTTGTGACAAGGAACAGTGTACAGTCCAATTTCTAGTTTCTTATAGCGTTTAACCTGTTCTACTATGTTTTTTTTTTGGTCATCGTGACTGTTTAATTGTCAATTAATTGTGATTATTTTTACATAAGCGATATATGCTTTAAGCTTACATCACATGAGTGAGCCAGGTTTGTAAACCTGTAGGCCTACTCGGACAAATTGTTGAGATTGGAAACTAAATGACAGCCTCGGTAATTTTTACACAGTTTAGATTGGGGTGTGGCCTACATATTTAGAATGCCTGGCCACTACTCGCGTTACGCTTTATTAAATTTCCTGTGTAATGAAATCACGTTTGATTAATTGAGCTTTCAGCGATTTTATTTCTCGTAATTTAATTGGGCCTATTGTAGTACAAACATTCGCATCCACACAATACATAGACTAATAGCTTACTTTTAGCACACAAAGTCTACTGACACATGCATTTTGTACACACATACTCAAGACATGTTATCGCTTGATTTTAATTGACATATTGTGTGTTCAATACGAATTAAATTGCCCACATTTGAAATGCTACCAGTCAATTAAGTCGCAGGGTTAAGAGTACGAAGCTCTAAATAGGGTTGCAAGCCACACCAACGGTATTCACTATTACATCTGTATTTAAGATATAAATATTTAAAATTTTCTTTCGGTTCTTCACACACTGAACACGAAACAACATCAAGAGAAAATTAAATAACTCCTTTTGGGACCATTACACACAATGAAATTAAAGAAAATATAAGATTGTGTTTATTCGGCTTTACTAGCTGTTATGGTCGTACATACACTTACAACTTATTACTATCAATTAAATAAATATAAATTTAAAATTCTTACAATTAACAATTTATTTTTACTATCAATTATTATGTTAATACACATATTTTACTGCTTCTTATTTAATCTAGAAATAGATTTATACTTTCAAATACTTATTTTTATTTTTATTACAATAACGTTAACACACGCAAAACACTTGTAATTTAACTAATAACTAATAGAAACCCCTCGTCTTCAAAATTGAATGAGTTGAAAGCAAACATGCAGCCCCTTAGATCTCATGGCTCCCTTACCACATTAATGCGGCACAATTTAATTAACCTAACTCGGGAATTAGAAGGGAAAGCTATACTAAAATACTTTCCAGCCCGTATGCGCAAGTTCTGTGCCTACCTACTTACCATGGTAAGTCTGTATTTGGACGTGCGAAAAGTGAGCTCGTTAGGTTTGAGATCGTAGCTACGATTGCCTCCCTCACGGTGTACGTGTCCTAAGTGTAATCGCACCAACGTGTTGCTTACTATACGACCTGCTGCTCCGCTAAGTTCAAAGCTTAACTCTAATTAAGCTCATTTCATTCAACGATATCACGTGACGCGGGTTGTCTCAGATCGGCACGTGGATGTATGAAATCGTCACTTGACATCACATTTACACGGCGAAGAATATTGTAAGTAGGTCGTTGAGAAGAACTGATGTTACAAAGTGGGGGAAACAGTGACATAAGCCGAGTTTTGTAAATGGTAGCGATATTTGTTAAGTATTCACTAATTGCTTCCTTCGTTGTGTACGATAAATCACTCTCGTAATTTAAATAAAATGCAACTGCGTACAAACGTGCTGTCTGAATTGAGACGCGCTGCCAATCTTAATGTTGAAATCAGTTGCTGCATGTTAAATCGACCAATGTTTCAAGATATAACGATGCGTCCTATCGCACGCTAACATTTTATGGGCGATATTTCAATATAAATTTTCAATTTGCATCTTCTTCACGACGTGGAATTCCTTTTATCGCGCCAATACATTTATGTTTTCTTTACTATTCAATTCCATGTATTGATGTGTCTCTTTTATTAGGTGGTATGATGCAAAGCATGTAGCGACCTATCCATTATGTATTGCGGCCCGTAATCCCCGTTTGGACGATGTGCTTCAGAAAGGTCGTTGCCGGACAGGAACCCGTAAATAACCTTTTTTATAGCGGCGACATGTTTAACACCGGTCCACAGGGGTAGATTATAATGTTTATGCCATTAAACATTTAAATTTACGATTTGTTATGAAAGCCTTAATTCTAATTTCACGAAAACCCAGACACTATTTTCTGTTTATATTATTATCTCGGGTACTTGCTGATAATCGTACAATGGGGGAATGCAAATAAGATGATAGTTTAATGATTGCGGCTTCATTGTGCGTAACCGGTGGTTCGTGGAGGACCGGAGCGGCGATCATGGTCGAGATCACAGGGGTACAAAGCTGCACACACGTGGCCCCCAGTCCATGAAACGGAAGCGAAATTTCCGGCGTACCCGAGTCGGGCTGTACGTATGACACGTTATTATACTCATTCGTTTCAGATGTAGCACTGATGTCCGACGCTTGGGGTTAAACCGTTCTTAATCTAATGAAATATCTACGTGAACTGAGGTAACCCCTAGAGTAGTTGCCCTCACACGTTCAACTCGAGTCTGAGCTGATTCAAAGTGGTTTATAATTTAAGTTAATAGATATATGTAAACACACAATAGCCTCTCTAGGTATATTCTGACACTTACACAGAACAAATTATGGATCTTAGATAAGGTTAATTACTAAAAATGTATTCGGATTAAAACTGCTAGTCGTAAAAGGTTTTTGTAGCAAGTTATAAACGCTCGATTTTCGCCAGTTACATAGACAATAACAACCACATTCTATATGAATTTCATAACACTGGGTTCGTTATTTGTGTGTATTTTGGAAAATGAAGAAAAACTGTAACGCGTGTTTGAGATAAAATTTGGGTAGAAGAAACAACAAAATGTTGTTAATATTTACTCAAGGAAATGTTTTATACAATAAAAGTGTTTGTATTATCTTGTTAATAACAATATTTTCATTTTGTTTGATAATTTACAGAGCAAAAAAATCTACAAAGAAAGTTGTATTGTCTCATGAAATTCTGGATAGGGTACTTCTAAATTAACTATACAATCGTCTCACATTTATAGGTCTCTAAATTGCTGGAGAGCATTGGTTTATTTCGTAAAATTGGGTCACTTTTGATGAAATTGCATTGTCGATATGTATTTGACTGCTTACTTACTAAAAGATACGTTCTTCAATGGAAGGTATCGCGAGCATAGAAAACAAATAGAGCTGAACTTACCAGTTTTGCCAAAATAACTTATGCATATCTTCACTTTCTATCTTATTCAATCCTTACTTTAAACGTTTTCGTTTTTATTAATAAGGTATTCTTTAGTGTGCTGTTATATAGGATGGTAGAATATTCTCTAATAAGCAAAAGCTTAAGAAGTTTATTAGTTTTCTTTTGGGCTGTGGTGACTATTTGTTGTCAGTACTGAACAGTGCACACTCCCATAAAATAGTGTGATGCTCATATCGAGATACCATGACTAGTTATAGCATCTCAATGTTTAGTGAAAAATGCAATCTGTTCGTCCGAGCATTGTTTTTTATTTTCCGAAAAGTAACAAACGTTTTCGTCAACAAGAGCGATTAAACTCGCGTTTTCTTTATTAATAATTAACACGAATCATACATGGTCAAAACATTCGATTTCGATCTACGTAAACAAAAAGAACTTTCGTTTTAGTAAACATTCTAACAAATTATCTTTTAATTGAAAATATTGAGGGACTTTAAAACATTTCGGCATCAATGCAGTCTGTATTACTGAAATCCGCATGCATGTATCACAAAAGCGATGGATAAGATTTCCCAAAATGTCAGAGTTCATAGAAATACCCCTTGAGTGTATTGTAATGAATTTTGTACGACCCTTCTGAGAGTGAAAAAATGTGCGCGGCGCAACGCTTTGTGTTGTGAAAAACTTGGTGTCGTTGGCGCTAGATTTATTACTCGGTTTCTGTGTTTGCATTCATGCAGCATTAACGATCCCACTCTTCAGACTGAAGCGAACTCACCGTTGTTTTGTTTTATTTTATTTATTTACATTCATAACACTGGATGAGTTGGAGCGAACAAAATATAATCTCAACACTAAAATTATGCAAATATTAGAGGTATAAATCTGATTAAGAAGTTTATTAGAATTTCATTGTAAAAAGAGGTTACCGTAACGATCATTTTAAAATGTTCGTCTTTAATTGAAATTCCATTTTACTTAAAATATTATGGAGTTTCACTGATAATAATATCAATGCAGCAAATTATTAGCTGTCATTGGGAAGAGTCACATACTTTAAATGTGTTTTATATGAAAATGCATCATATCACAAAATGCCTAGTTCTACCCATTTGTGAAATATCTTACATTTTCACTATTGTCAAACATCCGCGTTCTCTATGACTAAATGACATACTATCACTTCCTGTGAAATGTGCAGTAGTAGTATTCTAATTGCATTATTTATCCATCTAATTAAGACAAGTATGGTTATGAATAAACTTACATACTAAACGTTTTAAAGGGCGCTCTTATAATGAGCACTGGCACGTGAAGTGCGCATTCACATGTCACTCATTATTAAGAACAACACCGTTATATGCAAGAGTTTCATAACTGCTGCTTTAAACGTTTTGACTAAATAATCAAAATGTATTTACATTAACAGTGGCTATCACAAACACACATAATAAGTGGTCTAGTTTAGAAAACAGAGTGGTGTATAAAATGTAGTAAATGCAAACCCCTATTGCGAGAAATCACCAAGATGTTTACTTATGGAAACAGTACAGATTATTAAAATGAAGGCGTACATTAATTTTTTATGTTTAGATATAAAAAAAGACTGTTTTAAAAAACAGTAAAACGTTGTAGTAAGTAAATTGTTATGTTGTTTTTTAATTAATTGGAATTCAGTTATTGGAAAATAACACCGCTACTTATACTACTTATATTATAACCGTGCATTCTTGATTTTGAACGAAACCAAATACCGTACCCATCATGGTACAACTTACGATATTAAGAAGTGTTTTTAATAATAAAAAAAAAGCGGATTTAATATTGCATACACTCACCTGTATCCGTTAAAATTCAATAAGGATGAAGATTAAATTCATCTTTGTAATCTAAGAATTCGCTAACGTCTTTCTGAAGCGTTTTGTAGGTAACTGGAATGTTCGTAAGGCTCTCCACGGTTGACTCTCCGAGAATTCACGTACAGATTGTGTGTTTGTCAGTTGTAAATTTTGTGCAGTACTAAGTAATACGCTTATAACGTTAAAGGTTTAATTAAAACACCAATGTCAATATTTTGTGATTTCAGAACTCTAAATATGGCAACTGTAATATTTATGTTGAACAATACTCCCCCTCTCAATCCGTCCTTTGAACATATACCCCAAAGACATATGATAGTATAAATGAGAGTTATTATCAGAAAATGTTATTAAAATCTGCTACAGATGTTTAGCTGTAAAATTAAAAGCTCACATTTTTGTGACTACTTGTGTCGTCAAATGTAGCGCACAAAGTAGATATTTCAAACATAATGAAGCTGAAGCTTGTTGTAGGAATTCTTTCAAATCTTCATTAACACGAACAAGTTGGGTATAACCACGTCACAGACGATAAAACACTGAAGTTTTGGGAAGGGTTGAAGGTTAAAGTCGATCGATGAAGTGAACTACCCATTCAATACAACAACTAAACTGTTCAAATTAAATGGACATGAAAAAATACTTTTTTTTATTCTAAATTATGAATTTCACGAATTATTACATGTGAGTAGCATTTAATACTGAACTTCTTGAAATTATATATTTGTTTTTATTAATAAAGTTTATTTAAAGTTTCTTATTTGAGTAGATTTGACGTAAAAGTGACACACCAACGCGAATATCTCGAAAACGGATCGCGTTCGATCATCGTTTTCAAACGTATTCATGTTAGTCATGAAGTTATCTACATTAAGGACAAAAATTTTTTACAATATATTACTTTTTGAAGGTGCTACGCAAAGTTATACGGTTGAAAGTGTAGGTTTTTGTTCAGTTACAATGTATAACATAGGGAATTCCAACGCATTTCAACACTCAATAAATAAAAAACTAATAGCGGTAGGTGCATATTTTTTTCTACAATATTCACAAGCTTAATTTCAACTTGCAGTAAATACAATTTGAATGATTTATATTACATGTGCAGTTATCATCGATCGACTTTAAGACAAAATGAAGCAAGTAAAGACGTTCCGTTTTGACCCTTGCACTTTAAGTATATTGTAATGATTGACCGTATAATAGAACCGACACATAAACGCGACAATACCCGCAAACCAATTTTTATTCAAAAATATTTTTCTTAACCAAAGTGTTCGTTGAATTCAATGTACAGTATTTACAAGAATATTTACACCATAAATATACATATTTTTTCAATTAATCAGATTTCTTTTATTTATTAAAGTATCAAATCATTCATCAGAGTATATTAAAAGTGTTGTTTGATGAAAAATAATCGGCCGTCAAACGATTGTGACAATGCCATAAACAACCCAGCGCTATTAATCTTGGCTTACGTGATTGATTTTGAGGGATGGTACGCTTCAAATTTATGCCGTTGAGGGGTAATTACTGAATAATGTTGAAGAATGGTGAAGGGGAACCCTTTATTGGTATGCAATCCAATCGTATTGATCAGTATAGCTGGAACTAGCGCTAAATGTGAAACTCAACTGAGGAGGTAAAATATTTTGAAACCTACAATAAGATCTCTTCGTCTGACGCTTAGTAGACCGGAACACACATAGGGAAACCCTCCCCCCCCCTGCGGAATTTTGGTGACCTATATATTATGATAGAATGATAAATTTGGAGTAGAATTTGACTTGTTGGCCACATGGCCAGTGGTGGGTGTGGCACCCAGGGGTGCCCAACGGGTGAATTTTGCTGATTTTGTGACCATAAATTATTTTTTTACAGCCAAACCAATAAACAAACTTCAAATGTGATTTTAGATTCGTGTTGAGAATCACAAAGTTAATGTCATCCATATTTTTTGAACCCCAATATTGCCCGGAAATCAAAATTTTGATTTTGGGGTTATGCCCCTAAAATGGTCAAAAATATCTTTTTTCAAAAACATCTTCCATAATAAGATACTGTTGTATATTTTAAGTAAAAATTAGTTTGTTGGCTACTTCTCAAGTCCTGGGTGTGGCACCCAGGGGTGCCCAGAAGTTGCATTGTTCTGTTGATTTAATTCTTACCATATTTTTTAACAGCTAAACTAATAATCATATTGCCCATATGATTTTATATTCGTGTTTTGAATCAAAAAGTTAGTTTTATTCATATTTTTTTATTTCCAATATTGCCCGGAAATCAAAATTTTGATTTTGGGGCTATGTCCCTAAAATGGTCAAAAATATTCTTTTTCAAGAAAATCTTCAAACATTAAATACTTTTGTATATTTAAAGTAAAAATTAGTTTGTTGGTCACTTCTCAAGTCCTGGGTGTGGCACCCAGGGGTGCCCAGAAGTTGCATTTTTTATGTTGATTTAATTATTACAATATTTTTTTACAGCTTAACTAATAAAAATATTGCCAATGTGATTTCAGATTCATATTTGAAATTACAACGTTAGTTTAATCCATATTTGTTGAACTCCCATATTGCCCGGAAATCAAAATTTTGATTTTGGGGTTATGTCCCTAAAATGGTCAAATATTACCGTTTAACAAAAAATCTTCAATAATTAGATAGCACGATATATTTTAAATAAAAATTAGTTTGTTGGCTACTTCTCAAGTCCTGGGTGTGGCACCCAGGGGTGCCCAGAAGTTGCATTTTTCTGTTGATTTAATTTAACAATATTTTTTTAGAGCCCCACAGATAAATAAAACAGAGTTTTGATTCCATATCAGTGTTAATAATGTCAAATCTAGCTTTATCCGTATTTTTACAGTTTTGAAATGTGCCCGGAAATCAAAATTTTGATTTTGAGGTAACTGTCTCCATAAGAAAACCAATGGCCGTAATTGCCATAAATCTACAATAAATTGTATACAGTGCAAAAGTAAATAAACTTGTTAAATGATCAGTTTGGTTGATAGGTGTGCCCAAAGGGCAAATTTGGATGGTTTTGTTTTCACCATAAACTCCTTTTTTACAGCCAACAAACTGATTAGTATTTGTTAATTTTGACTTCATATTCGTGTTTAGAATAACATGAGTTTTAATCTACTTGTATTTTAAATACAATTTGCCTCAAAATCAAAATTAAAATTTCAATGTTGCTATAATTTCCTCGAGAACTGGTCAAAAAGTGGTACTTTTCTTAGATCTTCAAAAGTTGGCATAAAGTACACCTAATTTATATAAACATTTAAAACGCATTTACATTTCACATATATATATTTTTATTGATAACATTTATTGTCTGTTATGAGGTTTTGGAGGGGGGGTTGTCAAGATTTAATTTTGAGGTTATGCCACAATGCGTTCATAACGCTTTCATAAATCCCTACTTGTTACCAGGCGAATGATTGTATGCGTATGCCATGATGATTAGTTACTTGGTATGGAGTACTATCAATTTTCAGTCGGTAGTGACTAGTGGTTTACTCGAGAACTAAGTAACATTGTAGATTTCGTGCTTTATGTTTTCTCATAAATTGTAGAACTTTGTTCATGATGGTGTGAAGTGACTGTAACACGTAACATAATGTAAACTACTTTGCTTTATCAGAGAGTGCTGGATTTCCGTTCACTTGTTTTAAATTAACGCAAAAGACAAATATAATATAATTATTTTGAAAGTGATGTATAGTAATTTGGTGTGTAAGTTTGTGTAACTAAAATATGAAATCAATACCCAAATTAATAATTTAAAGTATGCCTGGTGCATTTGAAATCATATTACAAAACGTGTATTGGAGGACAATAAGAAACAAGGCCAAAAGTACGCGAGTTTCAAAATTGTTTGTAAACTAAAATAAATATTACTATCTACATAGTGTGCAATTTGTGTGGAGTATTAAAAAGTGAAATTTATTTTACGTTAATGTTATTAAGTAGGCGTATTTTCTTTATAGCACAATGGCGAGGATTATTCAAAACAATTCGATATGATACCAAGATGTGATGTGAGTGCCTACTTTTTTTAGTGTACACGCGAAATTGAATTGGTTGTGATCTAGAAAATGTGTTAGCCATCATGATCGATGCTTAAAAAACTACCGTAACAAATCGAGTTGGATAGAACATTGAAAATCTAAGTGCCCATTTTAATAGTTTAGAATATAAACGAGATAATGAAATGCTTGTTATCTCCATTAATGTATTGGGCACGTACTCATTACGGGGTACGCACAAAATACTGTTGGTCAGAATCCCATTTTGCAAAATACATTGCGATAGAAATGTTGCTGACAATGAAACGCGGACGCCCATAAACATTTCACAGATTTCTGGCGATAAGATAAGCCCTGTTTTTTGGTCACGTTTACAACGGCCACACACACAAGTAACAAAGTAATATACAAGTAAAATAAAAAAGTATAGATGATGCTGCAACCGAACCAAAATACAAACTTCTATTTATAAAAATCTCAAATCAAGATTTGATAGAGTATCTCAGTCGGTTTGAGTATGCAAGAAAGTTACCGTTGACAGAACAATCAAGAGATAAAACTGAAAACAGAGTCTTGAACACATGAAGCAACCTTTGACTTTACGAGGACCATCAACATAAAAGCAAATACACTACACAATCAAACAAATATAATCAAGCAAATATATCTACAAAATCAAATTTATCAAATAATAAATAAATATCTACAAAATCACATTTGCCCCCTCCCCCGCCTGCACCCTCTCGTAACAGACCAATTAACATACTTGTAATTATTTTTATAAATTAAGTGTACTTTATACCAGTCAGATCTAATGAAACATATCACTTTTTGACTAGGTCTGGGGGAAATTATTCCAAAATTTTGATTTTGGTCTTGGAATAATCAATATTTTGCGTACAATTTCAAAAATGAATGATTTTGGTCTTGGAGTAATCAATATTTTGCATACAATTTCAAAAATGAAATTTGCTTAAAACTGAGTTGTCATTCTAAAGATGAATATGAAGTCAGAATTAAAATAAACTCATAAGCTTGGTTATAAAATAAAAACTTTCCGGTGAAAAAAATCAGCCAAATTCACACTTCAGCCAACCATAAGAACCACACCGTCCATTTAACAAGTTTATTTATTTATAAATACCAATTGGGGGCACTGTATACAATTAATTGTAGATTTATGGTACAAACGGCCATTGGTTTTCATTTTGGAGACAATAACCTAATTATCAAAATTTTGATTTCCGGGCACATTTCAAAACTATGAAAATACGGATAAAGCTGGATTTGACATTCTTCACACTGATATGGAATCAAAACGTTGTTGTATTTTATCCGTGGGGCTCTAAAAAAAATAGTTTATAGGAAAGAAAATAAACAGAAAAGTGCAAAATCTGGGCACACCTGGATGCCACACCCACGACTTTAAAAGTGGCCAACAACCTAATTTTTACTTAAAATATATCGCGCTATCTAATTATGGAAGATTTTTTGTAAAAAAGTAATCTTTGACCATTTTAGGGACATAACCCCAAAATCAAAATTTTGATTTTCGGGCAATATTGGAAATAAAAAAATATAAATAAAACTAAATTTGTAATTATAAACACGAATCTGAAATCATATTGGCAATACGTTTATTGGTTTAGCTGTAAAAAAATATGGTAATAATTATATCAACAGAAACATGCAACTTCTGGGCACCCCTGGGTACCACACCCAGGACTTGAGAAGTGGCCAACAAACTAATTTTTACTCAAAATATACAACAGTATCTTATTATTGAAGAGTTTTTTGAAAAAATATATTTTTGACCATTTTAGGGACATAACCCCAAAATCAAAATTTTGATCTACGGGCAATATTGGAGTTCAAAAAATATGAATTAAATTAAACTTTTGATTCTTAACACGAATCTGGAATCAAATTTGTAATTTGTTGATTGGTTTGGCTGTAAAAAAATAATTTATGGTCACAAAATCAGCAAAATTCATCCTTTGGACACCCCTGGGTGCCACACCCACCACTGGCCATGCGGCCAACAAGTCAAATTCTACTCCAAATTCATCATTCTATCATAATATATAGGTCTCCAAAATTCCGCAGGGGGGGGGAGGGTCTCACTAATGGTGTGTTCCGGTCTATAGACAAGAGAGACTAATGTACAAACTAATATATCTCAACCCCTCAATACGAATTCCTGCCACCAACTGGGGAGCGTCATAATATATCATTATATCAGTGTTTGTGCAGTTGTATATAGGCATTAAAGTGGTCAATACATAAGTCTTGTTTGACTTGTTGAATCCCACATGATTCATGTACACAAGTCACAGACGATAGAATGGAGTTTCTCTTCCATTGGACAGAAACCTATATCAACGCTTTGACGCTCGTCTGTAGGCCTACTAGACTCCATCGAATCAATGGACCCGGCACCTCCACCAAACACGATGATTAATTTGACGCTCGTGTGTACTCTACTTTCTAACGCTATTGAATGGGACTGGCACCTACACCAAACACGGGAAATCATTTGACTCTCGTGTGTACTCTACTTTCTAACGCTATTGAATGGGACTGGCACCTACACCAAACACGGGAAACCATTTGACTCTCGTGTGTACTCTACTTACTAACGCTATTGAATGGGACCGGCACCTACACCAAACACGGGTAATCATTTGACTCTCGTGTGTACTCTACTTACTAACGCTATTGAATGGGACCAACACCTACACCAAACACGCGAAATCATTTGACTCTCGTGTGTACTCTACTTACTAACGCTACTGAATGGGACTGGCACCTCCACTAAACACGGGAAATCATTTTACTCTCGTGTGTACTCTTCTTACTTACGCTATTGTATGGGACTGGCACCTACACCAATCACGAGAAATCATTTGACTCTCGTGTGTACTCTGCTTACTAACGCTATTGAATGGGACTGGCACCTACAACAAACACGGGAAATCATTTGACTCTCGCGTGTTCTTTACTTACTAACGCTATTGAATGGGACTGGCACCTACAACAAACACGGGAAATCATTTGACTCTCGTGTTTACTCCACTTACTTACGCTATTGTATAGGACCGGCGCCAGCACCAAACACGGGAAGAAATTTAGCGGTCGTGTATATGTTTATAATTCAATACATTGTACAGTTCTGTTCTTTACTTTACTTTTTTACTTTATATTTGCATACATTATGTCAAGTGATATTGTACATGGTCAATGTTATAGAAATTAGAATTGGATAAAACGACTTCTTGATATAAAAATCTTATATACCAATAAACATTATAAGTTCATAGAAACAAATATTACACATGCAACATCTAGGCAAAATGCAGATGAAAAAAATCGTGCCATTCGTATATTAGGAGATTTTACTTACAAAGGAAGTGTTTTTCAATCAGTCATATACATATTCTGATCAAATCAGGGCCAGTTTCCCTAAACTTTAATCCGGCGTTTTTCTGTTAATTTGAGATCAAAAATGGCGCCCGGTAGAAGCTTCCATATATTTTGTATGTAGTGTTTGTTGAAACCATGGCAACCAATCCGAGATTAGTAAATCGACAGATTAAAAAGTTTGGTGAGTTCGGTCTTCACTCAACATTCTTAATTTTGTCTCACTACGACTGAACACATACTGATCATAACAAAGTAAATGCAATGTTTACTGTAACATTTAAATGATTCTATTTTGAAACTATGAAACACATCACTGTTCTTTATGTTTTCTTTGCATACTGGAAACCCATTTAAAACACGTTTGTTCGGCAATTTCCCGTCGAACGAGAGTCCATTGAATGCGTAAAAGCAACATAAATTGCCTGTTTGATATTGACAGCGTAACCGGCCGAGTAGTGGGCGCGTACGCATTGTGTATCTGACACTGCATCACGCGGGGTGGGTGCGTCCGAATGAGCTGTCAAAACGCGTTTGATTGAGTGTTTGGCCGAGTACAGAGCGCGCCTCGTTTTCTGTTAATTGAAACACGCATGATACAATTATGTGTTCGCTGTTAATGGTGCCTGCTAATAGTCGCCCAGGATCATTAATAATTGCATGCGTTTTCATTTTCTGTGTCAATTTTAACGTGTGAATTCGCATTGTCGCTGTTCTATAATGCGACATTGCAGTTGACTGGTAAAATAATGTGCCTCACTACAAAAGAAAATAGTTTTTTTTATTAAGTTTTTCTTTTACACAATAAAAAGAACAGAATTAAAAGATATGCTGCTATCAATATGTTCAGTTATCATTGGCAATTGTGTTTAAGTAGACGATTCATATCTGGAGGTACATTAATCCGTCAAACAGTTTGATAGAAGATAATGCAATTCAGTGTCATATATAAACATACTCTAGCTCTTAATTAACTTAAAGGATATGATAAATACAATGAAATCTGTTAGATTTACTTCCTTTTAACGTTCTATTTTTTTTCGTGTAAAACTGATTACGTTAGATTTGTTTCAACTTCCTATCTGAAAAAAGTTGCCATCGGATCTATATAATATGCAACAGTGAATTAGGGTGATATTTTTTTTTGCCTACGTGAGAAATGTTTTCAGGACATACGTGAATCAAAGTTATACTCAAGATGATATTAAGATAGTAAAGACCCCAACAGGGTACAGTTAAAAAGTGCTTTTTGTCGTTATTCTATCCAATCTTTCATTTGATCGCATTTTATGTGCTGCAATTCTTTTGACCTTTACGTTCTTAAATGCATAAAAGGCTGTGAGGTTTGTGGTTGTCTTGCATTGACTTGGTGACCTAAATACACAGTTGAGACTCATTTGAATTTCAATTCTGTTTCGGAAAACTAATAAGGAAACCTCTTGGATGTGAATAAATCAGAAACCAAAACATTTGTCTTCAAAGTGGAAACAACACATTTCTGTAAGAGGTTTTTTGCTCACGAATTTCTTGTTCTCTCCCGGTTTGGTTTCGTCTCCCAGTTTCACCAAGAGTGTTTAAGGAGTGTCTCAACGAAGCCGAACACAAGAAAACAAATGTGTGAATTTAGTGTTTGGAACCTGCAAAAGGCAATAAAAAGTGTCAATATTATAACTTTCCCACAAAGCAAATGATGAAATTCAAAGTACAAGAAACTCAACCTATTGAACAAAAGCGATCCTTTCATGTTTCATGCATCAAACAAACAAAATGCAACTTTGAAGTCGTTTAAAAGATAGTTTACATAATCACGCTTAAACATAGATCCAAAAAAATATTTTTTTCAAAGTAACTGGTTTGTTTAACGTTAGTTGGGTAAACGAAACCTGCTATTTATAAATATATACGCTCAGTTTGGCAAGTATCGCAGTTTTCTTTCAAATACGCATTCAATTGTCAAGTTATAACTTGAAATTGATATCGGGAAATATTCGACGAAAACTTTTCTCTTGTTCGATACGAATACCAGCCAGCCAGCCAGCCAGCCAGACAGACAGACAGACAGACAAACAGACAGACAGACAGACAGACAGACAGACAGACAGACAGACAGACAGACAGACAGACAGACAGACAGACAGACAGACAGACAGACAGACAGACAGACAGACAGACAGACAGACAGACAGACAGACAGACAGACAGACAGACAGACAGACAGACAGACAGACAGACAGACAGACAGACAGACAGACAGACAGACAGACAGACAGACAGACAGACAGACAGACAGACAGACAGACAGACAGACGAAAATACAGAACGTTGTAGGTAGAGAAGTTCCATTCAGATCAAATGAAGACCTTGTTCATGTTATTGGCTCCTACCAAATACAGGTTGATAAGAAGAGAAAGAAAGACTATCTCAAAATATCATCTCTTACTATAGAGTCAGCACAAATACTGGATACGGACCACCATTGTGAAATCAAGTTTACTTCACTGCAAATATCGACCATTCAACGGACAATCCCGTAACACACTTTTGACATTCTCAGTGGGTAAACGTGTGGTAGATTGGAATATGGGGCTCAAGGCCAAGGGGGAAACAATGATACGATCGAGAGTTTACTGTACATATTAGAACATTTTAGGTGAAACTGGTATTTCATCGGAAGAAAGAAACATAATGGTAAATTTGAGCATCTATTTAAAGGCTTTACGCCTGGTTTTGGCTTTGACTGTGAGTGAGATATGCGGGTAGTTTCGGTAGGGGGGGCGGGTGGGGGGGGGGGGGGGGGGTAGGAGGAGAGTAATGATCTGTAACTATGTAGGTTGCGCGTAGTAATAAACCACCCTCTTCTCCAGAGGATAAATCCAACCATAATAATTACTATTGTGATTATTTTTATTTCACAATGTGATTTGTGGCCGTGCTATTATATCATACCGCGCTGCTATTTAGTGGCTGGAGCGGAGCTCGGCTTCATAATGGGGACTCGGAGACTGAGGAAGAGCAAACTTAATGACAACGCTCTTGCTGTGTACTCATTGTCGACGGGAGCGGCTAATCTTTTTTCGCATCGCTGGGAAAAAAAAAACTTAAGTACATGTCATAATATATTTTTCAAATGAAAAAAGTTCTGAGCTGTGAAGAATATTTCATAGTTCATAAAGATAATACAATACGAAACTCTGAAAGAATCAGCATTGCTGAGAAAAGGCATATTGCCAAGTGTTGCTTTAAGAACGCAAAAGAGTTTCAGTTAGTTTGAAAGAATAATATGTATAACTTAAAGTTTATTAGTTAAATTAAAGCCATGACGACGGTTAAAGCATATTGAATTGGTTCAATAGTCACAAAATGATATTTGGTGTTCCGGGTATTTACACAATAACCTAAACGTTTTGGTCTGAGGGCGTTTTGAGGCTTTGTTCAGACCACACGTCATTGATGTGAACAATGGCATTTTAGTCGCTATAGCAACGAAGATACACAACCAGTACCGTCAAACATCCTTGACATGGAGTCAATTTTCGTAATTGACGAATCGATAATTAATTGATATAATGTAATTTGGGTTATTTGTATTCATAACCACCTACAAACGTGTTACGGTTAAAACTGAAATTCTGCAGTTCGATTAGAAGTGTTCATAGAATAAAGCATATGATATTAGTTGATCATAAAAATAAATATACTATAATTTTCACGAGTAGGTTGTGCGGCGCGAGTGAATTCATAATTAAATCAACTAAAACACGGGTTAAAGTTAATTGTAATGAGTTTAACCGTTTAAACGCATTACAATCAATATTCTTATATTTTACCGTAATTAACAATGGATCACTATATAAAAGAACATCAAACGACTACGTTGATAGCAAATGACAAAGTACAACGCTTTAAATGATTAGTCTGGTTCAAAACATATTCGCTTGACTAATTCGACTGTATTATGTTTTAACCGTATACATTACTTGCTGTAGCAGAGATTATGGCTTTCACACCATGGAGAGTAAGAAAATTGTTCAGCGAATGTGTTTCTTTACAATTGCAAATACCACTTTCTCAAAGCAAATAGAAAATAAATAACAAGGGGAGGTTTTTATGTAATTAAAAAAAAATGCAGCACAAATTTGAAAAATGTAAGAGCTGCTGATTAACAAAACCGACCTTAACTGTAAAGAAATTTAAAACTATTGAATAACTAAGAAGAGAATATTATGAAATGAATAATGAAACATCTATCTAACAGACAGCAATATAATGGGGGTACAAAAAACATTATCGCGCAACTCACAATTCCTAATTTTATAATGGTTTGATTTATTGTTGCGTGTGTGATATATTGTCCGCTTTTCAGTTTTAATCTGTAACTGAGTTTACAACAAGCCGCTTAAATGGGCTGTCAGCCGGTCGATATACTTGAATGACGGTACCAGAGGTGAAAGATCACGGTTGAACTATGCGTGCGGAAAAATCCTTTCTTCGAGGTATAGAAATATTTTACAAGAGCTCAGAGGCAGTACTTTTTTAAACCCAGGCATGCCAAAAAGAAACATAGGGCTTCATAGGAGACAAAAATCCTTATTATAATATTAGTAACTAATAACAATAATAGAAATAAAATCGGTCACGATCGAAGATTTATACATAATATTAAAATATAATCCACAGTTGTGTTTTGTTTTAGAAAGTAACTTAGACGGATTAAGTTAATTAAGGGCCGGTGTTTCAATGTCCAGTTAAAGTGTCAAGTAAATTTAACTGTCAGGTAAGCCCAGTTTGGTGTATTTCTATTGGCCGTTGTCATGGTGAAAACAATTTAACTAAAAAGTAGATTTTAACTGGACATTGAAATACCGGACATAAGTACAGTTAAGTAAACAATAAACGGGCGTTCTTGACATATTTTGTCCGTACAGCATGTTAACACTGGTTTTGTCCGAGTTTATAATCTAAAATAGCAATCATAATAGCACATGTAGTATATTATATTGTTTCTATTAACTTATTGAACACTAAAATAGCAATAATAATTATATACTTATAATCGTCCTAAATCAATAATTGATTATACTATTATTTGCACGTCATCAGAAAACAAGTTCGCATTTTTCTCTGCACACCCAGTGGAAGCCTCAAGGGGAAGAATCTTATTCAATACGTCATCGTCTGTGGTGACTCCATTTTGTTTTTAAAACAAACCACAGGTCGTATAAACGAAATAACTTTTGTGCTCAAGATTTTAAGACCACATTCTCCTATTACTCTATGCATGTAAGTTTGGCCTTATGCTATTTTTACAGCCGCCATAACAATTCGCAGCTCGAGTAGATGACGTTAGGCGTCGGGACGCCATAGTTGAAACGACGTCGTTCAACAACCAGCGTTTACTTTGTGTATAAGACGTATCCAGGAGGAAATATTAACTGTTACTCGAGAGCGAACTTAAAATGGACTTGATGGATACTTTCTTCGGAACATACGAAGGGGATATGAGTCTTTAAAACAAGAGGAGGCGTTTTAGTAGTCGAGGTTTACTGTAACATGATTCACGGACAAGCCAGAGACATAACCCAACCTTCATACTCAGGATGTTCGAAAAATATATCTTTTTTTAGTGGGCAGTATTTTTCGTTTATGATCACGAATTGAGTCAGCTCGATTTGATGGCAGAGATTTCAGTTAACATTTCAAAGACTCGTATTTTATGGTTGAAGTAGAATATTATTTGCAATAAAACGCGTGTGAGTGTAGGATAGGACGGCGACATAGGACAGCCCTCCCAACACAATCTGATAAATCACTTTAACTACTTGACAACGAGAATGTGGACGGTATAACGCCCTCGCTTGCATTCCGTGTGTGATGCGCGGTCGACCACTGCGCATGTATAATCTCCCACACCCCTCGCGATTACAATAGTTGCGCCCATTCAATTAGCAAAACTATCTGTGGACAGAGAGATCTATGGAGTGCCGTGTCCAATTAGATACAGTGTTAGTGGTAATCAACAACTCGACGGAAGTGACGCATCTTGTGACAGGACTAATCAACACTTACCCAATATGGTTAATGATTGTGGGGTTAAAGGAGATTGTAAATCACAGCTACCAAGTATGTCTGAAACATTGTTACGGTACTAATCAAACGAGATTAGGTTTAAATGGAATATATTATACTATTCCAGTGATCGTGCAATAAATCTGTTAGGTGATTGATATAGAGTTGGGCTTTGTTTATACACACGTGCCGTTTGTTTCAGAAAACGAGCTTTTGAAATATTATGTTTGGTGTTTTTTTTTTTTATGGGGAAAGATTTACAGGGTTCGTGTTTGCGAAACTTATTAGAGGATAGAATTTCATTGAGAATAATTTTTACTTACAGTAACAGCCTGCAATGTTTTAAAGGATCCTACTGTTGGTATAGCTCGTCCGTTATTTGTTGTGATTTTAGTCGATAATGGAGAAGCTTATGCAAACCTTTTAATTGCGTCAAGGTTTTGTTCCGACACCGTTAAGGGAGCAGAACGAATGCAGTCCAGGCAAATCTCCTTTCCATCCCTCGATATATCATTTTACATCCGTGACGCTTACACTTCATTTTATTGCCGTCAACACGAACAACGCCTATAACGTTCTTGACTGAAGTAGATTAAAGTATGTTTTCATAGTGTCTTTAGTTTCTTCTCCGAAAGAAGTATCACTAATTTTACCTTTTAGGGCAATAATGATGATTGATATCTACCAACGGACAAACGGACACAAACTAAAAAGGATGAGTTGTTGAATTCGCTAACATGGCACAGTTCAATGCTTTAAGCAAGATAAAGCCTACCAATAATGTACATTATCAAGTAAATACTAATGGCATATGTTGCTGATATTTGCTTATGTCAAACTGAAAAAACTAGTAAAAGATACATCACTAGCTCACCATGTGTAAAAAATAAAATTATTCAAATCACCCAACGAGATTATTAAACTATTGTTAAATAAGTAACACATTGAATAATATTGTCGAAGTGCTTACTGCAATGTATACATTAAAATACAAATTAAAAGATCATTTGTGAGATGAAATCAAATATTAAAACATCATCCCTGACTGACTGATATTTGAATACAGGACTCCTACTCTGACCGCCAGGCCCCCTCCCCCCCCCCCCCCCCCTTCACCCCCCTCCAGGACTGGTGAGGTGGTTAAATAAATACATGTTACATCTCGTTTATGTACTTTATAACATATGCATGAATGTGGTACATAACTGCATCCCCCAAAGCTGTGCAGGATTATCAGATCAAAGGCAGCAGACTCGGTGCAGTATTGTACTATCTACGTTGAGAGTTATTATAATACACATAAACCACATGTTAATTTACTACTCCTGGTTGTTTAGCGACCAAACGACCGCAAGGCAAGCGAGACAACTGGGTTAAATTCCCGATTGGGGATGGATTTTATTTCTGGTTTTCATTCAAAATATTTCCACCCAAGTGTGTTTCTCAGTTA
Source organism: Isoperla grammatica (assembly GCA_945910005.1). Lineage (NCBI taxonomy): Eukaryota > Metazoa > Arthropoda > Insecta > Plecoptera > Perlodidae > Isoperla > Isoperla grammatica. Next base: position 114,921,265 of record OX246737.1, read on the forward strand.
GTTAATTATTCCGTTTAATATTCCTTTTTTTCTATCTAGATAAGAAACAATACATAATGATCGATATTATTAGGGACTTTCTTATATAATACCTGAGATAACTAGATGGCTTTGCTGAGATGGTTGTGGTGTGTTTGCACTCATGTTACACGTTTCATGCAAAAGTAGCTGCTATTAAAATGTGTTTTGTTGTCTTGTTTTTGAGGTGTTCAAAAGGTGTATTTTATATTTCATTTTAAAATATATGCATTTTCAATGTTAACTTGAGAAATTCTATACATAAACTCGTTTAGAAACATAAACCTTTGTAATGCATTGCACTTCACGGTTTACGCACACAAAATCTGTTATATTTTCCTTGTTTTGCACGTTAGAAATAATCAACATTTCCAGAAGAATATATTACCAAAAAAATAACCTTTTCAAATAAATAGCAGTTAAGGCCTACTCGTTTTGAGTGCTTAGTAAAGTATGATAGTAAGTATCAACATTGCTGTGATGATGTATCCACTGGTTGAGGTATCTATGTTTATTTATTTACATTATACCCATTCGATGAATATATAGTACGAAAACATTTCTACGGTGAAACCAATCCAACGTTTATTTTCATAAAATAATTGTCAACGTTAATAAATAAACGTTGGATTGGTTTTACCGTAAAAATGTTTCCGTACTATACATTTTGCAACCAACAAAATCTAAGAAATCATAATATATAATCATAAATACGAAAATACAGTTTACATAAAAATTAGAAATTTGGAGAAAAGATAATGTGCTTACTTTGTTCGTATGAAACTGTAAAGTACTTCATTTAACTAGAACTAGGGTAGGAGGATGTGGGGGGGGGGGGGGGTTAGTTTGGATAATTATTGTCATCACTAATATTGTGAGTGTATTCTTGTATAACGGTTGATGGTGGTCGCATGTCGGGACCTCGCTATGATAACATACTGACCAGAGCTCACAGCTTCTGATTAAAACTTTGCATGATGCGACCAGAGACAACATAATGTTGAACTTTACGACTGACTTTATTCACAGTGGTTTTTTTAGTTATAATTTTATACATTTTGACTTTCAATAGCACAACTTCTATAACTAACCAAACGGCGTCATTACCTGTTATCTGTAACAAGTGTTTCTAGCGTTTGGTAGGTATAACCCTGGGTATAGGTGGCAAGTCAGTTTCAGATTTTCATGAAATTGTGGCAAAATACGGCACCGGTGAGACCTTTTGTATATATTATACATTCATAAGTATGATTTCAGAATGGTTAAACCATATGCACGCTTTGGTTTCAACCCCACGAACTTTTTTTTATCAAAAGTTGACCAAAAATCCATACATATATCCAATTTCTTTGTGTATTTTTGTTCCAAAGGTTTTACTTAAATTATTTTTTTCTTTTATGTGCACACACTATTGTAAATGTGTACATATCGAAGCGTTACTCCTGGGTTTTGAAAATTGTTAGTGTTACTCTCTTCCGAAATAAACTTCCAACTTCGTAATTACTGTAGTAATTCTTGCATGGAGGCTGCTCAATTTGACAAGGAACAGACAACGATGTTGTGAAAGTCCAGTGAATGTGGTTATTTTCGTACAAGGTTACAAGGAATCTACAACTATAAACGGTAAAACAGGAGCGGTTTAATAGATTCCATGTGTTTAAAGTGAAATATTGCCTAATGAAACAAAAATGATTTAATTTTCCACCGACGGTATAAAATGTATTATCGAGCAAATTACCAACACCCTCTGTGTTACAATTCTCGTTTAGCATCGCATTTGTTTTCAAGCATATAATTGTTTTACTGTTCATGTAATCCTACGAGACTTCAAAACTGTAATAATTTCATGCTCAATTAAACAATAGGCCAGTAATCCAGGTATAAGCCGCACAACAACGTGAAAGCCACGAATAAAACTCGAACATTGAAACAGGGTGATCAATTCTGCCTTTTAAATTGTCGCTGTAATTCAAAATGGACGATAAAAGTTATAAATGTTATGCATTTATCTCCACCGTATGGGTATGTGCGTTTTTATCCAACGTGTGTAAACAGTCATGCTTATTTAGCGGTGCGGAATTACTTTGTTCTCTTTTTCATTGTCAACTGGTTGTTACTGTTAAGTTTTAGCGATATTGTAACCGACAAAAGAATGTAAACATCTCTAAAAAAACTATTTTTGCCATCACGTTTATTATTTTCTTACATTATCGAAGTGGTTTCAAAATGAATTGATAAATCATGTTTATGAAAATTACTGTTATGAATATAACTTAATTTAATATAATCTAATATAATTTACAGGCAGTGGTTTTAGTCTCGTGTTTACGGTGTGTTAGTTAAGGAATACTGACCTACTTAACGTCTGAGTTTCCGCACAGTTAGATAAGCTTTATGACCGGTACATGATTTAAACACAGGGTTACCACAGTTTAAGTCGATTTAGACGTAGACTGACCTAAATGTTATCTTGGTCAATTTAATACATATTTCTTTATTTGTGAAGTGAACTATTTCTACTGTTGAGGAGAACGTTACTTATTCTATGTATCGCATTGACTTCCGAAAATTATGTTTTGCCTAGTGTTGAGTGTTCGGGGTAATTAGTCAAGCACATTTGTTTGAATACCATGATCTGATAAATGTAAGTTTCAGTATTTGAAAGTAAATAGAGAGCTTTTGAGCTGATAGAGATTACTGGTGTGTCTCAATAGCATTGAAGCTTGTGAAGTAGGCGTAACATTACACATTTCATTGCATTTCTCGTATATCTAAGTTGTATACGTGTATGCACAATGTGTGCTCATATATATAATTATAATATTTTGCATAGCACTATATACATTTGCATTTATTGTCATTGCTCAAAACAAAGAGACAGAAGAATAAAATACTGAAATATCACGGTATAAAAGTTGAAATACAGTTATTAATGCACATGAATAATGAATATTACTGAAATTACTTAGTGGTAGCACACGAGATGTCACACATGGTGACAAATTAAAGTAGTTTAATAATCATAATTCACATTTAGCACACCACTTCTGAGCCTCTATTCCTCAAAGTTGTCACTTTTTGACATATCTCACTATTATTGATATCTACATATAACTGTTATATGTATTATATATGTGTTTGTATAATTATGTTATATGTGTTATATGTATATGTATCAGTTATAGTGAGCTATGTAACAAAGTGATAACTTTCAGGAATATTGGACCTGGTGACAAATTTAACGAATACGGTAACAAAACGCTATCTCGGTAACTTTCAACAAAATCAGTCGGTTTCATTTGAAAGTCATATCTAACGCACGAGCTCTACTTAGTTATCGTGAACGTTATTCAATTGTTTTCACAACTTGTTAAAACCTCTAATTTATATTCCATAATAACCTTACTTCATAGAACACACTTATGTAATACGCGTGCTTTGCTGTAATATTACAAAATGATTATTTAGCCGTATAATAATTTCTTACATAACAAGCTTTTGAACACCGACTCTAGAGTAGTGTTCGCAATGTAAATGTGAAAGACATTTTCGTTGTGGTTTTACAAGCGTACGTAAATGCTAGCCAACAGTTTTAATTCCATGTCGTTTAGTCGCTTTGCAAGACTAGTATAGCTGCACACAGCATAATAATCCCTACCGCTGGCATGCGGTGTTGAAGTAGGTGCGAATGAACGTACTGAAATTATCCATGCAGTTGGCTTAGCGAGCTTCCATGCAAAGTGACATATTGTTACTTGCTTAGTAAGACTTCCGTTTAGTTTATCTGTCTGAATCTATGCATGCAAAAAAACAAATGTGTGTCGTTGCCAGAATACTGAGAACATACTGGGGCTTTATTTGCTGCAGGTTGTCGCATTATCAGAATTCAAGCTAGCTATGTTTAGTTTACCTCGGTTTCGAATGGAATAAAACCATTTCAGTTGTAGCTACCTCGTTGCATATTAACATAATTATGCTGTATTTTATCCAGGTATATACGATTAGCAACTGACTATGTGATGTTACATATTTTTTATACAAACATATAAGTATGTATTAGCAGAACTCTAAAATTATGAGACATTATCTCACGTTTATATAATATCAATTAATTTTCATCTCCAAAAATTGGTAGCTGCAGTTGTTCATTTATAACTGATATAGGAGCTTTGATAAAACTGCTTTCTTTTGTAAATGCTTTGCTCAAGCATCATTGTCGAGTGCTGCAAATCTATTTCAGCACGTTGTAGAACCAAATATTGTATACAACATTCTATTGATAAAACTCACGTTTAGTATTTCCACGCTATGTCGTTGACTCGTCGATACGATTCAACCCATCCTTATCCGTGAAATAAGAAATAGAAAATTCAGCACATGTATCGGCATTCCAATCGATGTCATCGTATATTTCACTGACATTCCATAGCGCGACGCAAGAGTTTTTCACCTTGTTATTTGCTGTAGATGTGATAAATGACATCAGACATCCACTGTGACGTCACAGGTCTACTTACACTTTAGTATGTGAAATACTTGACATAACGTCCGTATAACATGTTAACGCCGGTTTAGACCGAGATTGTATGATTGAGATTCATTCGATAAAATAATAATAATAACGCGACAAAATTCAGAATAAAAAATACATTAAATTAATACTCGTTTTGTGATACATTTTTTTCATTGCACTACTTTATTACATAAGTATACTTTTCATAAAAAAAGGAGAGGAACGAAATTTTGAATTGATTTTTAAGAAACAAATTAGTTTCTTTATACTTAAATTACTCTGGACAAATGAAAATCTGGGCCCCGGGCCCGGTATCACAAGAGGTACTAAGTCTGTTTTTAGGGCGCGACAGCGGCCTTATAAGTTTGCACCAGATTTATGTATGTATGTATGTATGTATGTATGTATGTATGTATGTATGTATGTATGTATGTATGTATGTATCCGTTCGCATTTCACGCGCGACAAGAAAGATGTATTTATTTGAAGTAGAAGATATTAACGAATATAAATGAAACTTGTCAATAATGATCTCAGTAGAATGACGTATGTGTTTTGTAAATCTCAATATTTTGAGCCGGGCGTAAGTACCACTAAGTGCAAGTTTTGTAAGACAACAAAATTTGTTACTTTGCACATCGCTACGGTTTTTTAAAAAATGTCTGCTATCAATTTTGCGTTATCATTATGAAACTCAAACTTGACCTGTAGTAATCCTTTGACTTTAGAATGGCGTAACATTTACATTTCTGACATTTGTATTTGAGACGCTACGTGTTACAGAAAATTCATTCAATTTTAAATTGTGTTTTTGGTTTTACACTTTATGGCCAATCTGAAGTAATGTTTATGCATTGTTACGAAAAATACGCATTCATGTTGTAAATCCAGTCGTATGTGATAGAAAAAAACAAAATTATACATAAAATATTATCCAGGGGTGACTAAACAGGTCAAGTTTTGGCCCGCATTTTGGGCTCGGCAAGATAAATGAATTTATTTCTGGTTGAAGATTGCAACCCATATTACTGATTTTTTGCATGGCATTTGTCACTAAAGGAATGTAATAGTATGTAAATTAGCAATGCTATTGGTTGAAGGATAGATGAATAATTCTAGTTTGAACGATCCTCAGCTCAGCCTCGCGCTATAAAGAACGACAAGTGGAATGCTCGTGTTTACGTGTGCGTGGACAAAATGTGGAATGACTGTTGTAGTACACTTACGCAAATGAGTCTTCCATTGTTAGATGCCCAATTACTATTATGGCAATGCAAAAACCGAGGATTTGTCCGGTGATACAAAAAGCAGTCTGGCCCAGATCGTATGTCGCCATGCTTCAAAGCCGGATTATATGTTAGTCACTCAACGATACTACCCTTGCAAAATGCATATGGCTGTTATTGAAATAAAACCGTGAAAGTTGTAATACGGAAAACTAAAACATGATATTAATATTACACAGAGCTGTATTTATTTGGTGTAGGCCTACACTGTAAAGTGTAGGCCTATATTACATACTAAGATTTTATTAAGTGTGTACAGTGTATCATTTTTTCTTTTTAATATTTGCGGTATGTACCCGATAGCGCAATTAGCAAGAGATTTGTATGTACGGCCGGAGTTAGAGCAGTTGCAACTTTGTAGTATACTTTCGTATGACACGACAGCGATTATCAAATTGGTTGTATTACTTTGAATATATTTATTCGTATGTAGGCCTATCACTGATTAATATTCGCAAGAAACCATGCACGTACCTCTCGTAACCAGAACATCAAACGACTTGATGATAGTAGAACCTTTATTAACAATATCGGTCTCTACAGCCAAAGCTCTTGCCATTCGACACAGAACAATAACAAAACATTTATTAAAAACAAAAATTGAAATTGAAGCAATTAACACTTAATGTATGTTTTAAAAAGCTAATAAGAAAGTGATGCCTAAAAATAGAAATAGATGAACCTAAAATGCATAAAAAATATCTTCGGTGAAGCTTGCACTCAGCTTGAATAATTTTCGAAACGTCTCGAAAAACAAGGTTCGTGTTCACCTATCAACTATCATAAGACCTATTACTCTGATATCTGTAAGATTGTAATAGGTCGTATAGTAGGAAATAGTCGAGTTATAGGTATGCTTCTTCATACGGTCCACTTTCTCCGCTTGTTCCATGTGATCCTCAAACCGGACAGTTGGATATAAAATAAACCCTTCCGACTTCCCCCTGTATGTATTTAATTAATTGAAGTTAATTGATATGTTGTGTGACGAAACGTCAGTAAACGGTGGCTTCACTGTAAAAGCACGCTGCCAGCTTATCGGTTAATGGCATCATGTTTAGTGGCAAGTGAATTATGAGGGTCTGTTTCATATCGGGGTCAGACACAGGAGGCGAAGAGGGAGGGGGAATCTTACCATGTGTTTATACAAAAAACGGAACATGCACCTAAATTATCGTATAGCTCGCAGTTTTGACTGTGTCGCCGTGATAGAATTCATTTTGCCTATCTGGACACTGTTCGTCACTATGTTCTAATGCCACAACAGTATGTAGAAACATTATCAGATTATAAATTTCAGCCCTTACATGACATGCATAAAGAAATTAATATATTCATATAGTAGAAATAGCATTCATTCTCCTTTTTGCAAGTCCAATTTACAGGTAAAAAATCATAATCCTAATGATGTCGGGATTGTTTTATGGGAGTTGTGTCTCAGGATTCTAATTATTTTATTTTTAATATTATTGGTTCACCAATAATAATTATTATTTTCATAATTTTGGTATGTAGTACGTGTCTTGCCCAAAAGTCAAAGTATCAAAGCATTACGTTTTACTGAATTCAAATTGTTTTATCGCACTTAGAACAATATCTACGAAATCTGTTATATTTATTGTTTCATGAAGTTTATGATCATTGTGCAATATGATATGTATTGTATGATTTTTTTGATGCACTCGTTAGGCCTACCGATTTCTATGTTTCCTGGTATATCGTTTACGGATTATTGCCATGTCCTAATTTCACCCATTTGTGTGGAATTTCTTGTGCTGTGAAAACAGATGCCTTGTGGTCCGCGTAATGGTTTGGTCATGCTATAATCGGTGGGGCTGACTGTAAGGATCAAATTTCATCTGGAAAGTGTCACAGAATTTGTGCCTGGCCGTGGCCGTTATGGTTTCCGATATTTATGTGGCGTGAGGGGGGTTGTTTCTTAAAATCAGTATGAGAACAAAATCCGTCCACATATGCAGTAGTCTTCACAGCGAGTGCATGGGTGCGTGTTGACTTGTCCATGTGATTTGTATAATCGACGATCTATGAGTGTGCTATCAACATTAATGAAGTGATTATTGGATATTGCGTTTAAGGTGTTCACTTCACCCTTGTGTGTGTTATATTTATTTGTCTTTGTTTGTGCACGTTGTATGAACACATGTGTAGGCCGTGTGATCGTACTTGTGCGACGCTACGTGTTACAGAAAATTCATACAATTTTAGAGTGTGTTTTTGGTTTTACACTTTATGGCCAATCTGAAGTAATGTTTATGCATTGTTACGAAAAATACACATTCATATTGTAAATCCAGTCGTGTGTGATAGAAAAAACTAAATAATACGTACAATTATTATTCAGGGGTGACTAAACGTGGTTTAAAAAAAATTGTTTGTTTTTTTTTTGATCGCGATAGCGGTCGAACGAAAAGTCCGATCATTTGAAATTTGGACCATCTACAAGCCTCGATGTGGATTTAACGTCATTAGTTTTGTGGACAAATCTGTTGAAAAGTTACAAAGTTACAATTTAATTATTACAAAGTTATTCCCAAACACAATGGCGGCAAAATGTGAGATAGCCATTTTTTAGTAAATTTCTAGCCGGTCACGAATATATAAATTTCAACGCGATCCGATGAGAATTGTAGGTACAAATTACAATTTTGTATTGCTTAATTGTAGTGAAGTAACTATGACAACGAAACATCCAAGCTATAATTTATATGGACAATCGATCTTTTATTGAACAATGGCAGGAAGTGTAATAACTATAACAGTAAAAACTCAAATCTTTCCACATTTTTGTCACTTTCATTGAACAATGACGATGGCTTTGAGAACTTTTCGCCAGAAAGTTCGTGGACATATGGACGCGCTCGTTTATCAACGCGTCAAACAGAGCGTTTTCCTAGTGTGAGTAGTCCATAAGTGCAGTATGTAGTTGAGACAGGGACTTACAAAGCCTGTCTGGAGGACTGGAGTTATAAGTAGTTCGGTAAATGAAATGGTGTACAATTCAATTTTATCCTTACATTTTGTCAATATGCGTAAACATTTATAATGATTATCTTATCACACTTTTTAGTTTTTATTATTGGTTAAATGGCAATTTAAAATCATAGCAGAAGACCGTTTTAATATTTTAAAATATGATTCATTTTTAAGAAATGATGGGTCCTATTTACGTTTGGGGAAAATGAGCTTCTATTGTTATATACGTTCCAATTCCATTATATATATTTTTTTTAAATTGATCGCGCCCTACAGTAAATGGCATAAGTCCATTTACAGATAAAATCATAATCCTAATGTTGTCGATATAGTGTTGTAAGAGTTGTGTATCACGATTTTAATTAATGTAATCGAATCATCGTATCAGCAGATTATTTTTAATCTCGTGGATGTTCTTTTAGAGCTAATATTACATCACCCTGGTATCTCGGAGGGCGAAATGTGTTTCTTTCAACTATTAATTTTTTAAAATATTTATTTATTTCACGTCGTTTTATAAATTATAACAAGTGACACTGTCGGTATTTGATTAGTTTGTAACATATGCCCCGGAAATGACTGGCGAGGGAACAAGGTCGCGCCAGCGACCTTGTTGGTATTATCTCTAAGACCGGCGTAATTTTGAACCTCTTATAAAACCAGGAAAATATCTTAAAACAGATTTTAAAAAATATTACTGGAATGCTCATTATGTCCTTGTTCTCACCAGGAATAAGTAACTTTCAAGTTATCTAGGTTTGGTTTTACAAGATGTTCAAAGTTAAGCCGGTCGTAGAGATAATACCTTAAAAAGACTTGGACCTTTTGTGAATCCGGGCCCAGTTCTATAACTGAATACCTACCTAGTTGAATGGTAATTTGTTTGATTCTCCTTGTTTTTGTCTAGAGCAATTTAAAAAAAGAAACTTATTTGTTTCTTAAAAATCAATTCATAATTTCATTTCTCTCCTTTTTTTATGAACAGTATACTAATATAATAAAGTAGTGCAATGAAAAATATTCATCAGAAAACGAGTAATTATTTGATTTTTTTTTATTCTGAATTTTGTCTTGCGTTATTACTATTAGTTTCTTGAATGTATCACAATCATAAAATCTCAGTCAAAACCGGCGTTAACATGTTATACGGACGTAATGTCAAGTATTACCATGTGTCTACTTTATATAACTTCACTAATCACATGTTACTAGTTTCAACAGTCATCAATCTCTGTCGAAGCCGGTATTTACATGTTATACGGACAATACGGATGTAATGTCAAGTATTCCCATAGGTTTCAACTTCAGTCGTTACCGTCTTATTATACTACTTGTTCATGGTATACACTGTATATTGATATGATATCTTATTTGGTCGTCTTTGTGTGTCTTCTTGCGTTGTGTTACCGTTTGTATGGTCGTACAAACAATACAATTTTAAACAATTTTTAAACAATTTTATTTGCAATTCAAATATAAAGTGTATTTATTTATTTTACAGGAAATCACGCTTATTATGGTGAAGATAAGCAAAGGTATCACGTCTCACTACCCAAACATCCTAATTTGTACGTATTCACTTGAAGTGGTTTACATCAGGATGGTTTCCTCTGCTAAATTGTTAATTATTATTAAGCGTGAAGGTAAACGAGAACTGAGAAGTTTGAGCAAAACGCATTTTGAATACATAATTGCGTTCACGTCCTACATGGACCGAGTTGCGGAAAATTTACTCGAACCTGTTTATGTAATATCTAATGTGTAGTGGATGATCTTGCGTATACCTATGTATTATTATTTTATTTTCAAATCATGTGAAAGTTAAAGGCAATTTTAGACTCATTATAAAAACCGCTTGAAATTAACGTATTTTAGTAATTTGTCTCTACAATGGTATTATTAAAAGTTATAGTTGCGTGCATTGTGGTTTCATACGAATTAAAACTAGATTAAAAACACTTAAAATATTTTAATCACTACGATTGTTATTGGTAACGTATAATAATTAACAACTATGTACTTATCCCCTGGTAACGAAAAAACTATTTGAAACTTTTAAGTTGGAAATTGGAATTCATAGTCGGCCCCTACACCTAGGGGCGCCTATTGTTACCAAGGTAACAATTGTTTGCATGGTTTTTCCCATAAACAAAACAAATCCATAGCAACAATGGGTGCCCCTAGGTGTAGGGGCCGACTATGAATTCCAACCTTAGAATCTAGGCCCCAGATTCACAAAGGTGCCTTAATTCCAAGACTAGTTTAGGCAAATCTTAGTGATATAAATCACGCTTATGTCGTTCTGCAATGTCATAAAGATAAAACATATTGTAATATCAACAATTTAAGCAAAAATATTTTGTTTAGTGAAATAATATTTTATGTGTGTTGTTTTATTTGTGAATGTGTAATAATACCCAGGGATGATTTATCTTGATTTATCTAGCCAGGATTTGCCTACTTTAGGACAACTTAGAGATAGGCATCTTTGTGAATTCAGGTCCAGTTTGTTAGTTCTTACAAAACAATGCCCGCATTTGTCACTTAGTATATAGCGTTCTAAAGATATTAATAAAAAAACTTTAATTTTGTGCGTTTTTTATTCTGAGATTATTACCTCACCTTTCCCTTGTAGATCAAGACCACATCTGACAACAATCTTTATCTCTAATCAAAAACCATATCTCAAACAGAAAATGAGACGTACTATCACAGACAACGGCCGTTATCTGTAGTATCAGGAATAACTACGTGGATTCGTCAATATTCATCAGTTTCTTGACTTCGTAAAAGCAAAAACTAACTTTTGTGAACCAACATTGTACTAATGCATTTGTATGCATCCGACATCATTGTTAGTAGGTCAGAGAGAACTAACTTGATAACAAGTTTCATGAGTCAGGTTGATGTATTTGCTCTTAAACGGATTATATAGCTGTTCTCTCTGTTATAAATTAAAAATGAATACATTTTAATTATTGTAAACACATTAAAAGTATTGCAGTTAGGCGAACCAGAAGGGAACCAGGTCACCAACAGCTGTCTAAATAATAAAATAGATGGGTAAGACAGGGAAAGGGAAGGGGGGTGGTGGAGGGGGAAAGGAGGAGAAGAAGGGTGGCTGGACATGTTAATTTATCAGAATAACGCGCATTGTTTAGGAAAAGGTGAGTTTCAACTGTTAAAAGATCGCAAAACGAAAGGTATTAGTAATATCTGAACAACGCTATACGGTATTAAAAAGTGGTTACGAAATAACCAACAAAAATTTCATAAAAACTTACACTAGTTAAAAAAAAAAATTCTTGCAATTTTAATATGATTTCCATTTTAGAAACTAACTGGTTATTATTTTTTTAATTAGCTCCCAAATTAACAACCGTAACGAATTAATAATTGAAACTTTTTTAATCAAGATTTTGTTCTTACTAAACTTAATGTTGGTTAATAACAACTGTTTTAATTCAAACGTATATCTATTGAAGAAACTCTTGTTGGTGAATCTGTTGTGAAATCCAGAAAATTAAAAGACTATTGTGTAGATTTCGCAAGATATCACTAAAATACGTTAATTTTCGCGGTTTAATAGCGAGACTGACCACCAATATCGATTGAGAATAATGCTAGGAGATTGTGGTAGGCTTTCAATTGGATCGGATATCAACTCGCTATCGAGCTCCTGTTCGGCGCATGGATTGAACGAGCCGGTTACCGGAGCACGTTCACGAAGTGTACTTCAACGCCACACGAGCTCCGTGCGTGGAAACGAATGCGATCGTGGCGCTCTAACACGAAGTGGTGCAAGCTGAGAGCGCGCTTAATACAAGCTTGCACGTACCACAGCGGCCCAACTGCGGGTACTCAAGGAATGGAATATATTATCGATTATATTATAGCGAATATATTATTATCGCATTTGCGTTCTTCACGGTAGGTTACAATCCAATTAATAATTTTTATCTTTGCAAAAAACATTATGACATGTCAATTCACATTTAAAGCTTTCGCGGCCCGGTAATAATGAAATAAAATTATAACTTGAACGGGATGTTTCGCCGCGTCGTGGGTGATAAGGTGGCTTACCTCGACGTTTCGTCCCTTCTGTGAGGGACATCTTCAGGAGTGCCTAGCGCGTTCCCTAAGTCGACCACTCCGCCAGGTTCTCGCCGGACACTGAGGGGGTGACTGTCAGCTTGGGGGTGGGTGTGGCGCTGGTGGTGGCGCCCCATTCGCTCGTTGTGTGCTGCGTTCGTTGTCGCTGTTGTATTAGTTCTTGCTGTCGTTGCTGTTGCTGCTGTTGTTGTTGCTGATGCTGTTGTAGTTGTTGTTGATGTTGAAGTTGTTGCATGTCGTTCAATCCATAGTATTTCTAGCAGAGAATTCGTGAAACCTGCTGAATTCATTAATATATGTTTAGCAATATGAGAAATAATCTTCAATCTGTTCGCTCAAAGTAGGATGTACTTCCGGTCGAGGTGGGTGTTCTCAAGGTGACCGGAAAGAGGGCTCTCGTGAATCTCTTTGTCATTTCTTTATTTATCTCACGTGGGCTTCATCATTTCTCCTGTTCCTATTTTCTCACTTCCTCTTCGTGCTGGTCCCAAACGTTCACCAAACCACCACACCATTCAACTCCTCCCCCAGTATTCTGGATTCCTCTTGAATACCCCGGAGAAGTGCATTGAATTTGATTCGGCCGACGTCATATGACCTAGCTGTCGAGTACGGCGTAAAACACCAAAAACTAACTACTAACTAATTTGCGTACATAAAACATTATTGTTTTGTTACATTTCTTAAAACATTGGTATTGGTTTGCATTTATATAATGTTGGCTAAATTTAATTTTGCACGCTAAGTAAGTAGCTAATACATTTTAAAGTAAACAAATTTATCACTTGAATTACTATAATTTTATTCAATTGAATAATAATAATAACATATACGGGTATCATTTCCTCACATAATTTTCGAAGATAATCGATATCAAATAATGATTCATTAATCTATCCTTATTGAATTAGGAGTTGACACATCGTGTATTAGTAAACGCATCCTAGAGCAAGTGTTTGCAGTAGAGTGGGGGAGAGTAGAGTGACTATTTGTGTAAAGAAATTGCATCGATATCAAATAATGATTAATCTAACAGTATTGAATAAGGGGTGGACACATCGTGTATCAGTGAACGCATACTAGAGCGCGCATTTGCGTGACTAATAATGTCAGTTAATCAGTTCCGAATGACGTCACGCAATTATTGGTTACGCATCCCTGACAAGTCAACGTCTATCCAAGACCGTCAGAGAATCTGTCACTCGTGCGCTGCGTTCCTGATGATCCTGCTAACCTGATCAAACAGACGAGTCCATTTCACCCTGTGTCCAATAGACGTAGACACTTGTGGGGTTTTAAACACCTCCTGTTTGACGCTACATGCACACATGGCTGTACGATTAACTTTTGTTTTATAGAAAACGAAATCTCTTATTAATTGTAATATGAATTAGGCCCGGTTTTTCAATCGGTTAACGTGTCGTTAAGAGCGTTCGGTAGTAGGAGTTTTGCAGTTCTATTGGCCGTCCACTAATTACTCTTACACTTATAGTAGGATTATCATAAATATTTACCCTTTTGTAGAGGGATGTCATATTTATGCATGGTATTAAGTACATTTGTCACCAACCTATTCAAAAACAATGTAATTTTTGAGCAGGCTTGTCACAAATGTACTTAATACCATCCGTAGATATGACATCCCTCTTGCAAGTAGGTACATTTTCGTAATAATCCTATTATATTTTGTTTAAGAGAAATTAGTTGACTAGAAACGTCAAAACTACTTCCGAACGCTCTTAATAGGGCCGTTAGCTGACGGTTTGTAATCTGTAACCCAACAAACCCTACGCAGATAACGGACCGTCAGCTAACGGCCTCGTTAATGACCGATTTAAAAACCGGACCTTAAGCACTTACAATAAACATTTTCTTTCTGAAGTGTAATAATTGGTTTTTATGTGTGTTTTTAGATTATTGTGCTCAGAAACAACTTGCTTGGCTGACGAGGGAGCCCAGAGCGGTCCTGAAGCGTAAGTGTAGTTTAAAATGAAACTAGCAAACGTAGAAAAACAATTCCTCGAACGATGGGACGTCATGTTATACTCACACATAAATATTTATTTTTGCTAAGTATTTTTAAGATAAGAAGCCTACCAGAATTTTACTCATGTAAAATTTGTTAAGCCCATCATTTAAGGAAGATTAATATAATATTAGTCGGGGTTGGTTTTTTAATTTTACGATTTCACAACAAATCCACCCACTAGTGTTTCTTAAATATCTATCCATTTTGATGATATTTCCCAATAATATAAAACACCGTAACAATCAAAACCACTGCCGCGAAAATTGACATTTTAACTTTCTTGAAATGCTGGGATTAATAAATGTCCGTGGCTTTATTTCGTAAACATACTCATAATTTTATAAGCCACACAAACTTTAGAATTATACGGTAGTATTTTATAGTCACAACCATGTGTATGTGCGTTCTACAAAAATACATAAAACGAAACCTCATTTTCAAAGTAATTAATTGTTTGGACAAGATAACGATAGTTATAAAATATATCCCTAAATTATCTGAGCTACCAGCTATATTTGTTCTTCTTGCAAACAATGTTATTGTTCTCGTAAGAGCTAGTTTTAACTGCACAGCTATATTCAAACAGAGTTGAAGTCGTCGATTGCCTTATTATACATGGCGATGCACAATTGCTAGAGCCCCGTTAACTTCGCGATCGCGAAATTATATGATTGTTATGAATATTGCTTAATTTGATAAAATGTCGGCGTTTAATAGTGAGAGGAGTGAAAGATACAAACATTAAAATTCTAAATAAGCATTATAAGGTATAACACCGCAAATAGCGAAATCTCAAGTTGTACGCGAAATAACCAAGAAATCTCGAGAAATTGGCATTCGAGTTCTCACTTAACAATGAACATTTTCCCGAAACTTTCACAAAAAGCCGTATTTTCTTAAAATTATAAGAGTATATATTTCGCCAATACGTTTTGCTTTGCATCGAATGTGTACAGTAGTAGGCCTGCCGAGTGTAGTTCGTAGATTGTAGCCTTTAATACATTGTATCATTCTACACAGCTAAAAATAATAACACTGCTAAACACCGAAATCGTCGATTGTTAATACGAAATTTGAAAAAAAATAAACCCACTTTCAAAGGACTCTAACAATTATTGCATAATATGACTTCCAAGTTGCTTCCAACTTTGTGTTAATGGCAGCATTTTCGCAGAAACGGTTAATGGTGTATCCTTAATGTCACAATTAAAGAGTGCTTCAGAATGAAAATAAGAATGTACGCGGTTTATAGTGAACGTGTTCAGTTGGGTATGTGCCAGTGCTACTTGAGATAAATCCCCGCAGTGTCAGCATCATTGGTCACATGCGATGCACGCAATGTCGCAACAGACAGCTGCTTCTTTCCACTGTCATTCTGCGTCTATATCAAACAACATGTAGTAAGACATACGATCTGGCTGTACTTCTGCAATTCCTTTCATAACCATACTACATTTGTAGGTTTCGAATGTGTTATGTGTGTCTTATCAAACGAAATTGTTTATATTTTTGTGACAAATTCTACCCAAAATAGAGCTGGTCTAGCTTTGTTCCAAATTAAATACGTGAACAGGCGTGAGAGGTGGAGAAGAGAAATGTAATTCATTTTACCTTTATGTAAGTATGTAGTTCATATTTTCAACATGACCTGGATCCCATTAGTACAAATTTATTGATGAATGATGATGAGGAAGGGAGGAGGGGAAGCCTTATACCGGCACGTAGCCTCCTCCTGTCGAACAGTACCAAGAGGACAATCGGCTTTACGTCTCATCTGAAAGGAAGGTTGAAATTTGACCAGTAAATTCCCTAAAATGAAGTTATTAAGTGGTTACGGTCTTAGGTTTTAGGTATTTCTATTTGAAAGACGTATAAATGAGTGGATGTGTATCGATGTAGCAGCAGTGTGTCTGGAACATTCTGTTTCAGTGTGAGCAATGGATAGTTCTCGTAAAAACCATCAATACAAGTGTTTATTTGTTCTGATAATATTCAACTAGCGTGACATGAACATTGAACATCTGGTCTTAAAAAGATTACATTCAATTGCGGACCAGGTGGCGCCACAAGCATATAACCAATATAGGTACGTGATTTTAACAATAATTTTTATTGATAACAGAATACAAAAGTTGTTGGATTTTTGTTAGTAAACACATTAGGTTGGTATACTGAACATAAATTCAGCAACCTTGGAATTAAAGTGTTAGTTGAACTGCGGTTGATTTGAGTATCAACGTTCGATTCATGTTTTTTACTGAGTTCTGGGGTCTGACAAATTTATCAGTCAATGTACAAGATTTTTCAACAACAATTCCCAAAACACATATTTATTGTACGGCGATTTAAATAATGCGTATACCAAAAACTATCACATTGAAATATCATATCATTTACGGTGAGTCGAGCTCTAAACTACTATAGTTATCAGAAATTCAATTTTTCCCCCTTCTGCTAAGAAGTAGTTAGAACATATTTGCTATAGAATGCAATTTTGAGAGTAAAACAGTGCAGCACAAAGTTATTTCTTAAGATTTGATAATACTGTTTCACCTCTCTGAAATAATTGTATTCGTATAGATATTTTAATAAAATGCTGTTGTTGTGCATTGTTACCATTTACAGCGCCGATAGTAATGCACTATTCAAGACGATGCCTAGCGATAGATAAGATGCAAGACAATTACCAACAAACTCATGCCTGATGTGGGATTCCAACCCACGTCCCTAGAAACATACACTTAGGACCTACAACAACCTTACCGCATTAGCCACCATGGACAGCTCATATATTGAATTTAAAAGTACACCTCAATTTCGAGAGTATAACGGTACTCTTTTAGATTTGATAATACTCACCTCTCCAGTGAATTCATATACACATTTTAATAAAATAAGATTGTCTTGCAATTAGTGATGCTGCACGAACTAATTCATGTGAGATACTGCATGTGTTGGCATTGCAAGCCCCACCACGTCTCGTACTGCCGCAGCTAGACCATCGCATCGCCAAGCTAGTTAGTAATTCCTCCGCGCTAACTAATTCATGCATATTCCGTTCTATTATTCTATGCAATGTAAACAACGCCTCTTATATTTTACACAAGTCCAGGCGGTGATGTTAGTGCCACTGTAGATTACAGACACATTAGCATACCAGATTATTAAGCCGTGGGCATACAATAGTTTTCACAGAGCGCGGGGAGTTTTTTTCTTTACACACTTCTAAATCGGAATCCTAGTTATTACTTTAGTTATATTTGAATTTTAGATGTGCGGGTAATAGATCATACAGTGAGATTCATAAAAAAAATCCACTAAAAACTATGTAGAAATTGCATTGCTAAGTATACAAATTAACGGACAAACTTTCAGCCACGTTTTACTGCACGGTATCAGATATATCGATATATCGCATATTTCGTATCGCAATGTATCGAATATTTAAATATTATTACACGGAATTAAGTCCTACAACAAAGAGTGGGTTATTCTAAGAGAATACCGAGCTAAGATGCAATGACAGTAAATGTTCTGGCGGGCAGGTACATTCCCAGACATTGACGTCAGCTAGATAACTACTGAAATCTTTATCCAGCCCAGCAGAATGTTTTATTTGTATCCACCTAACGTTATCATGAACATGTAACAAATGTTTTCCAAGATGAGATAGCCACGTTTTATCTTAAGGGTATTAGTATATATTATTTGCTTGTGTGCAAGTATTGTATCTATCTAATGAGCACGGACAAAGTTGATGTAAAACAACCAGCAAAGTTATTGGTCGTTATGTTTAAAAGCGATCTCATTATCGTTTTTAGTCTGTTTGTGTGTTAACCAGGTGTTGGTAACCTGTCACGTCCTGTTAACCTAGTTTCTTAACATAGCACGTTATTATACATTTCCATATCCGAGGAAATGCATTTCCAGGACTTTTACCTTATATTACTGACAACTTTGCATTATACTATTTCATTACCCGCAAGTTTTGAGGACTAGCTATTTATTCACTTTTCAACTCTTTAACTTCTTAAAATCCTACACATTTATTTTCATACATGTCTACCATAAGTTTGCTTGTCATTTATTATTAACTATTTATATAGCTTGCTATAGTACACGTTGATGAATTGAATCTAAATTCCGTTGTAATTTGTAGTGTTTTTAACAGGTCAGTTCAAAGTACGACCACAAATATTGGTACGACTAATGAAATTCACATAACCTTATGCTCAGTATTAGGGAGGAAACATCACCTTGGTTTTAATGAAGGCTTCTGACACAATAAGGTTAGTTAATATACATATAAGTAAATTACTACAATGTCGTGTATATTGAAATTTGGAGCGTGAATCACTGCCCTGTTGATTGAAAACTTGACCTAGCGATATTCTACCCATGCACGAAGAGCTATGAATGCATGCATTGATATAATAAGAGCACAAAGCTATATGATTAATATATATTATGAAAGCATTCACAGCTATAATTTATGTAAAGTACTATCATACTAAAACCATTTCTGTAATTGTCATTTTGTCGCAACTTCCTAACTCTAGTACCATTAGTGCAACAACTCCAGAGCACAATACAGGTAAATAAATAGCTATAATTTTGTTTTTATTTCTAAAGAAATTTAATAATGTTGCAATGCTCATAATTTCAATATAGTACATTGTTTTACTGGTCTTACCTTAAACCTTGGATGTTATATTTCAGTCTATGTTCTCTTAGATATTTGGAAATGCATTCCATAAGCGTGTTACTATGGCCCGTGGTGGGAAGGGGGGGGGGGGGGGGCGTGACATACTTTCAGCGTTACACTACACACGCATACCGTAGACTACTCTGCTGCTGCTACCTTAGTTGTCCCTTCCTTTTATGCCCGTGATTTAATTAGTAGAACCAGGTTAAGCTAGGTTGATTAACATTGTTACCACATTGTTTGCTGTGCTGCATGCGTCGTGTGACCCGGTCCTTGTGTGACCCAGTCCTTGTGACTGTGAGAACAACCCCCGGGGAACAAACAAGTGCTTTCTACTGCGGACATGTGTGCGGGCACGTGGCCTGACCACTGTGACAAGTTTCTAAGCGGTGACATTTCAATTAAACATACTTGCTATTGTTGTGGATAATGTGTTGCGTTACTTTATACATTTATAACATTTAAACAGATGTAAGACTAATGATGGTGGAATGTTTAAACGGCCAATTGGTAACTGAGTACTTTTAGATACATTGAAAGGCCAAGTACATAATATTACAGGTAATACCTGGTATTAATATCTCCTGCAGTGAACTAGTAGTTTTTTTAAAAAAATCAATGTTCTTAAAATTATCCATTTAGCAATAGGTTATCCAGTATTTAAAGTCCTTCCAAATTCATCTTTTTGAACAATCAATCTATTGCAATTGCTAATTTAAAACCCAAACTTGTAATTGTAATTAAAGTAAAACGTGTATAACTCTATTGAAACAATGCACAACTAGCATATGTCAAATAAGTCAGTTTCAGTAGAAAAATGAGATATCTGGTTGATATATTCTGCCTTTATGCACAAAATCGAGCCAAGAACTTATTAAACTTACATTTTAAATTTTGGTTTTGTACTCTCCAATTACATTTATATTATATTAATGAATTCCCTGGTCTGCAAAAAATATTTAAAAATTATTAACTACATATTAACTGATAACATAATTCTCAACAAGAATTAAACTAAATCCAGACACCATAAAAACGTGCATAGACGTTGTTTGAATTAAATTTTAGATTTACAATAAAACCACTAACGTTCCTACAGTATCCAGATAGCGTGAATATGTCATAGTTTATTCAGGAAATTCTGTAACTATTTCCTGCACTGTCATAACCCATTCGTTAAGTGTTGTCTACTGATTGATAATTTATCAAATTACGTTTGAATTCGTATAACTCGTTATATTGCTGCTGCACGGATGATGGAGGGATTACACACATAGCAGATTAAACTTCACCATCATCGGATTCGCCTCATTGGTTACGACGGGTAATAACGAAGCCAGCTAACCCAGCTCCAGTGACGAGATGGGCCATGTAGCTGATTCGTTTGATGAAGATAGATTGAAAATTAAAATAAATTTTCAATTAGTCAATGGATTATTTTGTTTTATGTGCAATGCGAGCCTCGATCATATTCACGTGTGAAAGCAACTAAATCCAAATGTCGATTCGACCATTAAGATTGGAGATTCAATTTTGCCAGAGATAAAACGCAGCCACACACAAATTATCATAAATCGAATAAAAGGAATAAAGTAACGAATGAGTATGACGAGCGGCGCGTCATTGGATCGCTGGTGCATTTGATAATGATAAAATTTGAAAAAAAAGTGAGATACCATCAGTCGATGTTCACTCTATGATAGTATATTTGCATTAAAATCCAATTAATATAGAAACAAAACTAGTGGATATATATATAATTACAAAATGTTTTATTCATTCCAGTGAGATAAGGTACCCACCCATATCTAGGACGGTTATCTAGAACTAGACCACAACCTTCTACCTTTCAAACCGTATTCAGGTTGATTACTTTCTTTGCTGATTCAATATTTTAATTAGCGCATACTATATACATTTGTTAGCAAACCACGGATGAGTCTAAGCAATCAAGTAATTTGCTTTTAAAGTGGCAAGTGTTATTATAATATTGTTCGGAGAACAGAAAAGAACCAACAACACGCAGAAGTTTAAATGTTTAAAGATGAGGGACACCTACGTTTATAGATTCATAAAATCTTAGATCAATCACTCCTCATCGCAGTATAAACGTAAGTATGCATATTGTCTTTGTTATTCTGCATATCAATTTCAGAAAGGGAATGCTACTGCTAATATTACTCTAGGTATAGCAGCTGTTAGTGTAAAGATATAGATAGCAATGTTTGTATGAGGGCCGTTGTTGGGAATCAACCATAGAACTCATATTCATGGTTGAAAAAAACATTCAATTTGGGTGGCCTGTGACGTGAATGTCTCAGCTCAGGTGCTATACAACTAAGCTGTATCTGTAAATGCTTATCAACATAGAGTACTCTTGATAAAATTCACAAAACCGTTTTTACATATTTCGTTCGACGTAACCGTAACCTAAAACTTGTAGGGTTTCATAACTAGACTCTTGTATAAAACTTGTATGTCGGGTATACCCACGTACACTGAAATTAAAATACTGACGTTTGGGGCGAGAACGAACCTACTCGTTCCAGTTTTCTATAAATGAAATTAATAGAATATAATTCTCACTACTTTTTATCACTCACTCTTCAAATTTTCTGTACTCTGAAAATGTACCGTGTGATTAACGCAAAGCATCAACATTTTAATTTTACTGTACGCGATACCTATCTTTTAAATGAAAACCATGTACCCTTTTTTTTGTACCGCAATTTACATACAATTTATAGCATATTATACTCTGTATCACGATAAGGCTGATTTGGTCGGAAAAGATAGTAAACTCAAATAGAATTGGGTGCTAATGACATTTACGCCCTGAATTTTGAATACAATGGCTGTAACTCTGTGAAACAGTACAAATAAATCTGTCTCGTGCCACAGGTCACAAACATCACTAAAACACTAAATCATCACTTAGCATGAAACGTGAACCATCAGGGACAGAATTTAAAGCCATATTTTTACTTCAAGTGTGGACATTAAATAAAGTAGCACATTTCTCGGCATTCAAAAGAGCATTCACCGAAACCGTTATGCATTTGTCAGTGTGGCAAGCGAATTTGTTCCAGCTAGTATGAGCCATAATGGTGTCATTAGGGTGTTACGATTGCATTGTTAGCGGGATAGTGCGCATGGATGGCTCAATAGCGCAGGCAGGACACAAAGGAGTGACTGTGGCCTCAGGCGCGCGGCTCATATTTGACCTGTGATGTGATTGTGGGAGATGACTGTGATTTCAGCGCTGATTAACCAAACACAGAAACGTGGACGTAGGATTTTTATTCTTGTATTTTGTAATATTTTTAATAATTCTTCTCAACATGGCTTAGATCCGGTTTTTCAATTGGTCATTAACTGGGCCGTTAGCTGACGAACCGTTATCTGCATTGGGTTTGTTGGGTTACAGATTACGGACCGTCAGCAATGGCCCCGTTAACAACCCGTTAACCGATTGAAAAACTGGGTCCTTTACTCTATTAAAATATTATAATAAATTATACAAAAATAACATTAAGAACTTATTTTTCTTCAATATCTATACACGTACACATTAATTTTTTGTGAGCAGATTAGACAACCTTAGTAAAAAAAGTGAGATTTTTTTTTTTTATTAACTCCGAAAGTATGAGGAGATTGTGTCATGTTAAAAGTTGTGCAGTAGCGAGTTACTAAGACACTTTCGTCGACATTTTAAGAATGTCAGAAGAGACGCAAGACATTATGTTGGAGAGATTAAAGGTAGGGGGCGAAACGTAGCTTGTAAGTCGAAAAAACAAGATATCATGCCATTCAGTTTTTATCATTTTTAATTAAATATATCATGCGCGTCTAATCTATGAACAAACTTTTTATTAGTTAAATGTCTATCTGATTTACAAAGGTGGACAATAAACAAAACTAAACAATTTACTATATTATTAAACAATAGAAAAACTGAAACATCATAAATTTAAAAAATAAAGTTTAACTTTTATACAAAAGAAAACATGAACAAGACAATTTTTTCTTAGTTTCTGAGCGTACGTATGATACGAAATACGCGAAGAGTGCGTGTTTGAAGAGTAAAGATCATTTGTAAGTGTACGTGCCTCGGTTTTATTGTTTAAACTCACATATTCTAGTTATGGGTATTCTGTAAGTTTTGGAAAACACACTCCAGTTATGTTTGTGAACTGGCTAACAACGCGTCGCTGACATTCAAGAAACCAACCCCGCTTCTCGGTGTATCCATAGCGCGCGCAATGGGGTGGAAATGCGGTTTAACGCATCAAACAAACCCACCAGCAACTCATGTTGACGCCATAATTTCAAACTTCGCGGTAAACACCCGGTTTATGACGGGTTGTAAATGCTGATAGCGGATGATCTAGTGCAGGTTTAAATAACGCATGGCACCTTTCAGATTGTAAAGGTGTTTATGTATGTATACAGTTTACATGTCATCTCGTCACAGAAAAAGTGGAAAGGTAAAAGTCAACATGGTGTTTCATTACTCATGTTTTGATAAAAACAAAAACGTGATAAATTGCTAGGAACAGATGTATTGCAGAAAAATTCAAAATTTTAGAGTTGTGGTAGATGCAAGGGGTGCTGCATTGTAAAGACGATTTATGCTTTACATTAATATGGTAATATGAGCGTTTATCTGGATGAATACTGAATTGAAATATTTCTCGACAAATAAATGCACATTTTAGAAGTAACGGTGTTTGTTTTGCTAGTGTTACAATTTCACAAACATCTTGTTCTGAAACGGTAAGATGTTAATATTGTATGGAGCATCTTTATTTTACAAAACATACAAATTGATTAGGATCTGCGTAGCTTATATTCGGAGTGGTGAAATAAATGTTTTGCATGCATGCACATATGTCACATTTACTCGCTTCCATAGTTTGGTATTGCGGAATCCGATAGTTTTACATTTTTATCTTACTAAGAACCGTTTGTTGGTCTATATCCGTATTCATCATGTTGAGAACTCCAACTGCATAAGAGCGTTACTGCATTTCAAACTTAATAAAAATACAAAATGCATGCAAGATCTAGTTATTGCACGATTTGGATTTCAATTTGATAATTGAGGTGGCCATATTGTTAGCATGTTAATATACGCTGTAAATTACTTATCTAAGTGAATACAACGGCATACATTAAATAAATAAATACATATTGTTTGCATTTCATGTGGCAATCAACGTATGTGCACGTATGGACAAACAGGTCAACATTTTGCAAACATAAAACACAACAAGTTAAAACTCTATTATGTATTTAATGTAGTTCGATTGTTTTCCCTTTAACATAGAAACGGATGAATATTTCAAGCATGCACAGTTTAGTATTGCCCACGTTTTCAACACAGTTGTACATCTCCATTCACCCCCTGTTCTGAATATGTGACAAGAAAACTGAAACAACAATAATAACATTTAAAGCTTGGTGCAAGCAGAAGCTAGTTGAAAATTCACTACACAAGCTTTCGCTAATCTGTTTTCTTTCTTTCTTCTTTCTTTCCTTTGAAAAGAACGCGGGTGGCATTGGCGTCGCGACGCTAGGTATGGAAACAAACAGAGCGTCGCCGTGTGCGCCCGACGCCCATAGTGAGGAAAGAGGCGTCGCGAAGCGACACAAAACACCTACGGCGTCGGAATAGAGGCGTTGGATGTGACGGGCCAGGAGACGAAGTGGAGGATAAGGCAAAAGGAATGAGATTTAAGGTAAAAAGAAGCAAAAACAGGAAAGGGTCCCAGGTCTTGGCCCAATCGTGACAAGTGGCTTTGGGGCGAATGAAAAAAGATCC
This sequence comes from Isoperla grammatica, assembly GCA_945910005.1. NCBI lineage: Eukaryota > Metazoa > Arthropoda > Insecta > Plecoptera > Perlodidae > Isoperla > Isoperla grammatica. The sequence goes on from OX246737.1 coordinate 114,946,747, forward strand.
ACAAGGAAACAAAGAGCGCTCGGAGTGGAGTGCAGAGCACGTACTGGCATTGAGGTGGTGAGAGTGGGGTTGGGGGAGGGGGGGGGGGAGTCCTGTTCTCAGTTCTCTGTCTTAGGAACTCACAGTACGTAGAGTCAATTCCAGCGACGACGAAGAAATCACCATCATTGACAATAACTATGCTAATCAAGCTGGTATTAAATTGTCGCGTCTCTTCGACGAAACCCAACGAGTAGTTCGAAACGGATACATTTCCATGACAACTCTTAAGAGGAAGGATATTGACAAAGATACAGAGACTAAACATATTAACCGACACCCGAAGACGAAGGAGACATCGACACAAATAAGCTAAAAGGAAGTTGGAGAGAAAAGTAATCCGGTTGTCTAGTGAGTTTATTTGGCAATTCACTAGACGACAAAAGTACAATAGGTAACACAGCGTCTCTGCAGAGTTGGGAGTCGAAGTTGTAGCCTACGGACGTGCCTAGAGTCAGCAATAGCTTCATTGCTTATGAGCCCCTCGACCGGGCGATGAGGGAAATACAAACAGCGGCGTCACAGTGAGATACATTCCAGCGTCGTTGCTACACACGCCGAGCTGAGCGGTGTCTGATAGAAAAACCCAGAACCGAAGCGAAGAATCTTTCACCTAAGTCTTGTTCGGTGAAGGGTAAAGACAATCCCGTATTATGACGATGATGGAAGAGGAAATACTTTAAAGTTGGACCGACAGAAAGGGGGCGGGTTTGGGTTATAACGGGTTAAGTGAAACATCGCAAGGGGCTCATTGTGAGGCAGCGTTCAATTTTGCGGCGGGGTATAAAAACGTGGGGTAAAGGGTAGTTACCTTAATTTGATGGCGTTACGTTCCAAACAATTTCAGCCGTAACCCAATCTCCACGGCTGCCACTTTGTAAAGAGCAAGAACGTACTTAAGGAAAACGTTTCGAGTGGCCACGTGTTTTGTCAAGAAAATCCGAGCACCGGATACGGCTCTGTATTTTATCGTCGACGATCGGCAGATGAACTCAGGGCGTATTTCAAATCTCTATTTTGGCCTGCTTTGCCTACCTCGCCAACTAAAACAACAATTACCAATTGTTATAATTAATTGTTACTGATTGTTAGGTTAGTCGGCTACGCTAGTCGACTAGCGAAAAACATCGATTTGCGACACAGCCTCACTACTGCAACACTTCTAAAACTTCTTAAATCTTGCTCATTTGGCCATAAACACGTAATTAATATGACCTTTAAAAGCCGAGTATCCAAAGCAGGTCTGTATTTTATGACATCAGTTTGTAGCCTTTAAAAAAAGAATATGTACGTTTTTAGATCTGGCGCACTTATTTTTAAACTCGTAATCATATAAAGACAAAACTTCCGAGCATCATAAGACGGGCCTGTTTTCATCGACGCTGCACACGATTTAAAATTCAATTGGAATATTGTCAAGTTTGGATATCATATTGTTCAAACGTATTTCGTGTTATGGTGAAGGTTTTGTTCATGGAAAGTGAACCTACACAAAATAATTCACGAGGTTCGGTTTGTGAGGTGTTTGCGGTGCCCTGTTCCTGTAGGAGGGAGACGAGGGGATCGAACACAGACGACTAATGAATAACGGTCTTGTAAAAAAAGAGAGGGGGGAGCTTCATATGAGACTAAAGAAAAAGGGAAACGAATGGGAGATTTTTGGGTTGAACTTGTCAAATTCGGTAGTTGTAACTTACAACATAAATGTTGGTGTTTCCCCTTGATTTGATGATAAATAGCTGCGTGTTGTTACATTATCCCAAACATGTGCGTTGCACTGGCGAAGGTAGACCGGCAAATATTACAAATTATGATTAATTATTTCATTTAACAACAATGGGTCTGGCTAGGGTTGATTGTTTGGCTCGCACACTGTTGATTGCGTTTGCCAGCTTGACCGTATATCCCCTCCCCTCAACCGCCCCTACCGCTGTCCGACCGCGCCGCAGCCCATATTAATACTGATATTGGGGGCCATAGAATGCCCTGATTGATTATCAGTAGTCGCCAGATGGAGCCGCCTAGAAACACCAAAACCATGTTTTTCTGTGGCTGCTTCTGTCCTTGTTCAACACCATTAGGATGCTACTTTCGTCCTTCTCTCTCATTATGAGTCGAGTTTTCTTTCCTTTTCCGGTAGACTGTAAACTGATTTTCTCTTTGTTCCGCTTTCGGAAAATCTGCTTTCGGCCTAACTTTGCCAATAACAATGTGGGTCATTTTTTACTGGGCTGGCATTCATGGCGCCGTTCAAGCCCACTTTATAATCGTGCGGTGCCGAGCATTGTGGCCAAGTTCCATATAATGAAGGCACACCGGTCCTGCTACGCTACGGTTGCAGCTGAATTATTATACATTTAATTAGATTCAATAATGTAGGCCCTATGTTCGGAAAATATAATTGTTATATCCATCAGTATAATTAGCAATGTTGTGTGTTTGAGAAATAAAATATTACAAATTGTTACAAATTGCAGTAAACAAATAATATATACATCGTTTATGCGCTTCATTAAATTGTGTAATAATATATACCAATATACATATCGTTTATGGTTACAATTGTGTGCATAGATAAACAGAAATATTCATAAATCAAAGCAATCACACAATCCAAATGGACACAATACGATCAACTAGTGTTAAAGGATATAAAGAAAATCAAAATTCAGACTGTAGCGTGACCAAATTACAACATGTCAAATATGAACAAATAAACATGTAAACATATGAACATGTCAAACATGAACAAATATAATTCCTTTTGTTTTAGGTTATAGACAATTACTTTTGTATAGTTGATTTAATTAATTTGGTTGTTTAAATAATGTACCTATAATAAAATGTGTGTAACACAATCATCAATCATTAAGTTCTCTATGCAACGTTCAAGTCTTTACTATTTGTTAATGTTAATAAAAGAAAATGGGGTTAAACTGGTTTCTAAAAAGCAATATTTTTCGGCACTATCATTGCAAATATTTATTCACTCGTTTTTATTAAATTCGCGAAAAAGTTAGGAAATACCTACCAATTTGAAATGTATCATTACACTATAGCACTATCTACTTGATTTGAGAACTTCAATCGAATCAAATCGGATTTTTTGAATCCGCGAACTTATAAAATACCAATTTATTTGATTTGATAACTAAAACCGAATTTTCCATCACTACCCATATGAAATAACGAATGTTTGAAGAAACTGGTCGCTGATTTAGTTTTCATAGAATTTCATTTGTTATAACCTATAAGTAATGAGGGCACTGACAGTTATTACGAGAATATCGACAGTTATTACGCAGTGAGCTTCCATTGCTTCCAGCAGGCAAGAAGCTCTAATATGGCGTCTGAAAGGTCCGGACTCTCGATGCCCGCCCTTCATACAACTGGACATAGTTTGATTTATGAGCTGGTCACATGTGTCCACTTTTTATTGAGTTTTCTGTTATATCCACGAGACTATCCGCGACTAACAGAAAGTGTTATTCAACAGAATTATAACAGTTATAACAGTTTGATGACCACGTTAATGCGAGAAAGGTTATCTTACAATGAACCACAGTTTTTAGTAAATAAATTGTTATTATTCTTTATTTTGAACATGATACGAGCAATATTGACAATAAGTTTACTTACATGTAGAGATTGTTACAATTTTCACAAAATTGATGTGGACGTGTGAAATCACGACAGTCAATTGATTTAAGATCATCTGAATGCTTGTCTGATAATTGTTTTGTATGCAAGGTCTTAAGCAGAATTACTTCAACAAATAGTTACATTTGCATCTATTGTTCTGATAGGATATTCGAAGTTAATAAATAATGTAGATCTACATTTATTTTAATGATTATTATAATATAAATGGCTACGGTTCACTGTATGACAAATGTAGATTTATTTTAAACCATTATTGTTTACGGAAAATAAATTACTTGTTATGTACAGATGCCACTTATAATACAAATTTGCCCCAGCAAGGTATTGAACACGCAAGCAAAAAATAATAAACAACATAAGTAAGACGTAAAGAAGCTCAGTTGGGGTAAATCTGTATTTCATTTGCAATCATAAGGAAAAGTTATGTTACGCTGTTTAATATTTGTGCGTCGGAATCTTAAAGGTTGTAATTTTTTCATATATTTGAATGATAAATTTTCGACGTTATTATATAAGCATATTAATATTTGTATAGGAATACAACTATGTAGCGTAACTAATAACAAACGAAAAACACAATCACATATACGCAAAGAGAGAACCTATAATAAAGAAGAGTTATTTAGTTGTTTTTCCCCATGTGAAACGTAACGACACACCATGAATTGTTTAATGTCAATATATACAGGTAAAGTAACAAATTATTTGTAGCTGCAGAGTGTTTATAAAAATGCCATATATTATAAAAAGACCACACAATTTTATATGCAATCTTCTGGGGTGTCTTTTCTAATAGTCAGTTGAAACCTCAGGTTTCGACTAACAAGATCTGTGAACCTCAACCTTTTTAGTTACGCTAGCAACGAATCTGACACCGACTTCTAACAATATAACTGAGTCGAGTTGCGTTGAAAGATGGGCGCTTTGTCGTCTACAACGAAACGAAATATATAAACTTGAAAGACACTTTTGCGTCATATCTTACATCACTATTGTCTACAATATTGTTGTCTACAATTCCACGATAAACCTTTACAACTTTTTATTATTATCCAAGGGAGGACAATTGCAATTAATTTTGAACTTTAAGAATAATCGCCTTGTGGAATGAATGTGTTGTTACATATATAATTTCACAATTTAATTTTTTGATAAATAATAAAAACGTTTTGAATCATCAAGATGATTGATGTAAAGTACTACCATTAACTAGGTCATTATATATAGGGCCTACTTCATTTAAATATTTATCTTTTCAATATACCGGTATTGAAATGTTCCAAATGTTTATGTATTATAATTAATATAAACCTGTTTTTTTAATTATTGTTCGAATTGAGTGTTTAAACAAATATATGTTATGTATACAATACCGTTGAAACAAACTAAATTCGGAAGTGCTTTGCAACACTCTACTAATTAAAAGTTTCAATATATTCAATGCAATTTACCTGAGCAGATTTTTACTGGAATATCCGATACGTTAAAAAAACCCAAACGATTCATCCATTTTGAGAACTATTCAACGAAGAAAAAACACACACTCAAATGCTTGGAGAAGTAGCATACAAAACGGTTATGAAAACCACTATATCTGTTATTTTGCAGGAAAGAGTTCGTTTGAAGTACGTTTCGCATTTTATCTTAATGTAAATCCTCTCCGTTTTGATGTGTTGCGCATGAAATACGACTCTAAAGGCAATGTTACAATGCCAATGGCAAAGACCTTAGGTTCTACCTGTCTATGGAAATATTAAAACATAACAGCTGGGAAAATAACAACATCTCTGCCATGTAAAATGTTATATTAAGAGGAGCATCAGAGAATACAATTAAACATATTTGTTTGTTAGACCTGTACCGGTTGCACTTACGTCTTGTTTTTGTGTGTTTGTGTTTGTGTGGCTCACTCGTCATTTGGTTACATTTCTGCTTTCAAAGTAGAAAGTCCAGGGTTCGATTCCCGGTTAGGGCTGAGGTTCTTTAACTTTCGAAAACGGTCGTATATGTAAATCGTAAATTAATCTAAATTTGTAGACTTCAATGCATCAAAGCACATCTAAGGGTACCTCTACGTCCAAACCTGCACAAAATTTTCATTTTGAAATTATTTCTCAACTCAAGAATAGACTTCGAAATCGAAAATCTGAACTAACAGCGCATTGTGTTTTGGTAAGCCCTACAGACGGAATGCAAATTTGAATATTAAATTGATAATTTGTAATAAAATCAACTTAAAATAAAAATCACACTGATTAAAATGTGACACATTTAGAGCATTCAGTACCTGGGGCTTACCAAACCACAGTGCGCTGTTGATTCAGATTTTCGATTTCGAAGTTCACTCTTGAGATATAATTTTAAAATTAAAATGTTGTGCTGTTTTTGACTGAGCGAGGTACCTCTCGCTCTTAACTTTGCCATATGGAGTATTCAATGCGCACTAACTAGAATATAGAAAGCAAAGTTAGTGCAGACAACTTATTTATCAACACGACAGAGATAGTTAATTGCGAGGCTCTAATTCGAGAGGTCGAAGGTTCGATTCCCGCCACCGGCAATCCTCACTGAGATATTCCTCAGTCACAAATGCTAGGATTAAGTCATACTAACAACCCTCGCACACTCTTTACAATTATTTCAAATAGGTACCTCATACCTTCAGTAAAGTCACCTAAATAAGGAAGTTTCTTACGAAACATTTTTATTAATTATTCCGGTTACTTGTTGGGTGAACCGAACAATGACGAAATTAAATTTCACTGATTTCTGTTTGGTTATCGCAATGCCTTTTGTAACGTATAAATACTTTGTTCTAGGTAGAGAGGATAATAACATAAGCTTAGCATATATTATTGGTTCGTTAATCGTGCTCTAACTTTATTCAGGCTTATTTTAAGCCTTAGACTAACAAAGAGGGCGTTCTTTGTAGTTTGAAGTGCGTAAGGCCTGAGCTTCTAGAAACCCGCTTTTTAGGGCGCGACAGCGGCCTTATAAGTTTGCACCAGATTTATGTATGTATGTATGTATGTATGTATGTATGTATGTATCCGTTCGCATTTCACGCGCGACAAGAAAGATGTATTTATTTGAAGTAGAAGATATTAACGAATATAAATGAAACTTGTCAATAATGATCTCAGTAGAATGACGTATGTGTTTTGTAAATCTCAATATTTTGAGCCGGGCGTAAGTACCACTAAGTGCAAGTTTTGTAAGACAACAAAATTTGTTACTTTGCACATCGCTACGGTTTTTTAAAAAATGTCTGCTATCAATTTTGCGTTATCATTATGAAACTCAAACTTGACCTGTAGTAATCCTTTGACTTTAGAATGGCGTAACATTTACATTTCTGACATTTGTATTTGAGACGCTACGTGTTACAGAAAATTCATTCAATTTTAAATTGTGTTTTTGGTTTTACACTTTATGGCCAATCTGAAGTAATGTTTATGCATTGTTACGAAAAATACGCATTCATGTTGTAAATCCAGTCGTATGTGATAGAAAAAAACAAAATAATACATAAAATATTATCCAGGGGTGACTAAACAAGTCAAGTTTTGGCCCGCATTTTGGGCTCGGCAAGATAAATGAATTTATTTCTGGTTGAAGATTGCAACCCATATTACTGATTTTTTGCATGGCATTTGTCACTAAAGGAATGTAATAGTATGTAAATTAGCAATGCTATTGGTTGAAGGATAGATGAATAATTCTAGTTTGAACGATCCTCAGCTCAGCCTCGCGCTATAAAGAACGACAAGTGGAATGCTCGTGTTTACGTGTGCGTGGACAAAATGTGGAATGACTGTTGTAGTACACTTACGCAAATGAGTCTTCCATTGTTAGATGCCCAATTACTATTATGGCAATGCAAAAACCGAGGATTTGTCCGGTGATACAAAAAGCAGTCTGGCCCAGATCGTATGTCGCCATGCTTCAAAGCCGGATTATATGTTAGTCACTCAACGATACTACCCTTGCAAAATGCATATGGCTGTTATTGAAATAAAACCGTGAAAGTTGTAATACGGAAAACTAAAACATGATATTAATATTACACAGAGCTTTATTTATTTGGTGTAGGCCTACACTGTAAAGTGTAGGCCTATATTACATACTAAGATTTTATTAAGTGTGTACAGTGTATCATTTTTTCTTTCTAATATTTGCGGTATGTACCCGATAGCGCAATTAGCAAGAGATTTGTATGTACGGCCGGAGTTAGAGCAGTTGCAACTTTGTAGTATACTTTCGTATGACACGACAGCGATTATCAAATTGGTTGTATTACTTTGAATATATTTATTCGTATGTATCACTGATTAATATTCGCAAGAAACCATGCACGTACCTCTCGTAACCAGAACATCAAACGACTTGATGATAGTAGAACCTTTATTAACAATATCGGTCTCTACAGCCAAAGCTCTTGCCATTCGACACAGAACAATAACAAAACATTTATTAAAAACAAAAATTGAAATTGAAGCAATTAACACTTAATGTATGTTTTAAAAAGCTAATAAGAAAGTGATGCCTAAAAATAGAAATAGATGAACGTAAAATGCATAAAAAATATCTTCGGTGAAGCTTGCACTCAGCTTGAATAATTTTCGAAACGTCTCGAAAAACAAGGTTCTTGTTCACCTATCAACTATCATAAGACCTATTACTCCGATATCTGTAAGATTGTAATAGGTCGTATAATAGGAAATAGTCGAGTTATAGGTATGCTTCTTCATACGGTCCACTTTCTCCGCTTGTTCCATGTGATCCTCAAACCGGACAGTTTGATATAAAATAATCCCTTCCGACTTCCCCCTGTATGTATTTAATTAATTGAAGTTAATTGATATGTTGTGTGACGAAACGTCAGTAAACTGTGGCTTCACTGTAAAAGCACGCTGCCAGCTTATCGGTTAATGGCATCATGTTTAGTGGCAAGTGAATTATGAGGGTCTGTTTCATATCGGGGTCAGACACAGGAGGCGAAGAGGGAGGGGGAATCTTACCATGTGTTTATACAAAAAACGGAACATGCACCTAAATTATCGTATAGCTCGCAGTTTTGACTGTGTCGCCGTGATAGAATTCATTTTGCCTATCTGGACACTGTTCGTCACTATGTTCTAATGCCACAACAGTATGTAGAAACATTATCAGATTATAAATTTCAGCCCTTACATGACATGCATAAAGAAATTAATATATTCATATAGTAGAAATAGCATTCATTCTCCTTTTTGCAAGTCCAATTTACAGGTAAAAAATCATAATCCTAATGATGTCGGGATTGTTTTATGGGAGTTGTGTCTCAGGATTCTAATTATTTTATTTTTAATATTATTGGTTCACCAATAATTATTATTTTCATAATTTTGGTATGTAGTACGTGTCTTGCCCAAAAGTCAAAGTATCAAAGCATTACGTTTTACTGAATTCAAATTGTTTTATCGCACTTAGAAACAATATCTACGAAATCTGTTATAATTATTGTTTCATGAAGTTTATGATCATTGTGCAATATGATATGTATTGTATGATTTTTTTGATGCACTCGTTAGGCCTACCGATTTCTATGTTTCCTGGTATATCGTTTACGGATTATTGCCATGTCCTAATTTCCCCCATTTGTGTGGAATTTCTTGTGCTGTGAAAACAGATGCCTTGTGGTCCGCGTAATGGTTTGGTCATGCTATAATCGGTGGGGCTGACTGTAAGGATCAAATTTCATCTGGAAAGTGTCACAGAATTTGTGCCTGGCCGTGGCCGTTATGGTTTCCGATATTTATGTGGCGTGAGGGGGGTTGTTTCTTAAAATCAGTATGAGAACAAAATCCGTCCACATATGCAGTAGTCTTCACAGCGAGTGCATGGGTGCGTGTTGACTTGTCCATGTGATTTGTATAATCGACGATCTATGAGTGTGCTATCAACATTAATGAAGTGATTATTGGATATTGCGTTGGTGTTCACTTCACCCTTGTGTGTGTTATATTTATTTGTCTTTGTTTGTGCACGTTGTATGAACACATGTGTAGGCCGTGTGATCGTACTTGTGCGACGCTACGTGTTACAGAAAATTCATACAATTTTAGAGTGTGTTTTTGGTTTTACACTTTATGGCCAATCTGAAGTAATGTTTATGCATTGTTACGAAAAATACACATTCATATTGTAAATCCAGTCGTGTGTGATAGAAAAAACTAAATAATACGTACAATTATTATTCAGGGGTGACTAAACGGGGTTTAAAAAAAATTGTTTGTTTTTTTTTTTGATCGCGATAGCGGTCGAACTAAAAGTCCGATCAATTTGAAATTTGGACCATCTTCAAGCCTCGATGTGGATTTAACGTCATTAGTTTTGTGGACAAATCTGTTGAAAAGTTACAAAGTTACAATTTAATTATTACAAAGTTATTCCCAAACACAATGGCGGCAAAATGTGAGATAGCCATTGTTTAGTAAATTTCTAGCCGGTCACGAATATACAAATTTCAACGCGATCCGATGAGAATTGTAGGTACAAATTACAATTTTGTATTGCTGAATTGTAGTGAAGTAACTATGACAACGAAACATCCAAGCTATAATTTATATGGACAATCGATCTTTTATTGAACAATGGCAGGAAGTGTAATAACTATAACAGTAAAAACTCAAATCTTTCCACATTTTTGTCACTTTCATTGAACAATGACGATGGCTTTGAGAACTTTTCGCCAGAAAGTTCGTGGACATATGGACGCGCTCGTTTATCAACGCGTCAAACAGAGCGTTTTCCTAGTGTGAGTAGTCCATAAGTGCAGTATGTAGTTGAGACAGGGACTTACAAAGCCTGTCTGGAGGACTGGAGTTATAAGTAGTTCGGTAAATGAAATGGTGTACAATTCAATTTTATCCTTACATTTTGTCAATATGCGTAAACATTTATAATGATTATCTTATCACACTTTTTAGTTTTTATTATTGGTTAAATGGCAATTTAAAATCATAGCAGAAGACCGTTTTAATATTTTAAAATATGATTCATTTTTAAGAAATGATGGGTCCTATTTACGTTTGGGGAAAATGAGCCTCTATTGTTATATACGTTCCAATTCCATTATATATATTTTTTTTAAATTGATCGCGCCCTACAGTAAATGGCATAAGTCCATTTACAGATAAAATCATAATCCTAATGTTGTCGATATAGTGTTGTAAGAGTTGTGTATCACGATTTTAATTAATGTAATCGAATCATCGTATCAGCAGATTATTTTTAATCTCGTGGATGTTCTTTTAGAGCTAATATTACATCACCCTGGTATCTCGGAGGGCGAAATGTGTTTCTTTCAACTATTAATTTTTTAAAATATTTATTTACTTCACGTCGTTTTATAAATTATAACAAGTGACACTGTCGGTATTTGATTAGTTTGTAGTAACATATGCCCCGGAAATGACTGGCGAGGGAACAAGGTCGCGCCAGCGACCTTGTTGTGGTAGCTTTCATGGGCTATAAGAACAAATGAAATAGAAGCCAAAGAGGTATTGGTAAACCAAATGTAGGGTGTTTAATAATCTTTATTTGTGTGTAGTCGAGTGTACAGAATGAAGTACAATATATCTCATTTACAATTCCCTATTGTTACGAATGCCTTCTCACAGATATATTCATAATTATTATAATTGTGTATTTATTTTCATTAAAACGTAGAAAGTCATCTCAAATATTAGATATTGTTTTTTGGATACTTGTGATTTAAAGAAAATAAAAAAATATTTGATGTGCACCTTTATACTGGTTGACGATTCGATTGATCATTAACAGTTACTGCAAAAAACAATAACAATACACGAAACACATACCTGTCCAACGATAATTCATGCTCTTCTTCATGTGCTGTGGTATTTGGAATAAATGGGAAGGTATATCGAAGGCTGTTAGTATGACTCAACCCCAGCATTCGCCTCATGTAACTAAGGAAAACATTGGAAAGAACCGTCAGTCATGATTGCCGTTAGCTGGTATCGAAAACGACGACCTCCAGAATTAGAGCCTCGTGAGCTACGCAGTGAACCGATGTCTATCTGCAATATTGCACTATACCACTGAAACGACTAGTTGGGGAGTAATTACTACTCTCAACCTAACTCTAAAAGTCCAATGCATCATATTCTCCTCAGCTCAGGCTTTCCTCAGATTCACCCAACCACCAATCACAGATCAGCATTGCCATGTGGACTGCTTTGTGATTGGTGGTTGGGCGAGCATGAGGAAAATTTAGGAGCACGTGAGAAACGACCATGTATTTTGACCCTAAGCCTCATACTGACCTTATACGCTTATCTAAAACCCCTTTCATGCAAGATGTTTCAACGAAAATTAACAGATTCCTGTCGTTCTTTTACACATTTTGAAAGGTAGTCGTCCGTTTAGTGCATTGCACAAGTCTTATCAGTCCAGCACGCTGTGTTAGGAATGTATAGTTAACCAACCCAAGTTCATAAAAAAATTATCCCTAATGGACCTCTTTCAAGTAGATGGTAGGAACGAAAGAAGTAAGTTGCTAACATTGGACTCAGCTATTTGGTAAGGATGAGAATTCTTACTTTGGGGTAACTTAAAATACTCAAAGCGCTCGAATATGAAAACCGCTCTAGAGGCTTTTATATGAAATTTGTTCCTCTAGTTTATCTTCATGTTGGTCTTCAAACCGCAGAGCAAAAGCTGTTTGTAAACTAAACGCCACAACTTGAAGCCCGAGCAACAGACTGTCTTCAGTTATTGAAAGGTTACCGAAGAAACATAACTGAGACTTGTTCAGAGAGGAGGGCCGCAAAATAAATTACACGGACAAAAGCGCAAAAGACTCGATCCTTCCCTCAAACTTATGTAATTTGATGAAACCCCTTGTTGGGATGTGATCATTTCTATGTAAATCTAATCACATAAAAAGCTCGGCAATCGACAAATACCGCAGACTCAATGTTGTGAATTAGGGAAAAGCAAACATTCATCCATTCCTTTCCAATACGTGGAGAGGGGTCTAAAGAAAAGTGTATCATGGTCGAAAATGTTACCAACAGTTTGGCAAGACGTTCTACGACTTTATACGAGAAGTCGTCAAAATAAATATAAGCCTGAGTAAATGTAGGCATATATGAAGATATAGTTGTTGTAACCTAAAACCCAGTCCTGAATCAGTATCATGTTATGGCAAAGATGAATTTATTTACGTTGTCTGGTTCTTAACCTTGGTTGTAATAAACATTTAAACGGCAAATCAAACTACAACCAAGTAGCAATCGTGATCATCTGTACCATAAGCTGGTTTGATGTATGTTGACGACGCACTGTTGTTGTTGTAGTCGTAGACTAGGTCCGTGTAATCCCCTAGCGGGGTCCCGTCTCACGCGCGCGTGCTGCCGGTTGCGATTCAGGTCCGGTTTTTCAATCGGTCATTAACGGCGCCGTTAGCTGCGGACCGTTATCTGCATAGGGATTATTGGGTTACAGATTACGGACCGTCAGCTAACGGCCCCGATAAAGACCCGTTAAGCGATTGAAAAACCGGGCCTTAGTGGACCTTGAAGAAGGTGTCGCCACCTCATTTCTCTATAAGAGCACTCAAAATAGACAAGGTGCATTCTGGTGGCAAGAAAATAAACTTCTATTAGGAGTGGTTTAGCTGTCAATTTTCATTGATGTTTTATTATTGTTATTCATCAATGGCGCTGAAAGGAGGTTGCTTAGCAGCGCTATCTCCACATTTTTAATTTAATATGACCTTAAAGGGTATTTTGTATTTAATATGCATGTAATGAGACGGTCAGTTGTATGTATACAGTGTATAATTGTATAATAAATGTCTGCCAGAATAACACTTGTAAGGAGGACGTTTATCTTGCACTGGCAGTTGCATTGGCCTTTACGGATTTTAAGTTATAATGTAGGTTATACATGCTGTCACGTTGGATACGAATGGATATATAGGCATAATGATTTGAAATGTTACAACCAATCAACCATTTTGTTTCCAATTTCTTGAACTGATTAAAATAATGTTATTGCACGCAGTTTCGAATGTAACGAATACATTACACCCACCTATTGTAAATAATCCAGTACTATAATTGAGAACTTTCGAGTAAAACCTGATGTTTTTTACAACCAGACTTGATAAAGTTAATTGAGTTGGCTACTGTTAGCTTTTGTTTATTACTTACATGCGCGAAACTACATCAAAAGTTCAATGTTTTATCGAGTTTGAGCTGTGGTGTTACGCAAAATAGCAAAGGTAATAACTTAAAATCGATAAATTAACCGATGCTCCCAATTTGAAAATCAGTTTTATAACTTAAAAGGTTAAACTTAAATAAATAATAATATACCCGCTAAATTATTGCCAATATAAATTTAATAATAAATTCCCAGACAAAATGAGAATGGAGTTCGGAAAAGTGATATTTTATTGATTTTGGACCACCAAATATTAAGGTATTTTTCTATATAAACGACTGTTCGAAATTAAGAAAAAGTCTAAAGAGTGTAATTATTATGAATGCGTTGTAAGCTGAAACTCTCACCGCCAACAATAAGAATGATATCGAATGACGGCAATAAGACGTGATTGAAATAGTAATGTGGGAATACAACTGATGTGCGATCGACCGATGCTGGGCTTAACGTTTCAGTTCACGTAACGCAACAACTTGAGGTGGTGCGTGGGAGGTCTTAATAACTGAGTCATGTGGAAATATAGTCGGTCATAAGTCCTGATGTTGCAGTTTCATTTTCTCAACCTTTCCGCAACGGATGATTCGGCCTTCTACGGGAAGACCCAATACTGAGCTCCGAATTCAGCGAACTTTTTAATCGGCTGTTTCACTAATTCATGGTTTTGACAAACATTACATACAAACTGCATGATGGCTTCTACTGGACGCTGTTTTTGATCTCCGATTAACAGAAAATCGCCAGATTTAAGTTTGGTGAAACTGGCCATGAGAGTTTTGTTTTTGACATTGCATTTGCATTCTTTTCTCTGTAGTTCTGCCCCTGTCATAGGTTGAAATGACATGTCTAAATAAACAGCTATCAATATATCATCTAAACCTATCGTTAAAAACATGAAGTATAATAACCTTGACGAATAAATACTATAGGGAGCTTGCAATAACGTCATTTCCGGTATCGCACGGTAGCCATACTGAGGTACTCTGTCAACATTTGTTTACGTTCTTCCGACATTTCATTGTTGCAATATTGCAGATGTACTTTGACTGACACATCAACTGTTTTCAAACAAAGGTTCCGTATTATGACTAAAAACAAAATAAAAACGCGTAAACTCTGTTTGAAGAAAATCATTTGCATGTGTTATCATTTTCTTGAACTTTTACCTGCACACATCAACCTATACGGCTTGAAACTGTGATATTTCCTGGATAATCTATGTCTTCTATTGACAGAACAAATGCAAACAAGCAATGTGTACCTCATAATGGCTGCCACGTGACGTCTATTGAAAGCTACCTTGCAGCATCTTTGTCAGGGAAAAATGCGAACGCCTTTTACGGATTTTATTAAATTAGTAGAAAAGAAAAAGGAAAAGGTTTTTGGAGGAGATAATTCGTTCGAATACTACAGAAAACTATGGGTATATATTTATAATTATGTCAATCATAATCAGCCTTAAAAATGATCTATATATGGATACAAAACGGCGATCTCTGCAAGTTATGAATGTGATGAACTACGCTGCTAAACTGCCAACGAAGAACCATACTACCTAAGTAATAGGTCGTGCTGATAGTCCCGGGCAAATTAAATTTAACAGTTATTAGTTTTCTAGCACAAATGATGGTTAAGGAATCTTGGGGAAGTAAAGAATTTGGCGCAACATAAGTCCCAGTTTACTATAATATACACTATACAGGTTGTTTATGTTGATATTAACTGCGGGTTTTAGAAAAGATTTTTGTTTTTGCATATAAACAAAGTTCATCAACTCGTCTATTTTAATATGTTAATATTGTAATGGGATCAAATATTTGTAAAGTTTGTGCATTGCTATTATAACTGTCTCAAATATTATTGTTTAGTTGCCAAGAAGTTATTTGGTGAAGATACTGCTTTAATGCGGAACAATAATTGTGGATATAAATGATCGTATTGTACATTTCCACTTATTTGCTATTTTTAGTACTTTGAGTAGTTAACTCTTCTAGAGACGTTGATATTTCTTTCACACCAACCAACCAAAAAGAAAGCTTTGCTTGAAACGATAAATTAACACCAGCCAGTGTCTGCAGCTGTGTTGCAAAAAGTATAATGAACATCTTGCACGTAACTCTCTTGAAAAAAATAATTTTACGATTTCGTCTATCTTCGAGTATATTACGTACTTTTACTTAATTTCTTCCGTTTTTTCCCTTAATTGATTTGAAATAAATCAATTCTAATTACAGTGAAATCTTTCACACTTTTTCAGGCTTCATGCTATTATAATGGTATCCCAGCTGAACTTAATAATATGAACAATACAAATTTGTTTTAAAATTAAATTTTCCCATCTAAATTTCAGTTGATGGCAATTAAACAGGTAAATTGATTCTTGATTGAAAACACGTTTAAAACAAGAATACATTTCATAAAAAACTGACAAAAATCGCGTTGTTTCGGGGGCAACGAACTGCTTCACTCGCAGTAAAAAGTGAATACAATAAAATTGCATGAAAAAACATAGACTTCAAATAAAACATTGTATGTTGGTAGTTATTACAACCTAGGGGTACAATTTAAAATGTTCGTCAAATAAAAATGTGTCGATACCTATGCGCACTTTGTTTGTTTGTTTCGGGAGAATTTTCTCCACTATGATATTAATATGTTTTTAACTGTACTAACAATATCACAATTAACGTTAAAGTGTAGATTCACGTTAAAAACCGCACAAAACGTTAGTTTTTTAATGATGTCTCTAAAATACACCTCGAAATCGAAAACCTGAGTCCACACCAGACTGTGATTTGGTAACTCCTACAGAGTAAACAAACATATGCACCGAACATTATAATCAGTATGGTTGAAATTTGTATTTACTGTGTATCACTTACTATGGAATTTAACTGCATAGTAAAATAACTAACTTACTGATTAAAATAATAATTATATTTATAATTCACCCTGTCTGTACGGTTGAACAAACCACATTCCACTGTAAATACATTTTCGATTTTGAATAGCATTCATTATTAAGATATAATTTAAAAAATGAAAATTTCGTGTGTTTTTTTAACGTAAACCTACCCTTCGCTCTCAACTAAGAACATTCTTAGGTGTCCAGCACCAGCAGTATAGTCGAGCCCTATTACAATATTCTTGGGTGTCCAGCAGTATAGTCGAGCCCTATTACAATATTCTTGGGTGTCCAGCAGTATAGTCAAGCCCTATTACAACATTCTTGTGTGTCCAGCAGTATAGTCGAGCCCTATTACCTGATTGTGCAGTATTTTTCCCCGGCCTCGCGAAGACATATCAGTCAATGCGAAATGTCTTCGAATCAATCACTATTTACGACATTCTCCAGCCTCGCATCATCATTGTTTACTGAGCCTTGTGATGGCGTCTTAGCGTTGAAACCAGTGACCAGTCGTCGTGTTGATCGATGTGCGAAGACGAAGAAGACTCCAGACAAGACGTGACGACAAGAATTATGAACCACTCAATTTAACAAAAATCAAAAATGGAAGGGAATTTTCTCTTCATCCGGGGATCTTTTTATGTTGTTTTGATGCTATTTCTACAAAATATGTTACACAAATAATTTTGTAAATTACGAGTAAATGATAACAAGAATATTTCCAATTTATAGTAATAGCTGAAGATAAACACACACGTAACAAAACATAATTCATAATATTCAAAAGTGTTGGCGATTTTATTGAAGTAGCCATTTGTTTATTATTGAGTTGAACCGTTTATTTTATTGTTCACATAATCAAAGTCCCACAGTTAATGAAACTATATTGCAGAATATTTACTAATCTATGAGGCAGTGCATTATGTCAATACAAAATTATATAGTGTCGGAAGATAGTTACAGGTTACATTGCACCTTTGCCTTTACAAAAAAAATAAAAAAATCTTTCCCATTTGTTACACTTCAATTTCAAATAAAGCTGGTACACGTTATAAAACGCCGTTAACAAGTCGTTAGTAGCTAGTAGTAAGTATCAACCAGTTTTAGTAGTGTTGTTAGTGTATATACAAGAGAATAAGTGAGATACTTCGCTATCGTACAGGTGTACTTGTTGAACACTGAGCTATGCAATCTCATGCCCATGATGACATGGAATAAAAGCTACCTTCCACCCCTAATATAGACACTGAGAACTGTTTAGAGTTTGACAAAGCCTTCAAACCATGTAAGTAAATAAGATGTCTCAGACATTAATTTCAGATTTCAGATAGTACCTTGTATTGACTTTGTACGAAAGTTGATTTAAAAATGCTTGTATGCAAATAAGATAGAGATGATGCTTTGCCGTTGTTCCTATCAGTGAATGTAAATATAATCATCTAGACGTAATTGCAATGAATATGGTTCTGAAATGTTTTATTAGTACACACGTTCCAATCTCGTATGATATTGTCTTGCAATCGAGATGGTAAATAGCAGCGTGGCGTGTCTTGTGAGCAAATCATAATTAAAAGTTTAAACAACTTTATGTTTACATTTTTTATATTTATTTAAACTGCGGCATTGTTCCGATAGCAAAAAAAAACATTTTTTTAGGTCGAAATAAATATAAAACATTTAAGTTTTTGGTATTGTCTATAAACAACTTGATCTACACATGATCCAAACACGCAGCTGATGTTGAATTTTTTCGTTTGAACTCCAAAATGATTTCCGAGTTATTCAATATATATTTCATTCTAAGAAAGTTACGTTAATTGAAAATAAAAGTCGTCCTTTGAAAACATTGCCCGTAGGCGTTCACAAAGACGGCAGGTGGTGACGGCCCACACAGAACCACTCTTCAAAGCTCCAAACAACAACCCAATCCTCCACCCCTCGAAATCCATTTAAAAAAAATTGGAATGAGTGACAAGCTACTCCCTTCATCATCAACCCTCCCCCCCCCCCTCACACTCAACCAAGCGCCATTTCACGATGACGTATTTGCCGAAGCCCAGCTAGTCCTCTTCAAACACCATTGAATGGCGGGCGGCTCATATTTTGAAGTCAACGTTAGAAAAACAAAGTCTAGAAGATGGATGGATCCTATCGTGACTTGACTCCTACCACCCACTTTCCAAAGCTTCTTTATTGTTGATATTGAATCCAATCTGACAATTTTCGGATATGAAAATTCTTCTATACACTTTAATTTTTAGCTCGAGTTTTGACTGATGATGTCCACTAGGCAGCAACGTTACTGCCAGTATCGCTTTCAGGGTGGTTTCATTCAGTATTATGTAAGGGGACACGTTTGACATAATGGCTAAACATCAAGCACGTGTTTATGTACAGTGTAATAAAAGTATTGAAATATTCTAACAAGAATTGGAACCACGTATGTTTTGCCATGTGACATGCCCAATGGTAATTATTGTGCAGTAATATTATCAATTAATATCCGTGTTATTTGTGGTAATACATCTACCTTACAGGAATATCTAGATGAGTGAAATATTTACTTTGAGCTAAAATAACATGCAACATGGAAAATACACGCAACGCATAAGAATGAAAAACGAATGTCAAAATTCTAAAGATTGTTACTAGTCTGTTGATAGTGGCGTTAGTGCTATTTGTAGTTTGGTTTCACCAAATTTTATCTTGATTTTTAGCCTTTTAATATTTTACTATGTGCTTTAAAATGATGTTTATGATGAAGTTCACTTTTACGAACTTTTAACGTATAATGTATAACACGATTAGGTTTGTTTCAAGAACTTCAGTTTTAGCTTAATAATGTAATGTATTAATTTATTTTTTGGTTAAGTTTTCTTTTTCTTGTAAGTTGTTGATTAACTGATCAAGTTGTGTATTTGTTTACTTTCTTAGTAAATATTTCCAAACAATATGAATTGAAATAACAAAATGTTCAGTAATATTAATGATAATTCTGCGTTGTTTATTTCTTAGTGGTATACAAAGTAATTAATGCATAAATCATTTGGCAGAAATCAATAAGTTGATCCGTACTTCAATAAAATTTACATTAGTTGAATTATTTTGGTTACTATCATGACACTCATAAATAAATTTTACCTAGATTTTCGAGTAAAATTACATCAGTCTTGCTGACAGAATGCATTATTTTACCTTACTAGTTAAGCTAGACAAGAAAAATATCTACTTCATTATTTTTAATTGGCTTCCACTGTGTACCTTAACTAAGCATAAAGAAGTAACAAAGAGAAGTAAACAAGACGAATCACCAATTATATAAACCCGTGTATGGGTCTCCATAAAAAAACGATAAGTGGACTATTTTCCTCGCAAGAACCTACATTTACATGAGACGAAGACGAATCACCCACTCTGATGCCGTGATAGTGCAATTTCTCTCGTTCCTGGCCATTTCGTATCGCGAATGGACATTTTTTTATACTTAAGTTGGGTCTCTTCTAGCATCTATCTTGATCAAATGTGAAAAACTTTTAAATATTCCGCACAACTACTAAGAACGCAAGTTTTCAAACAAATTATATATAGCTTACATATTTCATCATTTATACCTAAACAACAACAGTTTAGTTGTCCCATTCGGAATGATTAATTGCCTGAGCAAAAATCCTGTGCATCAACTTTTCCGCTATATTGAGACATGTGATGTTATGTTACCACATATCATATGTACAAGTATCTGGGGTTCAATTTTCGGCCACAGTGTTGTGTTGGATGGGCTTAAACTAGTACTTTTTCCACGCTAACATTTGATAATCAGTATTTTAATGCATCTTATGTTAAAGATTTAATATTTATAAAAAAAACTATGTAGAATGGAATAAAAATATATTAAGTTTTGAAGGAAGAACAGATGAATGCGAGGGTAAAAATCACCTCCAAACAATATAAACGTAATGACATGTTTTCTTTTTTTATAACAAGGTGTTTAGTATCAACGTTCACAGAGATATCGGCGTCAGTATCGAGTTAAAATATTGAGAGATCATATTTCTGAAGAGCTTTCGAAACACATGAGTATCTGAATCACAAAACCAAATCTAAGAATATTTGAAATTGGATACCATTGAAGTGTAGTATAATGATATAATCTGGGGTATACGAAATGTATTATCTGAACATTGTGTTAAACGCAAAACAGAATACGACGCAATTGAAATATGATAGGCTACATAATGTGCTACATCTATATATGTGATCTATGCGTGTAAGGGTTTGAACATAAAAGAACACTTTTGATTTTTTGGTGGAGGTGCTGGGTCCATGTTATTCATGTCGCATTGACATTATCTGAAAACCAATATTAATTTATTTTCTGTGATAGTAACATTTATTTATGTTCTTAATATTTGTTATGGTGTTAAAGAGGAAAATAACAATACAAGATTGTTATCTTTAAAGCTGCTGAAGAACTTAAATTAAAACATATTTGAATTTATAAACTACCTATAATATTAACTAAAAATTGTATTAAGTGTTAAGTTGTTCTTAACAATGCAGTTTAAGAGGTATAGCCTACATTTTCAAACATGATACTTCATAATACTTCATTCTGCTTCAAGGCTGTCTATCAAAATGATGGTTGTCAGGTTTCCAATAATTATTCTGAGAGCGAATTTTAGGATGACTTCAAGAAATAAACCGTCCAAGCGTCAATGTTTATAAATATAAGTAGGCTATATTTGTTGTGGTGTGTACTTGCTTGGATATAATAAATGTTTTTCATATTTGTTTTTTTTAAGCAAATCCACATATTTATTTTTGTTAAAAAACTAACGTTTCAGCTCAGTCCCCATAGGCATTCTCAAGGTTTGACAACCAGAACAAAAATGAAATATATAGCAAACAAAAACGAAAGTTTTTAATAAGGTAAAACACTTTTATAAGGTTTTTTTATAAAGTATAAGGTAAATATGCGGTAAAGGCGTTGATGTACTTTCAATGTCAAAAATATGCCGTTTTGAGCCCATCACAGAAACCTTGTAATTAATACATCTCGCACGAAGTGGCTGCTGACCCTCCAATTGAACCCAACTTCTTGCACAGCTAAGTTCGGTAATTACACCTACTTGTCGTCTATGTGGTTCAAGTGGGTGTCATAAATGTCAACACACAGACATTGACGAAAAACTGAACCCGGCCGTCTGTAAAGAGAATGTTTGCGGTGTTATTGATTACATGCATGTCACCCTTCTTGAAAGAGCCAGTTATGATATGAATAACGTATACCATGACAATAAATAATCACTTAGGAGTGAAGAGCGTCGCTGGTGTGAAGCAACCACGGCGAGACCACGAGGGGGCGTTTAGGGGCGGCATAAACTTTGTCCCGAGCGGGTTTTTGCGCCGACGAAACCCCGCGTGCGGTGTTGATAAAGACACCAGCAGAAGCTAGCTAGCTCGCCCGCTCATGTTACAATCTCGCTAGCTGTTAATTTCTTGGATGCGAGAGGAATTTCTTACGCGAATCTCCAGCGTACAGTCTGCGCTCTAACGACTTTGGGGATTTATCTCGTTTAAAAAAAAATATCCCTAATGGAACGTTTTAGTGTGATAAATTACGTTTGCATATAGACAAATATTCACACTTCCTGTTTTGTTAGTATATTATTTCATCACCAATCGTTTAGTCTCTGGTATTGTCATATTTTTTAATAAATTGTTACGTCAAGAGTTTCTGAAACAAGAGACAACTCCGAGGCCCCAGATGGCAGAACTTCCCATCTAACGAGCTCCATTAGTTGGATTCGACCAAACAACTTAGATAAGCATTATGTGGGCTCAAGCTCGAGCCAAGAAGAATAGGTTATAAGCTCTCTGGACTAAATTGCAATCCACGATGGATAGACTGTCTGTCGGATGACGTAATTAGTTGGCGTGGCCGTGTAAGTCGCGTACATACGTTCTAGTTGTAAGCCTCAATAACGTCTACCTTCAGCTCGAGTACAATAAACTGGGCAACTTGTCTTCATTTTGAAGTCATCGAACCATCAGGGTTTCTTGTCCCCCGCCCCCTCACGACGCCAGGCGTCCCGACGGCGTTCTAATGAACGCTCTTCTTGTTGGATTAACCCACGCCACGATGCTCAAACACACAACAGTATTTTCTGCTTCTGTTCACCAACTCGCTGTCTTCTCTGTTTACTTAATATATCTGTAGACATGTGGATCTAGGAAACTTTTAATAGCCTTTGCTCATGGGCTTATCTTTATAATACCGACGACTGCACCCCGACCGCTGGCCGCTATGAAGAGAAGTTGTGTTTACATTCTGCGAGCGTTCATTTCGAGTACCAAAGGGCCGTTTTGGATCAACGGTCGTATTTTCTTAGAATCGAGAATGCCTTTCTGCTCAAAGTATTGTTGTTTTAGAATATAAATTCTACTGAAAGAGCGTGGGGGTACGTCAATACAAGTACAAAATTTAAGCGGAAAGTGTAGATTTAAACAATTGTTAACAGCTCGGTCTGCAAATGTTTTTATACGGCAAAATATTAAAGGTGTTTTTTTAGGATACACAATGTTCTTGAAAAATAAACACGATTTTGGATTAAATAATGTATCAAAACGGTTGGAACAAAAACTTACTGTATCCCATTTGTTTGAAAAACACTACCACCGTTTGCATCGAATTCACCATTTAAACAATTATGAGATAAAATGAAACACTGCTTGTTTGTGTTAGCTCTATTGGGCTTATACACAATATTTACTCGCTTATTACAATCAATTTTACTGAGTTTACACTTGCTTGTTATGAAGGCAAGATCAAAAGTTTTCAATATCTTACAATATCATATTTACAAACCCGCATGGACGTATCGCCACCATCAATAGCCTTTGCGAGACCCTCAATAAGGCCTCAAATTGTGTTTTTCAAGAGTATAAATCTCTATTTTGAGTCAGTGTGCTTGTTAAATAGTTAAATACCACATGTTCAGGTTAAGCTCTATCAATTCTAAATTCCGAAGATATATCTACTGAATTAATCATGTGTCGTATTTAATGTATATAACATTTGTGGTCGTTCAAGTAGAATAAATGTGAAATTGTGTGGAAATCCTATTACTATATTTAATTTTTAATGATGAGTGGATTTTCTAAGTATGTGAGGTATCGGGTTTAACGGAAGACGGATCAATAGTGCATTAAAAGATTTTCTATAAAACTAGATCAGTACATGTTTGCGTTTAATTTTAAATCGTTTTACAATTCGGCACTAGTGTTCTAAAAATGTTTAGTATTAATTAGATCCTTTTTTTTATATATATTTCCAATATCTTAGATTTTGTTTGTGGCTTTTGTATATTATATAGCTCAAGAAAAAGTTATTCCTTCAGTAAAGAAATCTTATGCTAATTTTTGTCCAATCATAAAATCGTTGCGACATTCTGTCATTTGGTTATGAACAGCGGACATGGTTATGGACAGCAGACATTTTGAATGGAATTGCTTGCTGGTGCTTTCCAATTTTTAGTATTTTATATTCTACATAGTTATTCAATAACAATCTCATTTCATCAATATCAATAATTTGTTTCAAAATTTGTCTTGAATCTTCTCCTTAATAATCTCTTCGGTGTTTCGTGATGTGTTTGTGTCTCAAATCTTTCAAATATGTCTCGGCGGTAGTCTGCTACCTTTCTGGATTTATTTTAACCATACACAATTCCTCTTAGCTCAACATTTGTCTTTCTGACTAATCTCGGTTCCAATTTTTGAATTTTTTCTGTGTAGGTTTTAAGGATAAGTCGATTTCAATGCTCAATGTCTTATAATCACTACAATCTCACAATATATTGCTGGATGTACATTTTTAAATTTGTATTATAACATTTTTAAAATGGTTCGTTTGTTTCCGTGTCCTGAACAACATTTTAAACAACTAGTTTCCAAAAATCCGCCACTTTTCTTGGCTTTGTCATTTGCTAAAACTAGATCCTCTGTTATATTGTAAAAATATCTTATTTGTATTGTAATTCCAAATTATAGGCACTTGCGGACCGGAATATTTTAAATTAAAATGGAATTTGAACGGGACATTATCCGCATGAATATTGACACAGTTTGGAGTTTGACTGAAACGTCAAGTAAAGCATAAAATATGAACACTGCTAATGTCGCACTCAATGTTCAATGCGTCTTAATTATTGTTATTAAGATAGGTGCATTTTATTTCATCATTCACGTTTAAAACTATCATAATTCGGGGCCCGTCTTCAAATTAATTAGGCGTTAAATTAAATCCGCTCTACTCCAACCCGCCCAAACTGTTGCTAATAGTTTTTGCAGCCTCCCACACCGTACTTATCTCAACAACAATTTAAACTCACTATCTAATACGCTTTGCTAGATTGTATAGTTCATATGGGCACCGCGTGTAATTGAGCTAACGTGTCCTTGACTAATGATTCTGCTGATTAAAATGAAACATTAAATCCATTCACCTATTCGCTTACGTACGGTAAGCTTTAATAACTACACCTGCATTGCAGTTGATTACTATCAGTGTGGTTTATAAACAATGCACTATCTCTGTTAATGAAGTATTATCAAGCGAGCTTATCAATTTTGATTGTTAAAATTCATACCTTTATTACTTATTTCGGTTCCACGTTAGGTAATCCGTTTATATAGTAGTTGCTGAATAGCTTTATAGTATATAGTGTATGAAGTGGATTACGTTTGCACCAGTGTGTTCGTATTGATAGCTAAAATTGATTATCATTTTTATATGATGTAGGCACAAAATTGTGTGATATTTGTAAAATTATATAATTAATGTTGTTTTCAATCCCAATCGTCGGCCATTATGTTTTCGTTTTTTAAATGAAAAAATCGATTTTTGTTGGTTTAAGTGCGAATAAAATAACTGACGGTCTCAACTTCATGCCTGATTCTGATATATGACGACGAAATGTATCAATGCAGTGTTTTTCATTCAATCGTTGGCCACGTTTGTTTGGAAATGAATATCTACTTTTATTGCCTTCGAATATGTACACAATAACTGACAATTCACAAATTCAAGTCTGATTCAGAGTTAAAATTACTTGTTCGTTCCAGTATAACATTTATGCTTTGACTATATACACATGTTCTAAATCAGTCATGAGGTATCCCATGAGCAGTTAAGATTGCACTGTACAGAAGCGAAAGAAAACAGAGCAAATGATTTACATTGTAAACACAGTTGACCCCAGGAAATATTTCAATGTAAATCTCTATTTAGCTGGCAATGCCCTACTGTGCTGTACGAGATTTTTTATCCGTTGTAATTGTTTTAATAGCCGTGTTTTCTGCCCCATGCTTGCGTTTGAGCCAGAGATTTTGTTTGAAAACGACGAATGTAACATAACAAAAGGTATACGCAATTGCTAATTGCTTCACTTTATTACGCTTTACAATTTGCCCCGTGTTATTTCTTCGAAATTCTTGTTTGCGCGTTTAAAAAGGTAAATACGATGTGTTCACAATTACTTTTGTCATGGACTCTGAAGCCTTGTGTTTCACTTTGCGCAAATAACGTCAAACTAGTACTTCCGTTTCACGTCCTCGATTAAAGGGCGTAATCAAAGCGCCCGCATGTCTGAAAGCACTCAATCTGTTTGGCTCGTTATGCACAGAGCTATTGTTCCCTTCATAAACTGCTGCGTTACCCCCAACACCGACACCAGGATAATCACAAAATATGATGTAAATATCTAATTAACTGAAATTGTAATTACATACCTACAACCGGAGAAATAGCTTTAACTTCCCATTGAAGAGGTAACCTCTCTCTTTCTTAATTTATAATTTTTGGCGTCGGAGTCGGTCTTGAGTCATTATTAGTACGGCGTCAAAGGTTTCCAGGGAATTTCCTTCATTTCAAATCTCACCTGCATTTGCTGCCTTGAAATATGATTATACTGAGTCGTTTCGTCGCTCCTACCGTCAACTTTGCTTTAATTAAAAACTTGTAGCTCTTTCTCTCTCGCTCTAAATGTTTCTTGCTCTTACATTCAATACCCACGTAGACGGCCAGAAGGGAGTTGACGATGTTGCCGCATCTCTAGATTTACCTGGTGACGTAAACCAAGTTTTTGTTTAAAATGAGAAATTAAATTTAACAAAGTTAAAAATGTCATATAACGAGATGCTTAGGACGGCTGCGTTTGCTCGTCAACATTTTCTCCCATATCCAACGACTCTATATTCTCTAAATTATCGTATTTACTTTAGGCGCTGCTTACGTCAGCTAGCTAACAAAAAGAGAAAAGAAATAAGAAGAAAAGTTTGGTAATTCCTCATCCCTGGGGGTTGCGGACTGGAAAGCGAATTCTCGACATAATTCAGCACTTTTTAATGTAACCGCAGCAGAAACAAAAAGTTACCCACTGTCTGTCCGTCTGTCTGTCTGTCGGTCGTCTTTCCGTTTTGAGTTGTAGATTCCTGCGCCGCTCATGAAAATCTTTTAATTTTTTTGAAATTAAGTAAAAGAATTTTTTTTTACTGAACCTAAATTATTCACATTTTCAGACTAACTCGTTTAAAGTTTTACGTGTAAAAACTAATCAAATTTTACAAGAAAGAAATGCGAATAGTACAACATTAAGATGGTTTTAGGAAAGTTAGTGTATACGTAATGAAGGGATTTTGTGCTGAGTTGCCGTAAAAAAAAACCAGAGTCTTGATTCAACCACTCTATCTCGATTTACTTTGCACTAGTAAGACATTCCAGAGCATAAAACAGATTCTTTAATTACATGTTGTATCGCAATTAACATTCCACTGCAGCTCACTCAAGCAGTGCGTTTGTAACTTGGCTCTTGCCTGGTTACCACGATCGTGTTTTGGTCATGTAAATGCAAGTGTGTATATTCGGCGCGTTGGGCGAAGGGGGGGGGGGCGGAAGTGTAAACCGCTTCATTGTATCATCATTTCATTAACACTTCTTGTGCAATTATACAAGCAAAGATATTTCTTTCTGCAATTAATCTTTTCATTTATCTCTATATTATATAGTATGTATATACTCATGTCATCTTTCGTTTACCGCAGACAAACTATAGTTGTAAGAGTGTATTCAACAGTTCATTCTTGTACGTGCATAAATAAAGTACACAGAGAAAAATCAATATATTAACGGAAAACAATAAACGACGCCCCCCCCCCCCAACCCAAATATATTTTCGTCTAAATATATATATAAAGTGGCTGTCTAATCTGCTGGTTCATATGTTATCAATGCTGTGGCAGGTGTACAATTTTATGGAAATCTCGTTCAGCCTGCGCTATAGGAGACTAACAAACTAAACAATAGATAGCGCTGCTAAACTACCTCGTTATCTTCGCCATTGATGGTTTCAACAAATCAACAATGAATAATCTCCTCCTCATAGAAGTTTATTTGCTTGATACCAGATTGAATCTAGTCTATTTTGAGTGGCCTATGTGGCAGATATGGTTGGCGTGCAATGAACAACGCAAGATGATAATTAGATAAATAAACTACGCTACGATGCTAGACGAACAATTCCAGATATAAGACACAAATTTGAAAAGGAAACGTTCTTCATATGAAGATAATTTGATGTTTTTTTATTTAGGTTACTGTTACAATTTTAGTAGTAGTTTCAAATTTAATGCATAGTGTTATAACCTGCTATAGATCACGCCTTTATATAAGGGAGGCTTTTTTATCCTAGAATCTTAACAACAATATTAATTACTTTTTCAAATTTTATCAACAGCGTTGTCAATATTGTTTAATTCCTCACTCAATTAATACTGAGTTAAAATTAACCCAGGGTAGGATAAACATCTAAAAAGAGAGGCTGAAGCATTTTGTACGCATAACGCCATTTTAATACTTGGTAATGTTTACTCTACTTTTCCAATTTTTATAACCACTTTAATCCCCCCCCCCCCTCCACCGTTTGCACCTTTGGTAGAAGAAGCCCAGGGTGCGATATTGTAATAATTTTGTATAGATCAAACATCTAATGGAATCCAATGCAAACAGAATAATTTAAAAACGCCAAAATGAAGTAGATTTCATATTAAACAGACGCAAAAGGGAACAAATTCACTAAATGTTTTCTTCTCAGCCTTTGTCAAGTATTACACGCCTACTTAAATAAGTTCTTAGTTAATACACAGACTGTCAATGCCTCCAAACGGCACAACATCGGATGTAAGCACTTATTACCATATTTTTTAAATCACGCTCACCCATTCAAACATATATGTAAGTTACTAAATGTTCCAATCAAACAAATCATGTATTCGTTTAAATATTTGCATTTTACCATTCAAGTTTCAATCGTACTTTGTTTGTCAATGATATTAGAAATATTTGGTGGGTTACTGAATATGGTAGTCTGGATGTGTGTCTGTTTGTAAATAACTAGATCTAAAGTAGAGTAAAGCACCATGTAAATAAAAATGTATACAGTGACACAATTTAGCCGTAAAAACATGTTATTTAAAATTATTCTGCAATGTGTAAAAACGACTTCACATTTAGACGAACTTTGTTACTAGATGGTTCATTATAACACAGCAGTGGTTTTATGTTCTTGCAAAATTAGGTCACATATAATGTGATATTCTCTTCAAGCTAGCGAAACTTCAGAGTATTCACAAATTATGAATATGTCA
This sequence comes from Isoperla grammatica, assembly GCA_945910005.1. NCBI lineage: Eukaryota > Metazoa > Arthropoda > Insecta > Plecoptera > Perlodidae > Isoperla > Isoperla grammatica. Next base: position 114,976,298 of record OX246737.1, read on the forward strand.
AGTTGTTGGATTTGCTAAGAGATAGTGAAGCAAAGAACTTTCCATTTAAAAACCTTGCCATAGTAATATAATTTAGTTCAAGAACACACTGTGTTATAACTTAAAACGTGGAATATTAACCAAATGATGTTTTAAACAAAATTAATGTAAGAAAGCTGCCGCGCGTTATGTTCCTAGTAAATTGTTTTATAAATTGTAATATTTTATGCAGGCCCATCGTGTCCACTAAATTGTTAATGTTTTTACAAACACTGCCTAGTTAGGACTCGGAAACACTAAGATGTGCCTTCCCCCCCCCCCCCCAACCCCAACCCCCTCCACACCCAGACCCAAATCACAGTACAAGAATTCATACAGACCGAAACGCCTATAGCAGGGCCACTAAACTACTTGCGCACGGCTGCTTGTTTGCGACACTAGCGCGGCCTAGCGGGAATGTGGTTGATATCCGTTGTTTAGCATTCTAAAATCTAACACAAGTTGTAGTATTACCGTACTAATGTATTGGCTCTTCGTCTACACCTACATCTAGTTGGAGGCACGCATGTCTTTGCAGCAATGAAATTGCTTGAGTTTCGTTACTGTATGGATTCTTGTACTGGTCCAAATCTAAATTCTACACCACTGATTACAAGAAAGTGGGGACTTACATCAACGTTGATGCCTTCCAATGGAAAGATCTTGTAAGCCGGTGACTCTTTGGGTACAAAGCGATAGAACTCCTGATCGTCCCAGTACCACTTGATGGTGTAGAGAGCTGCTTGTTCAAGGTCATAGTCACACCACATCTTCACTGTGTCTCCTGCCACCACCGCTTCGGGCACGCGGATCGCCATCCCCTTCAACCCCCGCACGCCTGGAACAACAAAGAGAATTAAGTGCTGGAGAACTACTCTTAATAACTACAGCGGAAGAAGAAGAAAGAACTTAATTTCTTAAGAAAATAATTTAGTTATTAATTACTCGTAAGTAGAAAGTTTGTGTCTGTGGAAAATCTCGGCTGCACGCAACATTATAATACACGAGAACAACAAACTAATCTACTAAGTTAAAATTAAACAAACACTCGGTTATATTCTAGATGTGCGGGAAAGGGAGAGGGAGGGGGAATCACAGAGCTGCGAGTTTTACACAGTCTGGTATACAAAACAACAAGCTTGAGCGCTGTGGTGAAATGTGTCTTTGTGCTAAGATCATTTCAAAAATTATCACGGGCTTTATTTTTGCCACATGATGTTTAAGTACAGAAATCGAAAAGTGGTATAAGAAATCCACTAGATTTAAATAAAAATTGACTTTTAATTGGTTCGTTTGCCAACCTAAGACCGTCGATAGGATTCGGTTGGAGCGCAGGTCTTCACCATACGGCACCTATGGACGTGGGTTCGAGTCCCGCATAAGAAATGTTTTTATCCATCACGCTCATTGTCTTAAATAACATGATTGCAATAATAGAAACTTTCATCATTAAGTCAACCTAAGCGGTCGAAAAGAATTACCTATGAATTCTCTAAATCACTATAAGACCGGTCTCCCCTTTCCTTGATAGTAATAATACTGCTGATGATGGGCTTTGCGTCTAATGTTTTGGATAAGACGTTAATTTATGATGATGATTTATGGCTAGGATGATATATTAAGATGAGAGAAAGCCACAAAGCATCCACGCCCGAACCAGGATCCAAAACTGAAACGCAATCATAGTTAACCAGACCAACGTCTTATCAACCATGGCCACTACTAGGGATCTACCTCTTGTCACCTGAACCAGTATGATGTTCTTACTTTGGTATTACAATGGGCAGTCCACGAAACCGTTGGCTATTATACCCAAACCTCAACAACAATAACTAATAATCATACCAAAGAAATTTGCAATTCCCCAAATCTATGTTACGATCTTTGCGACAACTTTGGTGACAATAAATAGAGACTTTAAAATTATATACTTTATCTGTTAAGCTTCGTTCACAACCACTTATGAACGCATTAAAAATAACGTAGCTCAAAGAAACGTTATGGGTTATTCACAACCACTTGAGCAATCCTCTTGGAAGAAGTGGGGTTATGAGTAATTCAAGGTAATAAACTGGTTATTATTACCGTACTGGTAAATAAAGTCAAGAATTCGTGCAATCTCAGTCCAGGTGTTATTTTGTCACGTATATAAAGTATAGTAGTGACGAACGGGATTCGCAGGCGCGAGCTGTCATAGGTAAAAATAAGACAAATTAACGTGGAGTAAAGAAATGTTCAAGTTCAGTCAACTTGTCCCATTGGTTCAGTGTTTCGACTTTTTAAATTTATAACGTCTCTAAAGGGGTCGTTAACGACTTTTTATTATTTCTAAAAAGTGTTTTATAATTTTGTGTGGAATATGCAGGTTAAAGAACGAATTCATTCGACAAGCAATGCTAGATAACATACTGCGCCGAAGTGGTTTACCGAGGCTGGTTATCTTTGCTCTTAAGAAGTGAACATAGCATTACTTGAAGTCGCAGTTAGTACTAGATGACAAAGTATCACAAGTACCAACATAAAACTGGTTTTATATTCTCAAGACGTTTGTTGTTGCAATAACATAAACATCTTAAACTGTTTGCACATTCTGGGATTGTTTGCTCCACATTTTTGCTAGAAGTTCACGGATTTACGAAGAGTCGTACCGGATGCAATGTAATCATACGTTGCAAAGGTCTCCGAGTGTAGAAAAGTCAGACTAATATATTAGTGGGTGCTTACTTGAACTCTTGCTTTGTGCACGATTGCACAATTATGACATCTCTATGCACTCTTTCTACGTAGAGTAATTATACTTTTTCAACGTATGAATACATTTTCTTGAAATAATAAGTAGATGTCTTCATACAGTAGTTGAATATAATATGATACAACTTCAGGTTATTATTACAGTGATATATAATTCCACTAACATATAAAAGAAAATATATTATATACTGAATGTTGGGGACACAGACGATTCTTAGTATTTACGGGTTTGTTTAAACACGTACAACATAAACAAATATGTAATTATTATTTTTTCTAGTTACAAATTGTTATTAATATTATCATTATTCATCTATTTACTTATAAAATGTTGTAACATGGTCTTGAGGTGTGACTAAAAAGTGTCCTCTTCACATCTCACCCTGTTTGTTCACACTCATTAAACACACATGTTTTCTTTCATATGACACATTTCAAAAACATTACTACTCTATTTTTTCCCTTTGTGTACGATTTTGCGAATGATTTAAAATCACCCCAGCTATATTATTCGAGCACTGTGCAGTGACCAATTACTGCACAATCTTTCTAATTCCAAAGAGACTACTTTATAGCCCCCATTACATATCTGAGTGGATTTAAAAGCAAACGGTATGTACGTAGAATTAATGCAGTCACACGCCATAAATGTCGGGGTTTTCAGCTATAGCAACTAAACCGAGTTCGTATACTATTCCCAACGTCATTAGTCTCATACCGACCTTAGAACCTTATTTACCGCTTCTTTCATGCACGCTGTTTCAACGGTAATCAACATATACCTGACGTTCCTTTACACATTCATAAAAGCGGCCATCTGATTAGTAGAGTGTACGGGTCTCATTAGTCACGCCTGCTGTGTTACGAACTTCCTGGTAACCAACCCAATTTTGTAAATTATCGCTTAATGAACCTGTTTGTTTGTTGATAGTAGGAGCTAAAGAAGTTGCAAATTAAGTTGGTTATATATTAAACTCGGATATTTTGCCGGCATGAGACTAGTTACGTAGGGAACTTTGTAGCCAATGGCATCAACAATAATGTATACACCAAAGCTAATTTCATGTGAACACCACTTCTGTCTATCAGTTCAATAGCCTGGGGAAGCGTATGATTCCATTGCTATGTTACTTGCGTATATTACGGAGTTGTGTAGCTGTAATACATGATGAGGTTATAATAGTCATGATCATACAGAATACCTCATTGGTACTCGAGATAATAACCATCTTATCTATATACGCTATAGGAGTATACAAGTTGTCTAGAGCGAAAGGTATCTGTACATAAAATACCGCAGACAATTTTCATTTTGTAATTGTATCTCAAGAATGCTACTCGAAATCGAAAATCTGATTCAACAGCGCCCTACAAACTGCATGAAATATTATAATCATTAGTGTAGTTATTTTGATCATTTAATCGATGATAAGTAATAATATTATTGATTATAATGTAAAACACATTTAAAAAAATTCAGTATTTAAGGCTTACCATGCAAACCACAGGGCTCTGTTGATTCAGATTTTCGATTTCGAAGTCCATTCTTGAGATATAATTTAAAAATGAAAATATTGTGCGTTTTTTGACGTAGGCACCCTTCGCTCTTATATTAACAAGTGTTTTAAGATCAAATAAGTACGATCGTGGTTAAGTTATATATGAAGGGGCCTCGGGTATAGGGGTGAAGGCTACGTTGAAAAGTGAAATTAGAAGAACACCGTACTGAAATATAAATTACAACTAAATGTCGGAACCAAGAATCGTTCATCCTACTTCATCCTACTTTGGTCACGGGCATAATATTATGATGGTCAGTAACGCACTAACCGCACTGTTAGATAATTAGTGTGGGTCCCTCCTCATGGTGACCGGTGCCCGCAAGAGAACAGTAGTACATTCCCTATTTCTCAAAATATTATCATTGTCTTGCTCACTTTCCAATGTTTCCGTCTATATCTTTCTCCCACTATATTCCCATTCAATTCTACACTCTTTGCAACCTGAACGTCCACCAACCCCTCACGCCCCGAACCCCAAACTCCCAATTCACTAACTTGTCTCCCCTTATAACGACCCCGGTGATCTGTGACTGATTTCATTCGGCCGACGTCATATCACATAGCTATTATCGAATACGCCGTAAAACAACAAAATAACACAATAATTAAATAAATAATATTCATATCAATCAAAATATAATAATAAAAAATTATTAAATTCATACATAAATATTCATAATAGTCAGTAATAATAATAATTCATAATATAGATAAGGTAAGATTTGACTGGTTGTTTTCAATATTCGTGCAATGATATTGAAAACATAAAGAAGATACGTAAACACCGATGGTCATCAGGAGAACGTAGAATTCCATCTGACTTCCACACATAAGACCCCCCCCCCCCCCCCCCCCCCGCCCACCCCAGCACCACCGCAGGGGGAACGACATCACCGTCCCTTACACATTGTCCTCCTATTCAATTTCCTAAAGTAATCGAAGCCACCCATGACTACTGGCTCTCGCCTTAAACGAGATCTGAAACCACGTTGCCAAATCTTCGCGATGCCGTAAACATGGCAACACTGCTGTTCTGCTGGCTTGAGCAACAGTCTGATACTAGTGGTATGTTACAGTTTTATATCACCACGTCAATTTGTCAACTGTGTTATACGGTTTTCATTGTTACAATCTTTATTTTTTATGATAATTTAGATGATTAAGCAGATATTTTCGATTGTTGTTTTTGGAAGAAATATGAATACTGGTTTTTTCCGGGTTACATCAAATTACTGACGCGTAGGTTTTGTAATACATGCACTAAAAAGTATTTACTGTATCAAATTGGTGGTTAAATAATATGTGATCTTACAATTTCATATAGCCGATTAAAATAATTGGATATATTGAACTTCCACTAATGCCCCAACTTAACAATGACAGTGAAGAGCGTTACTAAGATGGTTCTGTATAATATTATATTTCATGTATTTCTGTTTATGGCCTTCGACTTGAATAATATGTAGATTGCATGGGCCTATTTGACGGAAATATTGAGTGAATCAAGATCAACTTATTTGCGTCTGTCTTGAAGTGCCTTCAGCTAACAAGGGGCCCTCGGAAAGGGACGCAAGAAAACCGTGTTAAGCTTCGGTAACGTTTTACGCGAACTTGTCTTAGTAGTTGTGAAGTAGGAGCCCCTTTTGTCAACCAGCTTGTGTTTACACTACAGATTCGGGGGGAAACTCCCTTAGTTTAAACACGGGCACAAATTCCCTCTACAGTTACGACATGAGTATATGTGAATCATATTTTTTCTATCTCGTTGTGAAAACTGTCAATGCAATTCGCCTAAGTGTACAAAATCCCTTCTGGTCGAGGTGGATCTCTCCTCGAGGTGGTGACCGGTGCCGGCAAATAGGGCTCTCGTGTATCTGTTTGCAATTCCTTGACTCATGTTCCATGGATTTCATCGATTATCTTCTTCCTACTTTATCACTTCTTCATATTTATCGGCTCTCTTTGCGATCCCAACACCCAACAATCTCCCACTCCCACTCCCTTAACCCTCCCCCCCCCCCTTATTTTATATCTGGTGATGTGTAATGGATCTGATTTGGCCGACGTCATATGACCTAGTTGTCGAGTGCATCGTAGAATATAAAAAATACGTCACTAAATCCCTCGAAATATGTGAGGGGTCAATATCTATGCCCGGTAAATTGCCCCGTTTCCGGGCAACGTTAATTAAACCATAGTGAACATTCCTCTTTCCATTGCCAGCGAGATTCTTTCCGGTATATTCCACGTCGTATTTTATTTTTAACCAAATCCGTCTAAATCTATTCAATATTAGTGCGGGACTGAGTCAGTAGCTTCATCTTTAATCTGTGGGGTGATGCTCTGAGGGCTGAAGCGTTTAGCCCATTATTCCCCCATAAGAATGCCCGAGAGTTCGTCCTCGTGGTCATTATCGCCGTCATGGCCCCCTTATGTTCGCCAAGTTAGATCGAGGCTAAGCGCAGCCACCCACCATTAAGCAACAATAAAGAAACAACTTAGTGTGGCCGTTCAAAACACCAGTAATCAATTCCAGTAAGAATCGAAAAAGTCCTTTAGTAACAAGAACATTCTTGTGATAGTCTAGGTGCAATCATAGCCGCGCTCTCCGAAGCGTGAAGCGTGCGGCTATCATCCTGGTTAATGTAGTGAACGGGATGGCAAATTGCGGGCGAATCGATAGCACTCCATAGCAGGGAGACAATAAATTGGGAGAAGGGGATAATCAGATAATCCGCCGTTTCTAACTGTTCAGACAAACAGAAATATAAATTTTGTAAAATTAAGGAATTGGATGGGGGAAATAATCGGGAAGTTTTATGAGATAAGATTTTAATTCGTGGATTGTTGAACATCTGCGGATAGGTACAGCAATTTTAATCGTGGAAATTAAAGGAGAAAGGAAAAGTTGCTAAAGGAAAACTCAAATTAATAAAATGTAGTAAATTACAATTTTCCAAAGTTGTCTTCTTTTTTATTTTAACAAAGAAAGCTTCAAAGGCGAATGTTTTCTTGTCTAGATCAAAGTCATGTATATGAAAATAGTGAAAATGCATTTTACTAACTTTGCGTTTGGATATATGGTTTAGTATAGATTAAAAACTTCAAAGAGAGTTCGTTTTTGCATCGGTACGAGAATTACTGATTGAGTAACGAGCTAGGGAAGGCTCATGAAAAATAAATATTCCTCAAAGTACCTAAAAGGGGAAGGCCATTATCTAAAAGTACGGGCTATATAATTTTTATATCTGAGAAGTGTATATTTCCAATTCTATTAGCATTTAAAGTTTGAAATTTGGAACTTCCCGCTCCGTAATTGAAAAACGGCTCGTGACGTCATAACTCTTGTCAACAACTGCCTCCTTGAAGTATTCTTAATAATATCAAAGAAATTAAGTTGGACATTTTACAATATCTAGGATGCAGTGACTTTACAACAATGCCTTTTATACCGCTGTTTTCTTCAGAAAATACATTTTGATACAGTATTTACCAAAACGTGTTTAAAATAATGCAATTATTTAACATATTGTTGTTAATTAATGTTGAGAAGTGTTCATTTACTAACTAGACATAAACGTTGATTCAGTTAAAGTCTTATGAGAGCAACAATCTACTAAATTGTGGGATTTCAGTACTATTTGTATGATATAAAATGATTGTTTAGAGAGTTATGACGTCAGAACCTTCTAATCGCGAGCAAGATGGCGCAGGTCCGTTTCTGAGCGTGTTTTGACAGAAATATCTTTGACTTGCTGTTAAAGCGATGTTAATTCACCTTTCGAGCCGAAACCAATTAGTTCCCGTTTATTTTAACATGAGGTAACCAGAAAGCAAATAAAAAAAATGTGTGAGCCTTCCCTATTACTGTGACGTTAGCGTCTTTTAACGTACGTCAAAGCAGCTGAGCCAATCAGGGCATCGTTTGCTTCGTGTGTTCCAACAAACAACTAACGGCAATGATTAGATTTGCTATAACTCCCTCACTTCACTTCCCCCATCATCATCTGTGTGTGCGACGTCAGCATGTTGCAAGCAAGTCAAGATGAAAGAGAGGACGCCGGTAATGAGTTATTATACGTTTCTTACTGTTCAGACAAACAGAAATATAAATTTTGTAAAATTAAAGAATTGGATGGGGGAAATAATCGGGAAGTTTTATGATTATATTATATTATATTATAATTATGTGTTAAAACTCTTTTTTTATTTCAAAATCTCAGGTGCATTACCTACCCTGGTATAACACCACGATTTAACACAAGCCTATAAAATACATGGTAGTTAATGAAATGTTAATAGAAAGCGCACATACAAATAATTAGAAAAATGTTACTGGGAAATTACGTGAATATAATTATCATTAAACGATTGTAATTATAATTAGTATACTATTATTTAGTGTGGCTTGTTAGTCTACTGGGTTTATTTCTGCTTCAACTTCAGAAGGTCCAGGGTTCAACTGCCGGTTCGGGGTAGGGTTTCGAAACTTTGAAACTTGACTTTAATTTATCTTTCTGTCACTCGTAAATGGTGACCTTTAAACCGTCATAGCAACGAAGCACATAATAAACGGTATAATGCCCCCGACTGAAAATCATTTTTTTAACAGAATGCGCGTACACAATAATCAAATAAATAGTTGTATTAATTTTGTTTGTCGTGTGTGTTTTAATCGTTCGTTTGTGTAAACCGAACAAGCAAGTATAATTTTGTGTAAGGTAGAGAGGGAAATTCCATTTCGGTATCTTTCATAAAAGCGCTCAATTCTATCACTTTAAATCATCATCTGAAACGCGCGTGTATCTCACACCACTGAATGAATCGGCTGCTTCAAACCCATGCATGGAGATTAGTGACCCCCTCCCATGTTATAAATACCGCACTGCATTGTGGGAACGGGGCGTAATAAACCGATCACTTCTAGTGCGTCTGACAAGAGAGAGAGAGAGAGAGAGAGAGAGAGCGAGAGAGAGACTTTATTGTTTTCATGGAACATTTGAAATCGTTTTGAGTTATCGAAACACATCAGTAAAGTGGTTTGCATCCTCTTCCGGCGAAAAAATAAGCTAGCTTGTTTATAACGAGGAAATGAATCATTATTAGGTCTAAACAAGAAAGTGAATTACGGGGGCTACGGTTACTTTGTTAAATACCTAATTGGAACAAGTCAATCTTCATCATAGCTTGTAATTAACTCAACGATACAGCACTTAAGTCATAATTAACACCTGAATTTTTAATCACAACACCAGAAAACGTTCACCAATAAAAACACAATAGTCAGTTTGTATTTTTATTACCTGTGGCGCGGACATTGTCAATCAATTTTTGATTAAATGTGAAATGTGATAGAAAGTGTGTTTTGCTTTTGTGATAAAAACAAGTTCAGTATATGCTTTTCGAAAGATACAATTTTAGCATTACTGAAGTATTTACTCTCAGATTAGAAAAGAATCATTTAAACAGTAAGCGAACTCTTTGGCGATGTAAGTTGCTCATATTTTCTTATAAAATCAAGCCAATTAATAATAGACAAAAATGAGTTTCTCTTACAAGAGCAAGTTTATAATAATATTATGTATTAAGTATTATCATAGCAATAAAAATACAACAAATATAAATAACATAATAATTTCACATTAATTTTAAAACACTTTTGGGAATGTCCCCACAGTGGTGATGAGAAACCTCGAGTACAAATGACTCATGAACGAAACGACGCGGCGAAACAGTCCATGTGAGTTTCAATTCGATATCAAAATAATAGTTATAATTATCATTGTCATTACATAATAATGTTTCTCGAGTGTTATAAGGTCCTAGAATATAATACAATGGACTTATCTAGTTTCAGTGTTTCAAATCATCCTAAGGTAGGTAGTTTAAATATCTACCTGCTCCCTCAACAATTTCCATTCAGTGTTCCATTTCCATATCCACTAAAGCGTGTTCAATGGAATGTGTACGGAAACTTCTATACGGATGTGGTGTAGTCACCTTTGACTCTTGGTTTCCAGGGGATGAAATCGATAAATTCTTCTTCCTTCTCTCTAGTGTGCAAGCCTGCTATTATTGGTCTGAAGTGAGCACGTAACTGAGCCAGCAGATGCCGGCATGCAAATCGCAGTGGCTGGCGTCTCCTTTCGGAGGTTGCTTCGTGAGAACTGTGTTGAGAAGACACGGCTAATCCCGGTGATTGATAACAAGATCCAATCCGTGCTCCCATATCATTTCCACATTATTACTCCAATATATTAAAAGCTTTCGGGACCTTAGAGCGGAAAAGATTCTGTTTTTTTTTTCTCGAGAAATATTCCCCATGGAAAAGGCCACTTTTTGTTATTAATTGCTTCTTAGAAACAAGATGGTAGAGTACTAAGCTTTCAACTTGATAATAATGTTTTCAACTCGTATATCGTAAACGAAATTTCAATTTTCTATTATGACGACAGAATGTGGGTGAGTTCTTGTAGAATGAAATGGGCCTTAATCTTGGAGGCGTCAATCACCCAGAACGTGACAGAATGAGAGGGGTGAAAAGGTCATGGGAGGGGAAGTGGAAGGGGAAAGGAGGGGAGAAATACCCTGTCTTGGGGTACCGAGTCGTGAAAGACAAATTATTAACATGCTGTTGGAAGTGAATTACAACCGAATGGAAAGAAGGCGACACTAGCTACTCTTTTATATTAAAACGAAATAAAAAGTTTTATTCTTGAGATTTTTTTATCTAACCATGAATTATGGATTTATGAGAAAGGAAATAAGAAATGAGGAGGAGAATGGCTACACAGCCATGAACAAAGTTATCAAGTCACCCAGAATTTCTTGGCTCATTCAGAAAATCATAATGTATGAACGCGCAAACGGGACTAGATAGGCAGTGCTTAAATAAAGGAAATAACTAGTTGCAAAAGATAAGCATTTCAACTCGTTTTTCCACGTCTGAAAGAATGAATTATCTTTCTAAATACTTCTACGATTAATCTTAACTAGTATTTTTGAAATAAAAGTATCATTCTCAGCTGTTATAAATAAACTACTCACTTTCTAACTCAACGTGTTTTATAAAACCTATCTTAAAAAACAATTTATAAATGGGGTGCATGAGCTACAGGTACGAATTAGCCGAAGGAATCATAATCATTATATTATCTTAGTTTTATTGTTTTATACATGGCGTGTTTGAAAGGTCCAGTGCGAATGATAGAATGAGATGCAATATTCCCAACTGAACACTGTAAATCTAGGTCAAATATTAATTTGCCCGACGCAATGAGCAGGACAGAGAAGGAGGCAGCCTTGTATTGGATGGCAAGAAAGAAGAATGGTTGAAGAGGCCAACTCTGCACAGGACAAAAAAAAAAAAAAAAATTTCGTGTAGTATTACAAAACTTCATATGCAAATACCTTTAAATGACGTGTTTACAAAGAGCTAAGTAAATATTCGAGAATACAAGTTAGATTAGTAGTCTCAAACACATAACATTGACATTGACATACATATAAGTAAATCGATATTTGTCTACATGTATAATCAGGGAGTGCCTAGTTAAATGTGGCGGCTCACACGCTTAGCGCATACCATTTATATGTAATATAGCCTACAAACAGATAACTATAGTCCTCCCAACGAAACTATTCTCATGCTTTCATCACAGGCCATGTCCAGAATGGCAACTTAACTTGTCATTCCTCCGTGTGCTTGATGGAAGATTGCGTCGGATTGTTCTCAGTTCGTGAGTTGGCCAACTTGTCCGATGTTGATAAATGGTAATTCTCTCATTTGTGTAAGTTGCTATTAATAATATTAGACGATGAATATTTTTAAAAATTAAATACAAATATAAGTTTGTAGTAACAAATCCAATAAGTCATGTTTGAAGAGAAGTGATCATTGAAAATAGATCCCGGGCACCCAGCCATTCACAGCTTTCGATACCAAGAAATGGCGGAAACGCCGGTGTTTAAACGACTTTATTTCATAAAACTAAAGTAGGACGGACTATACCTTTACAGTTTAAACCTACCTCTAGAACACAGTGGAATATTAGGATAAATACTTGCTGCGAGTAGTTACTCTATGGATCTACTCAGTAAAGTGTGAATTTTTATACATTTGACAGGCTTTCAATAAAAACAAAAGACTACCAATGTTGCTCACAGCTTGCTGGATTTTGATAGTTCCTGTGAACTTCTTCAAATTCTCGAACTCTCATTGGCTACAAAACAAGGTCTACTTGATCTTTACCTAGCGGAGGCGCGTCGAACTCCCAAGTTCGACGAGCCTCCGCCAGGCGGAGATCAAGTAGATTTCAACGTTAGCGATCAAAGTTACATGATTGCGCGCATAAACACAGGCAGTAAACCGTCCGCGGAAGTTTACTTTGAGGCCTCAGGGGTTATGACGAAAGCATGAGAATAGTTTCGTTGGGAGGACTATAGATACTACGGAATCTGGCATGTCTGATTTTGGAGTGCATTGGAGGATGAGTTCGAACAAACAGAATAATAACTAAAAACTACGTAATCTGGCATGTCTTCGATTTTGAAGTGCATTGGAGGATGTGTTTGAACGTTAAGTTTTTTGAGATAAGTTCGATTCGTACCCTAAGAAGTTGTAATATGAAGATATAAATGGTTGACTAAAGTGTATTGCAATGAATCTGTTGTCCTAGGGTCCCGCTCACCTTCCCCTACCTCACTGCATACCTCGAATCGCCGGCTCGAGCCGGGTACCCCTCGCAGCTGGCTCGACCGGCGATTCGAGGTATGGAGTGAGGTAGGGGAAGGTGGGCGGGATCCTAAGACCACAGATTCATTGCAATTTACTATAGTATTGAGTTTGACCATTTGTATTTTGATATTCAAATCCATTTCCAACTTCCCACGCCTCCAAAACCTTTTAACATTAATTGATTGGGTGTTTCACTGTTAGTTCTTATTATCAGTGAATTGCGAATTAAACTCAAATAGGTACATTTATAATGTAAATAATTTGCTCCAGAATATTATTTTAATCAAGTGCGGTTTATTAGTTTATGTGTTTTTGTTTCCTAGATTTAGGTTTTACAAACCCAATGTTGTCTAGGAACGAAGAGAAAATAAATAGTTGAACATGTTTAGTGGGGGCATCATAACGTCCCCGAGTTGTTTCTGTCTGTTAAAACCGCATCAGAATAAATATGACGGCATTGCAACTGAAGGAGACATACAATTTAAATAACTTTCACTATGAAGCTATTTTCAGAGAACAAATGAAATGTTTGAGACGTTTTCAGACATAACTATTGCGAATGAGATCTAGTTTTCATTCTCTTTATTCTTAACAAAAAATATACAACTTGTTCGCTTTCCAGTGTTCTGAACTGATGGTATTCTGAACATGTATACACAAGAATTCAAATCAATTCGTAAGGAAATTAAGTTTTTTGAAGTTTTTGTCTTATGTTGGTCTACATTGCTGAAGAGCTACTGGAACAAAAAGAGTACGTACTTGGTTCTGTAAACTGAATTCAAATAATCTAGTACTTAATATTATTTAAAATTGTAAATTAAAAACTGAATGCATATTCCAAATACATTATTCTCTCAAGTAAAACGAACATTGATTCTTGATTAATTGGAAAGAAAAACACCTACATCCAGGTTTACCTACTTTTATTTTGTAATGAAATATGCTGTCCCAATAAATGGACACATTATTTGCAAGTGTAGGCCTACATTGCACCAATGGACTACCTTATGTTTTCAAGTATGATGCGGAATAATTTACGCACTGTATCTTGCTTTCTCCATTTGTCTATTCGAAAAGTCATGGCTATTTTCAGCATATTCGTTGTAAATAAAATATTGGTGTATTGGGCTTGAAAATTGATCCGTCCAAAGTTCGAGATATCCAACGAACGGCATTCCGACTACATAGACCATCTCGACCCTTCTACCCTCCTCCCACGACCTTAAAGATCTTGGACATTCTTTTCTGGCGATTTGGAATGACCTGAAAATACCGCGAGACGAAGTCAACAAGACTGCTCGGGGACGGAGATTGAAATACTATGGTCGTTAGACAATACAACACGGTAAAACCCAAAAACATGCGTCCTCGGAACAAAGTTAAAACAGTAAATGGAGTCAGAAATTAATACAGGGAAAGTGAATAATTTTAACCCTACACTCCGCTGATTATTTCTAATAGCCATCTAGTGTTGCCCGACCCCACACTCTGCATGTGTCAGCATTATGCAGAATTAATTAATACGAACTTGACTTTTACTTAATTTTATTCGATTGGTTGGTGTTTAAAGACATACTGGACAGACGGGTCATGTAACGTTGGAGGATTGGAGGTAATTGACTAGTAGGACAACTTATGTTCAAAGAAGTCAAGGCGAGGGAAGGAAACGGACCAACTAATTTCGTCACCCTCGACAATTGGTAGTCACAAATCTACCTCGGGCTCAAAAGAGGAAAATTCGACTCAAAGAAATACTGCTCTTCTGTATTAAACCCCTTCAAATGTTTAAATTCATGAACTTGACACTCGTTACTTGGCACGGTCGATTTCAAGGCTACTAGTAACAACCCCCTCAAAATGCTTAAATTTATTGATATTCAATAGTTATTCCGCTAAAAATCTGTGAAGTTTTTTCACCAAACATATGATCTAATGCATTATTTTATTCCCAAAAAGACCTTTAGTGTAGAGTGACAAGTGAGTAGTTTCACTATAGAGCTCTTATATAGCCTCTCCGACGCCGGCAAGAAATAGAGGCGGCCGAATGCGTTTCAAACGAAGACGGATTCAAAAATCGATAAACTGAAAAGAAAGTAATCACGCCCTTTGAACGGAAATCAAAGGAAGGTTTTCGTCCAAAAGTGTCTCAAACAATCTGTACCAAATTGAAATTTTTATATATATATGTTCAACGTTTGCTGAAGTGAAGGGGAGTATAACATCCAAGGCACATACGTGCTCAAAATCTATTTCTGTATTTATTTATTCAGGATTTTAATACAGCTATATACAGCCATTTTACATTAAACCTTCAAATTTAACATTAACATTAAACATTTTGTTTCACTTTGTACTTTTCTAGAACAAAAAAATTAAAATACATGTATACAAGTGAGAGTCGCATATTGTTAGTTATTGTTATCTAAACTAAAGTTACCCGAATGAGATGACTGATTAGTGATTACATATTATAAGACCAATGCTCAATCAGTGTGTGCGTTTCAAAATTTTTTAAATAGTCTTTATATCGTATGCGGAAACAAATGCTCACCATAAAAAGTGAATAATGATACAAATTGTCATGTACTTTTAAAAACCTGTTATCAATATCAATTGATATAATGCTTGACAATTTTGTGGATTTTACTTATAAACATGGGCACACATATTTTAAAGATTCTATGTTAGTAAACAAATATGTTAATACCAATAAATTGATCGTTTACGCCACTCATACGTCAAGTATAATTTTAAGTAGACCGTAATTGTGTGAATCTTCGTTGTTTTGTGCTCTAAAACACAAAGTGGCTAACTTTCTTCCTTACTTTTGAGTATACAATTACTATTTAACAGTTTAATTTTATCACAACTAAACTTATAGACACCTTTTAGGTTTCATCAAGAATTATGAAACTTTATTGTAAAAAAAATAACGTCTTTAAACGGGCGTTATTAATGGTATTATTGTTACACTTATTACATTTTACATTGTAGACGTTCCATAAAAGTATTATGGATAATTAAAATTAATTTACCGGCTCCGCGTTTTATAACGTAGTCAAGAGCATTTTCCACAATAGACTAGCTTAAAGGACGCTTTCAAATTTATCACATAGGTAACAAGATGGTGAAATTGTAACCCCTCTGAGACAGCGTTGAGTACCTCAGACAGAGTTCTTTAAACGCTAAATTAATTAGCTTCGTTAGTGGAAATTGTTTTAATAGAGTGAAAATTTTCCAAGGCATGCTATATTTTTTTTTATCTTCATTACAAATTCTCGTTTTAAATTTCCTTTGTGTCATTTAACTTTAAATTTCTGGGGAGGGCACTTGTGTAACTGAATGGTGCAAGCATGCGGAAAATGAGGTTAACTTTGTAGCTCGTTTGCGAAATGACGAAAAAAAGACACCAAAAGCGCTGGGTGAAATTCGACTTTCCAATTCTCTTCTTGTTGCGCGCCTATTCTTAACTATCATAATTACATCAGAGCTCGACGAATATAGTCTAGTACGTGGGTAAGAGAGAGATGAAAGACGGACTTACGCTTCGAGTGCGACGAGGATAGACGAGTTTTCACTGTAAGCAACTAAACACTAAAGACCTGAAAGTCCTAATCTAGTTTGTCATGTTCAATTTCTCCATCACAGCTTGTTCCCTGACGGTGGAGCTACCAGGCAGCATCATTTCTCTAGGGGTTCTTCAGACATCAATCGAGAAATTTAGAGCTCACGGTTAGAACCCTCGTCATAACACAAAAGAAAAATCTTTGGAGAACCGGTGGAAAGAGCGTTCTATGTCATTTGAAATTCTAAGCTTTGTCGGCAATATATTCTGTGCTTTTTACTATTGTTGGGGACTGAACCACAATATGTGATGATCTGCTTTTAGCGCTGAGTACATGGGTAAGGGACAAATGGTTACCTTCTTGCCTACATACATACAGTTCAAGTATCAAGCCGTACAAATCTAGAAGTCTAAGCTAGAAGTTAATGACAATGCAGATATTTGGATATAATTAAAACATTTTGGATATCATGAATGTCTGCGTTAGTTTTGTCGTTTTACGACGAACTCAACTGCTCTTCTAGGTTAAATAATGTCTTCTCTTCTGTTGTCTCTTAGGAATGGCAGAGCTACCGTTGACTAATTTAATCGTAGACCCAACGGGCATGATGAGTGTTCAGGTTACAAAGAGTGTAAATATCAAAACAGTTACAGGAAACTTAATCAAACTCTCAAGGTATGGACATATCTAGCACTAATTTAAACGAGAATAATCTGCAGCTTGGCACAACTGCAGCAAACCCGTAAAACCTGAAACGTATATGGGTGACACCAACTTCGGTCAATTTAATCAAAGTTTAAAAACGACGCTTGTTCCATTTTAAAACATGACATTACAGAATCTTTGAACTGAACTTTATACTGTACTTCAATTAAACTTATGCATGCAATGTCTATTGTACTGTACAACTTCGTTCCACTAAAACCACATTTTGACTGCTTCGTTGTACGGAGCTCAAAAATATAAATCCAGTTCCGTTTTAGAACCGCTCTAGTGTCTCTAGTGTATAGTGTTTTATTTCCGTGGAAAGGGAACTGGGCCAAAATTTGACTCGGCTATTGCACTGCGATATAAAGTGAACCATAACTGTCTCCCGTCATTGATAGGAAGTATTTTCCATGACGCTTGTTCTTATGCAGTCGGCAGTGCAATAGTAACCGTCTTAGGTCTCCCGTGGGACTACCTTTCTTATCTTCCCGTCGTTGTCCCGGGGGTGACCCACCACATCACCGGGATACTCGACAACTCCCTAATGTTGTAAAACTGTCCTCCCTGGGCGCCAGTAGAGAAATCCACCGTGCGAAACACGAAAGAAAAATACAGCTTGGTTTTTATGTTCTCTCAGAAATCAAGACTGGAAGGAAAAGAGAATCTTTTAGGTGATCTCTCAAGGTGTATTTTTCTTATAAAAGGAAAAGTGATCACTAATTAAGTGTATAGTTTTTTCGTGGTTTATTTTGAGAATGGTTTTGATTAGTGTAAAGTATATTACGACTGTTTTGCATTCGAGTTTGGTTGGTGCCGGCTACACAATTCCTTCGGTTTCGTTTGGTTTCTTCTAAATATTATGCTCACTTGTAGTTTCACGTGGAAAGCTATGACTTATCTCAAATTCAGATATGACAAATACATCATTTGTCGCACAGTTTAAATATTGGCGGTAGGCCTACAATGCATTTTTGATATCACTAACCCTGACTCCACTTAAATGGCATAGTGCAAGCCTATACAACGTTATTCATAACACTTTCATAACACTTTGTAGTACAATTCTAATATAAAGCAACAAGATAAATGTGTTATATCGTCCGTAGGATCTAGCAAATACCGGCACTGTAATTTCTGTTTTAGTGATAAATGTTTATGTTATTTTATATAAACTCATGCACTGTTTTGGCATGTTAACGTTCATATAGTCGGTATTACCTCTACAACCTAAGTGGCCGGGCCACACGCCAAGCAAACATGGTCCTTCTATAAAATTGATCGTACAATTATTCACCTACCTTTTTAAGTGCTTAAATGTTGAATATATTTTGTGAATATATTGGCAAAATAAATGTATTTATAACGGTACTGCTGATTTAAATATATAATGAATATACGTTACCGCGTGCATTTTTCAATGTTTGTATGGTACATTGAAATAAGAGGAGGATCCTACGAAATCAATTACAACACATACATTCAATTATCATGAATTCATTGTTTTGAATTTACATTACCCGAGAATCAATGTTTCATAACTGCAAGTTTGCTCTGCTACGAAACGTAGATAGAGAGGTAGAGAAATTGGGTTGAGTTATGATGATTACTAATCATTTATACAAACTTGACTGAAGTACATAATATTTTGTTGCATTAAATGAGATTTGGAATGTAGAGCATCAGATTAAATTAAGTAGAGCTACTCACTACTCATTATGATGTAAGATCATCTCATGTATCAATGTAACTATATGAACAGCAGATGTTCTGGGAATCCGGGTGTTTATTTAGTAAATGTTAAATATCACCCTTACTTGCTCTAACCATCTCTCTTGGCTTGATACGTCTTCCTCAAACAGAAATATCTCGCTTCTGTTTATTTCCAAGTTATCACGACTGCGTTATACATTAAACATAGATTCTGTTTGTTTAGAAACCGTCGTGGCGTTGTTTTAAAGAGGCGCTTTAGTCTTTACTGAGGCTCTACCTGAAGAAATAATTAACGCTGGCGAATTGCAAAGTTAATTAGTATAAACATCCCGCATTTACAAACCAGTAAACGTTAAAACATATTTGCCTTTTTGACAAATATGATCCAATCGTAATGAGCCAATGAACACCAATAAAGTTATATGGTTTGTGAAACCTTGATTGTCCTTAAGAATGAAAGAAACTTTGGCCAATTTACTTTCAAACTGATATATTTAATATTATTGTTATAATTAATAATAAACTTTAATTAATAAATAATTATTTATAACGAAAAAATTCTATCGTTTGACTTATTTCAAATTCTTAAATTTATTATAGTTCAGTATACTGCTCAAAATAAATATATTTAATACTCAAAATATCTAATGTTTTAGTTAAAAAGTATCGCACAGAAATTAAATTTTATAATTATAATTTTATATAAATAAAATTTTATTTTATACCGATGCGAAAATGATAGTTTCCAATGTGGATTTAAAATACATTTAAATAAATGTGTTAATCAATGTTTCAATCATAGAGGTAAAAACCAAATCATTTAAATAAATATCATGCATTTTTACAATAGTTTCATTTAAAATAAATACATATCGTACAAAAGCGAAAACACCCTGAAGAGGATGAAAGGACATTTTCATGATATTTTCATCGATTTTCTGACTTACCCTACACCAAGGATACAAATATTGTCGACTCATACGATTCTAGATAACATTTACGTTTCTAATATTTACTTTGAATTTTGGCATTATTTTAATTACTTATGCGATGGTAGGTTTACCCGTAACACGACCGAAATTAGCCTGTGTGTTTTATGGAACTCTCGTTTTCATCCTGAAATTAAAAGTGTAAAGTGAGCTTATTTACAAGATGTATCGATTTCCTACCCAGAAGTTACTTGAGTAGACGATAGTGTGCGTGTATAATCCCCGGCATCACATTGCCATAGCAACAAGACGCTTGACGCCTTAAGCTTTCGTCGAGCAAAATGTCACCCCTTGACATGGATCAGTTTCGCGCGCCCTCAAGTTTTTCTTCTTCCACATTTCTATCAACGATTTGGATGGCTTTACACGTCAAACGTGCCTTTTCCTTACAAGCTCGTTCAAGATGTAATGAAGTGTGCCATTCAAAGCGAATGCAGCCTCACATTTCTAGACGGGTTTACGAAGTGATTTGACTGGAAAATTAATGAACCAGGATTTTCTTCAAAATTAAGAATGGTCCATAGTAATGTAATAAATGGTGTATTAAAACGAAATATTTTTACATTTATTTTCAGTTAGCGCTTTTTAATTAAAATCTTGTAATTGTAGTTGCAACAAAATAATAAGGGACTCGTCGTGTCGTTGTCATTTGGGCCATTACGTAGCAGAGATTGATGGTGTGAGTATTTAAAGATTCAAAACTCGTGTTTAAGACTAGCTAGAAAACAACAAAGTAGAAATACTAACGCCTTATTATGTTTACTAACTAATTCACACGAATCGAGATGTCAAACGATGTCAGACGAAACTTGTGAATCAGGAAGTATTAGTTGGAACCACACTGGTACCACGTATGGTTGTCATTTATGGCGGTAGCGTCTTTCATGATCTTTCCATTATAAAGTAACGATGTACTATGTAATAGCGAATGCTCAATAAAGACATTCTTATTCTTGTTCTTAAAATTATTTCGATTGACAAATAAATATTAAATATCGATTTTTGTTCATTGCTGACGTTCCTCGAGTTCATTATAAATATAAAAATATATGAATTAAGTTTAAGAAAATTATAGTCCCCAACAAAAAGGCACAATATTATTAAATATCACATCTCTGAGATTTCGTCGGCTGAACGCATGTTATTTTTAAACAACAAACACAAAATTTAGTGTTTTATTTTGAAAATGGAACTCCTGTGTTAACATTACCAAACAATGCGCCCCTGATTGGTTTATAACGACATGACGCCAACAAAACAGGCTGAACGCGCGACCAAAGTGAAACACAATTTAACTCAATTCGCAACGTGAGTCTACTCGTCTATACTGATTTTACTACAAACTATCCATACGTATAATTCGTCATTTAAAAACTACACTTCATATTTTATCAACAATTACAAATAATTCATAGACATTCTTTGTGAAGAAGTAATCAAAACGAGGTTTATAAACATCCAAACTTCTGAACAGTCGCGAGGTAGACCTAGCCCGAAATAGAATATTTTAGCATTGAGTTGTCTTAAGACAGACACACCAATAGACGTTTCCATAAACGCAAACGCTTTATTTTGGGTTGCCGTGGTAGGGTTTGGCACCCCGGTCATTGACGCTTTTATTGTTGCTCAGTCTACAAGCAAGCAGGTCAGGTAAAATACATTTTATGAGCACATATGAATGCACGATATTAATTTATCATTGTACATTTTAGAAGTTTTTAATTCAAATTAGACCAATCGAATTCAGTGTGCTGTTGTAGTCCTGTTTCACGTATACGGTCGAAAATAAAGATACCAATAAGAGAACTTTATATATGATGCCAGTATCTTGTTAACAATAACAACAGCAGACAAATATTATCAGAACCGTTTATAAGAGTAGTTTTTGATTTATATTTCCGTTACAATAGAAATGACGGAAAGTAAACACAGATCTGCCTATACCATCATCATTTAATAAACACTTTTAACGAATATTGAAATGGTTTATTATCATAACTATATATTTTACTTGTTTGTTTTAATGTCTATCTAATTCGGTTATGTAAATGAATTACAAAGGCGGACACACATGGTATATTAAATTTAAATTTTAATTGTAATATTGCTGTTTTTTGCTCGTATTGCTCACGGTAACCGTTTTCTTTGAAACGTGTAAAAACAATTACAACTCTCTAATTATATAAAACAATTAAAGGGTGTTGCTATCTTTCAAAACTTTAGAACGTTGAACGTTAATTAGTTTTGAAAACTTTTTATACTTTTAAGCATTTTGATAATTATCCTTAGAGTTATTTTATTGTTCTAAATAAACGCTATAGGGAACTGGAGGCTGCATTGAAAGGAACAAACCCAGATTTTTAGTAAATTACTACGATGAAGGTTTTGCTAAATTTGTGTTATGAGTGAAATAAACTCTTAATTTGTACTTATTGTTCTGCACTTAAATCAATTAAGGTCAGATGCACATTCGGGTCAAGTATATGATTTGTTTATGGTTGCTATATAGTTTGTTTTTCTTATGAAAAGTAGCACGTAATAGAAATTATTATTTCATTGTGTGCCCCCTTGCTATGACGGCTCTTATTGACTGTTTTCGTGTAAACCAGTAATGCGCGTACCGTTATAGATTTAACGATATTAAACGCGTTGGAAATTTTAGCAAATATCAACGATAAAAATATTTTCTGACATGTTTATTATTAGATAAGCTTGTTGATATTTTGCACTATTATTATAACCATTATTAAAATTATTATTATTATCAATAGTAGTAATAATAGTATTATTATTATTTATTATGCAGGTTTTATGCAGTAGTAAGTAGGCAAGTATTTGGAAAATAGATTTATTTAAAAGGAAATCTAACAAATGAATATTCATATTGGCGTGTTATAAAAAAATGATGGATGAAAACAAAGGAGTCTAGAATTTGAGAAAGAAAAGTTCTAGAATTTGCATAAGATAAAGTTCAACATATTTCATAACTCTACCATCTTCGTTACCTTAATAAAGATGTAGAAGAACAAAGAATTACGTTATGTTATTAATGTACGAGAGAGTTGAAGTAGAAAAAAAAGGTGTTGAAAAGTTTAATGGGAGTGTACGCGACATTTTTGAGATATTGTGTCACTTGAGTGTAGAATTCTTCGCTGGAAACTTTTAATGGGTTTACTTCCATTACTGTAAGTCTCACAATCTAACGTTAACATTATATACACTATTCCACATTTTGACTTCTTTTAGACTTGGTGCGAATTCTCGTAGAAACCGCAGCGGAAACAACAGCAATGGATTTCACGACCTCGAAAACTTATGTACATGTTTTAAATTACTTTCTTTCTACCTTTTTTGTCCAATAATAATAACATTACTATACAAATTACGAATTTTTATTTCCTCGCAGGTTTTTCCAATATTGCTTAGCTTCATATCCACTCACCGTCAATGAAAAACGTATTTCTGTTCTTTAAGCGTTTACCGGTACAATGCTAGCAAATATACCACTAAACCAAACAATTCACACAACAAATAATATAAAAATATGATTTTTAAAGTATATGACGACATAGAATAACACTTGGAGTGTACCAGTACATCTAAAAAGTGAGAACCGGGCTCAATATTTTGGTTAAAACTAACTGCATACTCTTTTATAAAACTAATCATAATATTGATTTAGTAAATTTTTAAAATTGAATACAAATTAAATTAAATTGAAAATACCTTTTTTTTTACAATATTGCAAATGTTCTTAGACAGCGTGTAGTTGTTACGAACCCAAAATGATCCCATGATTTACTTTTACGATGTGGTGTCGCATAATTTAGACATGATTGAAACACTGTATGTCCTGCACTTTTATTATTGATTTATCTTTCCTTGAAGAAGTAAGAGCAGACAGCTAATGTAAACTCCATGAAAGGTTTAGTTCACTCTATGTTAAAACTATTTTCAGAATACTTCCAATGTAATACTGATCCTGCACTATCTCACTATTTATTATTCACTCCTGTCAAGATCATAACATGTTTACCAATAAAACACTGCACGACTTGCAGCAAGCAAACGCTACTATACAAGTCGGAGCACGTTCACTGTAAGACTTCCTTCACAGAGGAAACATCCACTGTCTTATTACTTGACATAATCCTTTCCAAGTGAGTTCTTCATGACAATATTTGAGCAGTGTTATTAATTTCTTAATTATTATTTGAGGAGCATTGCGAGAAATCTTTCCAATATTATTGAACCGGAATGTGGAAACATATTGCCAACAATCTCTACAGCGGAGTTTCTGTGATATCAATACCAATTATGTGCATGTTGGTACTTGACAAAAGCTGATGTTTGAGCAATTAAGCACTAATATTATCTAAACGACGATTGAGTCCACTTGCCCCGTATCCCGTTACAAGACCAGCAAAGTAAATTCAGACACAAACAAACAAAAGTTCTATTAATTATTTAATTTTGAGAAACATTGAAACAAATCTTGTCAATATTATTGGACTGGAAATATATAGCAATTGCTAACAAGCTTCTTCCTACACAGAGGAAACATCCACTGTCTTATTAGTTGACATCATCCTTTCCAAATGAGTGCTTCGTGATAATGAAATAGCAGTGTTATTAACTACGTAATTATTATCTCAAAAACATTGAGAGAAATCTGTCCAACATTAATGGACCGGAAAACATACAATTGCAAGCAATCTATAGAGCTAAGTTTCTGTGATAAATCAATACCAATTATGTTCATGTTGGTACTTGACAAAAGCTGACGTTTGAGCAATTAAGCGCTAATATTATCTGAAAGACGATTGAGTCCACTTGCCCCGTATCCCGTCAAAACACGAGCAAAGTAAATGCAGACACAAACAGACCTAGGAGACGGGTCTTTAGTAGCCAATCACAAGACTGATCCGTTAAGGCCAATACAAAATCAGACGAACCATTCTCCCGGTTCGGTACCGGTCTATCAGTTGAACAAGCGTCTTTCAATTAGCAACGCTCGAGGGATTCCCCCCTACCCCCCCCCCCCGCGCACCTTGCGAGGAGCGATCGCACAGGCGTCGCAATTAGGAGCAGATATTGATAGCGAACAACTAGAACTTTGCGCCAGTGTAGCCGACCGAGTAGACCCATAGCAGACTTACAAAACTTACAAAATAGCTACAAACTTGGATTGTTAAAATTTGTTCAGTTGGAAACGTTTTCTTTGTTGTGAGTGAGCGTAGCGTGTGAGACATTCTCATTTCTCGTAACTTGTGGATTTTGTTTCGCGAGGGTTGTGTTTCTGAGTTTGCACGGAATCGTCAAACTACAAACTACTAACACGTTGTAATTCGCAGTTTCTACTGAATTTAGCTAACCTATTTTCATAAAAAACAAAAGCAATGAAATAAACGTGGTATGATTTTAAGTGGAAGAGAAGATAGTTTCAATATTATGATGCCTTTTAGAAGTGTCCAATATTGTCTGCGTAGAAATAGAAGCTCCGTTCTTGAGAAAATAAAATAAGACAATACGTGTACACAATTATTGAAAAGGAGGACACATTTCAATGAAAGAATTTTTAAAATTATAATTTTTGGAAGAGTGTGAATGTGACTTTCAACGTTCTTCTTCATTGGAATATATTCATTGATTTCCACACATCAATTCACATTCTTTGTATGGAGAACGTCGAACATAAACCACCATTAGTCCCTTTGAGGAAGATGCCGGAATCAATGTATTTATAAACATACTGTAATTTATTTTACCAACCAATAAGATTCGTGTTGGCATTAAAATCTCATTGTTAACGAAAATTTAAATGATTGTACTTGATGCACAGAAAACGTACTCTACACATAAAACACAATTAAAATATCGTTACAGGAGTGGAAAAAATAACTTCTTAAAAACATCTCAGGAATAAAAAAACAAGATAACTGTGATGAAGTGGAGATTATTAAAAAAAATCAATTGCTTGTTTACTAATTCTGCTTTCGTTTACTGACATTAAAATCGTCTCCGCCATTGTAACATAAACTGCATTTTATAACATAAAACCTTGTAACAATCCTGAGCGCTACCAACAATTATTGAAAGGAGATAGTCCCTATACTTTACAGGGATTTATGTAATGCATCCTCTTAAACCCGTTCTTCTCTATTCTAGAGAGTTGTCACAAAGTAGTTTAATTCCCGTCTTTGTATAAACTTAGCAGCAGCCGTATTAATCTTCCATCAAGCACACGTGTGAACATTGGAAGTTAACCACCGTGGTCTGATATACCGCAACCACCACGCCCTGGGTACAAGCTTGGCGTGTCTCTCTTCATGTAATGGATACTGATATCCTTGCGGGTTGTCACGTGATAGCGATTAGCCTCTCTGCAGCATTACCACATAACGTAGGCCTTATGCAGATTTATTTTTTGATTGTTGGTGTTTAAAGACGTGTATTCCACTCGCGTTTTACTTTTTCTTAAATATGGTCAGAAAGAACCATGTTCAAATTGATTATTAAAACCTGGTGCTAAATCATAATTGAAAATATTTTTATGATTATTTTTCTAGCGAGTACACAGAAAATAATGCGTCAGAGATACATTTTTAGTTTAATTACGCCGTAATTACCGATCAACGATTAAAACCTGATCTCATGTACGGTAGCACTAGTGAGATACGGGAACTTTAACGGTTTGCGTTAGTATAGGGTATTTTCAAAATATAACCATACACATTTATAGTATTATCCAGACCTATGAAGATGCATCATTGTGATTATTGCCTTTGTTACTGCGAGAAATGGTTAGGAGAGTATTATTCCTTATTGGTGACCAACTCGTCAACATGCCTCAAAGTTTCCGTCCAAAACGCTTCAGCTGGCACATGTTATCTTGCACGAGCCACTAGACGAGTCGGCTTGATCGCGCACTACGAATAATCCTCTCTGCGGGATCTAAGTGAGCAGACAGCTGGAATTTCATTGAACGACGAGTCATCAGCTGTTGTCTCATTAAGCTACTCTCTCGCTGACGGATACAGCGTCACGACGCCCACGCCGACGCTGACGCTGACGCCATCCGAGAGACGCTCGAGTTGACTAGAGACACGGGATTACTCATATCGAACTAGAAGTGTGTTTTATTTTACTGTAAACTAGGTACGTGTAATGAGCCGAAGGTTTGAGTGAAGCGAGATGTATTTCGATATCACATTGGTGCGATGTCACATTCCCTCACATAATAATTTTACTATTTTTTGGTATCGTATGATATATTTATTTATTTAATGTCCATCATATTATAAAACTGATTTAAAAAGCAGGACAATGAACAGAACTGTACAGCGTATTATGAATCAATAGTATAACACTGAACAAAATAAAGAATAACCCAATAATAAATCAAGCTGCTATAGAAGAAAGAAACCTCAACAAGAAAAATGGATCGGGAAAAACGAGGCATAAAATGGTTATATAAAATGAGATATAAAATTATATAATATAACCTAAAAATAAAATGCATATATTACAGATTGATGTACACATTATTCTAACCTTTAAAATGTTGACACTATTTGGGAGATATATGATTTTAAAGGACAAGATCACAAAAAATGCGATAAACAATATTTCAAGTGGCATCTGATCTCGTCGCCGGTTTGAAACTACCTGCAAATGTGGTCGCACGACCGCGGCAGATGTGGCTGCTAATCTGTTGACGCCTCATGTTTATACGCATGAAGGAGTATAGTATCGAGTTGGCGGTGATTTCTTTGCGCTTATATAAACGTAACATGTGTTCTACTTATAACATATATAGGGCGTATTCAATAGACGTCACGTGGCGGCCATTATGAGGTACACATTGCTTGTTTACATTTGTTCTGTCAATAGAAGTCACATAGGTTATCCAGGAAAAATCACAGTTTTAAGCCGTATAGGTTGATGTGTGCAGGTAAAAGTTCAAGAAAATGATAACAACAATTATAACAAATGATAAAACATGTAAATGATTGTCTTCAAACAGAGTTAACGCGTTCTTATTTTGTTTTCAGTTATAATACGGAACCTTTGTTTGAAAACAGTTGATATGTCAGTCAAAGGACATCTGCAATATTGCAACAATGAAGTGTCGGAAGAACATAAACAAATGTTTACAGAGTACCTCAGTATGGCCAGACATGTATGGCCACCATGCGATACCGGAAATGACGTTATTGCATACTCCCTATTGTTCTTCTCTGAAATCGCAAATTTTAGTACTTTATTCATGTCCACCAGATTTTCCTTTCTCATTTGCACTTTTGATTCTATCTAATGCATTGGTGGAACAATGGAACATGTATTGCCCAGGGAGTCGCAACTCTTTCTATCCACTGCATATCGGTGCATGCAATTACCATATATCTATAACTCAGTGCAGTATTCACTCTTTTTTATTAACAGATATCATTACCAGCCAGATAGTCACACATTACCCACACACTCGTTAATAGTTTTTCTCCCCACTATGTTTCCCTTATTTTTATTTTTATTACCTACTTCATATATATTTACCAGATTTTCCTTTCTCAGTTGCACTTTTGATTCCATCTAATGCAATGTGTAATGTAATCTAATGGAATGCCCAGGGGGTCGTAAATCTTCTCCTCCACTGCACACCCATTAATGTTTTATTTGTATGTGCAATTACCATCAAACTATAACTCAGTTGCACTCTTTCCTCTTGTGTTTTATAAGTAAGTAAATAATACCATTCCGGTACTAATACTAACATATTATCCACACACGTCAATAATCCACCTCTCGTATTTCGTCCACTGGAGTTTTCCCTGTTGAGTTTTATAAGTAGACGTCATTATCTAATACTACCATCCAGGTACCCATACATTACCCACACTGTACGTGTAATACGTAATAGTAAATGTTAAGCCCAGCCACTCGTATTTCGTCCACTGCAGCTTCCCTCTTCACACTCTTATATTTTAATAGTCTTAAAACTTTAAGTAGGCGCTGAATAAAATTACTCTCAAGGGGATAATTTGTTCCCTTCCCAGGAAACTCTCGCGTTTTCTCTGCTGACGTAGTGGAAACTTCACGGACGATTTACCCGATTAGGTATTTCCTTAGTTCCTCGCCAGGCGGGGGCGGGCGGGGGCTCCACAGTCTGACGCCCCAACCACACGTCACCAGTTGTTCGCGGAGACCGAGTTTTTAATTAAAGAAAACCTGATGACTGTAGTTTGCCCATTTAACTAGCACATCAAATCTCATACATAACGTTGAAGGAAGAATTATGAGACTGTAACTCAAGGGGCAACGGTCTTATAAGCATCCTTACTGCTTGCTTTAGGCAAGTTTGGCATAACGGATGGCGTAGTTAAATGTCGTAAACGTTAAAAGGCACGTCCTTTGCCTTTAGACTGTGTTGAAGTCTTGAAGTTGTGCATTTAAGGAATGAGGTGGTAAATTCTTTGGAAGGTTTGAGGAAAAACATCGCTCAGTCGTGACAGTGAGACGGAAATTGTTAATCAAATTGGGGCCCCGGAAATAATTAGCAATAATTGTTGAACACTGAAAGTAATCGTTTGGTTTAAATTTACATCCACTCTTTTATTTCGTGTTGGAGCTACCTATATTAATTATGCTAACGACTACAGAGTATTATATAGAACTATAGAAACGTATTAGTCAACTTTATCGTTTAACTTTATTAATGTGCATGGCTTTGTTTACAATGTCGGTTTGTATACATAAAGACAAAACTAGTAATTACAATGATTATCATAATAATAATGTTTATGATAGTTATGACAATATATTATAAACCAAGACCGCTTTTAACAAGAAGGTTTATGTTGGGTATAGTTAAAATGTTAAGTTAGATATAGTTTTACGATACACTAAGTTGAACGACTATCCGTTATGTCTTATATCATCAACTGTCCACTGTTTATTGTAGAGCTAGGATTGCTTTAGTGTTTGTATTCCTTCGGCAATAAAAATACTCAACACAAAGCCTCATATCTTATACCTTTGTTCAAATAATTAACACTGACGTTTCAAATAAAATTTGGTAAATTTAACCAATAGTACCAAGTTTGTAATTATTGCATCAAGCTGAAATGTGAAAAAACGTATCCAGTAAAACTCGTAGATCATAAATAATACTTTTAAATTGTGAATCATATGAAGCCTTCACGTATAAAGTATTTGCTGATACATCTTTCTGGTGGGCTGGTCGAAGCAAACTCTGCTGGAAAAACAATCCCCTATTTGTTTCGTGATATAATCTAAAAGTTATCAATAACGTTGACAGTTGATTTTAGCATCGACTTTATGAGCTGTCACCATAAAAAGATTATGAAGTTGGTTTGCGTTAAAATGTGTCGTCGATTTTCCGTCCGTGTATCCATAGATGAATGTAGGACAAAGTTTTGATTATGAACTGTCCATATATTGTCCCATGTATATTTTCAATCATTTTTGTCATGTATAATTCGCGTACTCCATCATCTCTTTGACTGCGCTGCCTCGTTCGTCACCCCCCCCCCCCCCCCCCCCCAAACTTCTCTTCACGATCCAGAGACCAAACCGCTACACATAAAGCGGAAGTATCAAGGTATCAAAACAGTATGAAAACTAAACGCGACGGTTTTCTTTGATATTCAATTTAAATGTTTTGGTGATGCTTCAGCACTCTCAAAACTTCAAACATGCGTACGCCTACATGTGTGACAAAAGGTAAATTAGTTTATTGGATATTATTTTCATGTTCACACTTTAAACAACTTACGCATCACTTAAAAGTATGCCAGACAGCAACAATAAACAGCTGAGTTTATTTGAAAATCAGCTTTTTCATTTCACCCATATAGCTCAAGTAGTTTTAAATGGTTTTATCGTTACTACTACCAACGCATGTTGAGAGAAAAGTCGGCTCTGTTTACAAAGCAATTGCGACAAACTCATTTGACTCGCGTTGAGTTTGTGTTTTAACGCCGATGTATAATAAATAGTTAATTGATGAGTTATCATCATTATAATTGTATATACATACATTATAGCACACCTATAATATAATTTAAAAAAATACAATAGCGTACCTATTGTAGTTGGCTGTGATATTGTTAGTAAAAAAGTATTAAAGCTCGTCAGTTTTGCTTTTTTTTTAGATTTTTGTTACCTTAAAAAGAACCGCCTTAAGAAAAGAGAGAACACAGACCTATGTATTTTCTAAACAATACATATTCCCAAAAACAAGTTTTGTAATACATATTTCATGTTTCGCCTCCTACTTTCGATACTTGTATAAAAAATTCCTCATTATTTAAAGTCCTGAGCATACCAACAATACGGTTAGCTTTCCCAACAATAGCGCAGATTGTGTTGTCTCCTTTAGAGCTTCTATGACGGGCATTGTCCTCGGGCGTGTTAAGTTCTATTATACTGTTGGCACCGATAACGAGCAGACCCGTCGCTATCCATAATGCATGGATACTCAAAGATATCAACCTAAACACTGTCGGAGACATTTATCATTATTCTGACATACCTTTATAACTCGCATGAAACACAGACCCTTCCTGTGATGTTACGGACTTGTCAACTCCAGAGCGTTTCGACTTAAAGGTACTTAAGCAGATGGAAGATATGTCTACACATGTACACACGGCACGACATTGAAGTTGTGTGTCGTGAAATCGATATCTAGAGGAAGTTAATCTAACTTGTTGTGTGCTGGATTTGAAGAAGTTAACTTAGTGATTCGGAGTTTTGATATTGACAAATTCTAGACTTGTGTTGGACGGATTTATATGTGTGTTTTGTTTATTGTAAACAGTCGTTAGGTGCTGTACATTTCACATCTACTGAACGAAACAGTAACTGTAATACATTAATATTGACTCTGAAGCACTGAAACGTTTGGATTTTACAAGCAGTTTTACGGTTAGGTGATCAAGAATAATTAAATAATATTCGAATAAGCTTACTTATAAATAATCTGGCTTTTTAGTTAAATTACTCACCATACTCCCAGCAATTCTCTTGTAGTTATTCACCTTTTATAATCCTTTAATGGATTATTGATTGAATATTAATTAATGGAACGGCAATTTGGTTTTACTCAGTAATGTAACATTGGTATGGAGCATATGTACAAACCTATGTAAAGTTGTCGCGAAACAACATTACCGATGCTTTAGTCATAACGTATGAGCAAAGAGCGAGACCCAATATCAAATACCGAACCCTGATTGTTCACGAGTAACTCGCCTATAACAAACTCATCGGTTAGGTGGCTTCGGCACAAACATTATTTATTATATTATTTTGAAATAAGACAAACTTTCATTGAATTAAGATGCAAGTAAAATATATAGCTTCAGAACAATTACCACATTTTTATGTTTTTATGAAAATTCCGTGCCAGGCTCATAGCTAATTGAATTTCTACAGTATAGGTTTGTAAGAATGTGTTATATTCTCAGGATGTTTACAGAATGTTTACAGGATGTTTACAGGATGTTCTCCATTGTGGAAAAATGTATGTATATATTTCATCCGGAATTGATAGTCGTACCGATATAACGTTCCTTTTTCAGAGTTTCTTTGTATTGTTTGTTAAATTGTGGTATTTGTATTTATTATTATGTAGACGTAAACATGGTTATATTTGTGGCTGTTTCGTATTACGCGTTTGACGAAAGAATCATTTCAAGGTACAATGCAGAACGCTGCGGAACTAAAATAACAATTAAAAACTAATGTAAATACCCCTTAAGGGTCCGCTAAATTTTAATGAAAACGAAACAAGAACAAGATAAAATTCCCAGATGATAATTACGGTATTCTTAATGGGTTACTTAGTACACTATCTCCTCTGGTATCTAAGCAAGGATGATAATAAGTTTGTATCCACGTTATAATAATATTTCCTAATATAATCGTTTACGAAAACACCTGCTCGAGCCCCGTTTCATCGTTGCGCTCCAGATGAATGATGGTCACAATTTTATTTTCCGCGGCAAATTGTGTGGCCCAGGAGTTGTGTGCTGCGAGCAGACTGCCGCAGTTTGTAGCTACCGCGACCCTTCTGGGCCGAATTTATTACACCGAGCTTTATTTCTAATAGCACAACATATAACCTGTGGGGAATACTAATCTGAAGGCGGATACGAACAAGCTAGACCGAGGGAAAAATACCAACGAGATTCTGTTTCTTAGAGTTGTGTCACTTGAAGGGAAATGACTGTAATATTTGCTAGGCAAGGAAATATGAATAAAAGTAACCGGTATAAGACAATGCTGTGTTTTTAAGTACATTTCACAATATAATTATGTTGGTAATTCATAACTTAATGTAGGAATAATTGTTTGTTTCTCTTAAAGAAACATAAATACTAATAAATGAAATCTATATCATTAGCCATATTTCAAATTCAAATATACTGTTTAAAATTGGCAGCAATCTTTAAATGATCCCTTGATAAAAAAAAAAAAATAGAAACGGATTTTTATGATATTTTTAATTTATAATTCTCAGTTATGATGTTTAATACTTTTAACTAATTGGCTGTTCCATTTTTTGGGCAGAATGTAATAACTAGAAGCGCTTTTAAAGAATTTTAGAGCTACGGTAAAGTACAGCGTGTTTGAACACAGAAACAGAAACAGATAGATTTCATGTCCGTAATCCTTTTGATTAACGCTACAAAATTCGTATTTTTTTAAAACAAAGGTCTACACTTGTCTATTGATAATTAATTTAGCACATATGAGAAAATTATACATTCAATTGGTCTTATTTTAGCCTATGTGACATTATTCTCAATTAAGGTGCAAGAAACCCTAACACGCGTCTCTGCTATTAAAAATGAAATTTCTCAATATATGCAAAATCAAATTTCTTTTATCATGCACCTTTATATACAATTTAAACAATTCAAGAATATCCTATTTAAAATACATGTAACAAAATGTGGAATTTATATGACAAATTTTATTAAATACAAATATTCAGAGACTTTATATTAAATATTTTTCGCCGAACAGGAATTTCCGTTCCCTTTCAATGTACTGTATGACTCTGAAAGTATTGAGACCACTATATCAAATAGAAATACTTCATACAAGTTCTAAGTTATAATCCCAAACTCAACATGTTTGTTGCTATTATCTTTCATTAGAATATACGTCTACACTTAATAGAATGATTATTTACCTTAAGGTAACTCGAACCAACGATACTGTGCTTATAAATGCAAACATAAATAATTAATGACCAGTTAACAAACGAATAACTATGTTTATCTTGTACGTTTTATGCTAAGAGCGCAAAGATACAAAAGTATCCGCTGTTCTAACAAAGAAACTAGAGAATTCATTATAGCATCCAAATGAACGTAGGTCAATATTGGGTTCTGTGTACGAGTATGTTATTGTAGCTGTTTGGTGGGCTGCTTACATTGAAAGTAACATTTGAAATAATCTACCTACAACCAACCTAGGGGCTTGAAATTATTTAATTTTATTTAACATTTCTTCATGATTAATATCTGACCACACACGTACTCATAATATTTCCAAGTAAATTTAGATGAATCAAATAAAATATGCAAACAATTTGGTGAGTGTCCACCAGTAATAGCTCAAAGGCTTTCCGTTTGTATCTTAAGATCAACTTTTCAAATCGAAATGTGTATAAATACTAAATACCACAGGAGATAAAAACAATTTATTGTCTGCTGTCTAATGAACATCTGGTGACCACAAATATCAAGCATACTAAACGTAATTTAAAAACAAAAATATATAATAAATACAAACTGGTTTTAACAATTTCTTCTACTTAACTAAGGAAATCTACTGATAAAAAAAAATTCAAAATTCTTTACGTTTTAATTTAATTACGGCAAATTGTGATATTATTGTATTTTCGTAATTTATTGAAACATTATGCATTTTGAAAATATATTCTTTCATTATCCTTAATATATCAGCAGTATCCTCTGCCTTCCTCAGACGCAAAGTAACTTTCATCTGAGGAAGGTAACGGACGCTTCTGATTGCGAACTCTATAACCGTTCGGGTATTTTATGTGGATTTTATTATATCGGTCCCTTTAAAAATACCTGGTTTTATTATAATCCGCATACCACGAAAACACAAAAACGGAATCTTGAAAACCAAACGTTCAAATACTTTGAAAACAGATTGAAATTAACTCGTTGAAGGAAAAATTGTGTTGTGTTATTCAGGGTGAAAATTCCCTTAAACGTCGAGATATATTTCTGCATACCCTAAAACACAAACGGCATCGAGTCTTGATCCCTGAACCCACTCGTCTCTCCTGCAGGAAACAATGTGTTAGGCGTGACAAATTGGTTGTAATCTGCCTCGTAGGATCAGTCATCTTCCCGGTCGTTCCTCTTCACCCCAATCATCGCGTCTGTTGCAGTTTTTTGTTTGTTAGCTCTCCGTACTACCGTCCAATCGACTCCCGCCTTCAAAGCCCATCCATCTTGCCCTCAGCCAGTGGTCAGACGAGCTGGCCGAACAGCCCTCGAGACACACGAAAAACGGGAGAGTTCGTAGGAGGGTGCGTTACTTCCGGGTAAGATTTACCAGAATCTCAGAATGTGATACGGGAGAGAGAAATGTATCTAGTTTCCATTTTATGACATAGTTTAACCTGGAATTTTGTAAAAGGTGATGGAAATCGGAAGTTGAAGAATTTTGGCGTTAGGATTTATAACTAATCATAAAAGAAAGAGAAGATGTTGGGTGGAACAAAAAATATATTTTAGGAGTTGGTAGCACTTTTGTTGCTCATATTATGACGTCACACGGATAAACGGCCGGCGAGAACGATAAACGGATACAGTGTGAACTCTCTTCTAAGTTGCAACCGCTTGCAGTGATGTTGTCACATCTCTGTGGATATATATTGAAACGTTTTTAACACATTGTTAGAAATTGAATGGCTCATAGCTCTGTGATTAAGATTAATATGTGTTTAATGTTGATTAGTGACCTTCACGGTGCTTTCTTGATTAATCTGCAGGGTAACTTTATCGGCTTATATAGACATCTTGCAGTCAGTGATGTGTCCACTTTTCTAAGTTAGGTGAGCATGAAAACATATCAAACTAATGGCGTGTAGTGTGGATCATAGGTAGAAATATTTGGTATATTGGGCAAGTTGGTTTGTGAAACATATTAACTAGTGTGATTATAAGGGAATTATTAGAGAGATTCGTGTAATCCTGGTATAATAAACTAGACTGGATATTTTACTATCGAAATTCGTGTTTCTATTGAACCAGACATTCTTTGTATTCAATAATTCAATTAAATTATTGGAAATTGGGTTGGTTGTCTGGACTTGATTGTTGAGTAGAATAAAGAAATGAACGCAGTGCAGATAACTCCCTGAGGATAATAGAAACTTGCATCTTAATGAAGACAGGAATTATTTGCCTAGTGGAGTAAAACTCATTTTAATTATACTATTTATTGGAGTTTGTACAAAGTAATTCAAGCAGTGCTCATCATTTTTCATTACGTGCAATTGCACATTAATAAATAAAACTGCAATTCAGCTTGTTCATTTTAACGTGAATAATTTCATTACATTTACCTTCTCTTAAGCATTGTTTTTCTCGTGGTTCTCATGAAACTATTCATTGACCATTATTGTCATGAATTGTCGAATTTATTTCATGAATTATAGTGACTTTACTACCTTTGTACATTAACATGTGGGTAATATTTTATTCATAATTAATTAATTATACACTGTTTGGTCGATTACATGTAGATAATATTTAGTGTTTCAATTAATATGTACATTAAATCTGTGTGATGTTTCAGCGTTAAAGAATGTGGTTCAAAAAAGCATTTGTTATTATTTTCCTTTGCGTATTTAATTATATTTCACTAATGATGTTTGACATTTTGAATTGAAATGCATATGACGACTGGTTCAAATAAATGTGTTAAATTAAAATAACATAAAAAGTGACAATTCTAAAAATATTGGTGTATATCATCATATCGCATGTGGGCCCTTAAAGTAAGCCCTTGCTGCAGGCTGGAAGCTAACAAATGTACGTTTGTAAGTGGCCCGAAGAAGAAAGAAGCGAGAGGAGGAAAATGAGGCGGGCGTTGCCAAAGCTACCGTGTTCGTAGTTTAGTGGATCGCCACTCTTAGCTTTACTGGTGCGGGAATTGCAACATGGCGGTTTCCGATAGGCTGTAAATAAACTCCCCCACGACAAATACTTTTCTCGGCTCGAAAACAAAAATGCTCCATAGAAAGATTTATTAAGTATATAATCTTTTGGTTACAAAACGTTTTAGAAATTGGTTTTTGAATGGCATAATATTTTTTCTATATTACAAATATTATACCAAACCAAAAATGAGTGATATGATAATCATAATTTGTCTCTTAAGTTATACATTTAAATTCAGCATTGGCTTTTTTGAAATCACACTAGAATACTATCTATAATGCGACTGACAGAGAGAATGCAATATTAAATGTCATTTCAAGCATAGTATTATTGACGCCTTCATAATGTAATGTTCTTGTCTTACCTCGCTAACATAAGGCACCCGCTCTGCTTCTTTCCACAAGTTTTTTTATATGTACATCGATATTAAAGCACTCTCCCGTTACTTCCAGCTATTTCCAATATCCATAACATGCCCTATTCATTTTACTTCACTTGAGAATTTTATAGAGATTAATAGTGAAGTTCACGATATTACATTTTCTCCCTCGAAGCGCTCTTTAACATCATCGCATAACATATCTGTTCCGCCATTTTATCTCGGTCCATAAATGGTTATAAGCTGTTAATGTCATCTTAGAATTAGGTCATGCTGGGTTTGACCTGACACGCTAATAGTGTTTTAGCATTGTGATGAGGTTATTGTAACATTTACTAATATTTATACTGATCAATAATCGCTCACATAACTTCTAGCTTAGGATATTAAGAGGGTGAATTATTTATAGTTAGAAACAATTTGCATCTAAGAAACGTTTTAGATTTAATGGATAAGTAGAGTATGTTTTACTATCAACAAACCAGAATAAATTTTGATCTCTTTCAATATAAACACATATACAACTTAAATGCATTAGGTTATGTGTATGAATAATACAGGATTATAAACAAAATAATATCTGCCATATAAGATTTTAACGAAATAAACTGCATACTTAGAGGATTCGTTAAGTATGAATAATTTAAAACATTTGGAAATTTAATATAGACATTCAACATTAATATCACTAAATATTAATGTAACTATTTCAGATACATTTTAGCCATTTATGTCATACTTTGCCACGACCCTTCTCAAATGTAATTAGACAGAACATTCACAGACTACTAATTCAACCCGACTTAACCACCCGTATATATCAGAGTTAGGTTTTAAATACCAAATTATATAATTATATTTTTGGTATGTTATATGTAACATATTATTTCAATATCTCTCAATCGTGACAATTTAGGTTAAATGAGTTCAAAACGAATAAATAAAACATGGGTCCTCTGACTGGCACCTCCACCAAAGATTAATAAATTCTATACAGTGCTTTGAAAGAAGAAACATGCTTATTATAAAACTAGTCTTAGCTTTAGCGACCATAGCGAATGATAATTTAATATACTCCCCCCCCCCCTCCCCCCCCCCCGTTTTGGAATGGGATGTTTACAGCGCAATAATAATAATAAATTATGATCATGAAGTTAATTTTCTTTTCTAGGAATGAATTTTATTAAAAATCCATGACCTTTCAACCATGTGTTTAACGAATGCAAATTAATTATTCACGCACATTAAATTTGAACTCACATATCGCCATTCAAAGTTGGTAGAGCAGATGATGAATCAGAAAAAATCTTACATGATTTAATAATTACGAAAATAAAACAATAATTTCACTGAGTAGCTAATAAATAAGGCTGTTTTATATTAATGTCAGTTTACGGTACACAAGTATATTTTGTCTTTTATATGCACGTATGGAAGGCACGTACGTGATTCATGTTTGTAAATGATTCAAGCTTTCCTCCAGAAAGTATATACGATACCCCTGAACACGAAGCTCGCCAATAAAGGTGTCCATTTTAAGTTGAACTGTTTACATTGGGACTTAAAACAAGGCTCGAATAAACTCGGGGCTTTAATCGCAGCCTGAAAAGCGCTTGGAGGAATTCATTGTACTTTTAACGCTCTCACCCGGACGGAAAATATTTCCCGTAGTCGGTTTCGTGTTAATACAACCCCCGTTTTGAAAGGGATGTTTACAACGCAATTATGTCGCCCGTGTAGTTTCGATCCAATGTTAAGTTTAGTCCCAGTGACTTTGTTATATACCATTTCCACAAAAGTCAAAGAATATTCACAACAACTTGTATTTTATTACATTACAGAATCATAATATTAATAATTTTTCGTGGGTATCCTTGTTATAGGGTGCACACCAGCTTTATCTGATGTTCCCCTCTTCAGCTAATTAACTAGGTTTGATTAGGGTGTTTAAATAGTTTGAAAGGTAAGTCCGAGGACTGATAGTATAACTCAAACGCTGCATTCGCCTTTACGACTGAGGAAAACCTCAAAAAACCCTTCTGTCAGAACTGCCGGTGGCCGGAATCGAACCGGCGACCTCCCGAATTAGAGTCTTGCGTTTTACCGCTGAATAGTGAAACTCTTATCAGTAAGAATTGACAGATCCGAGTTTGTTTCTTGTAAACCTGCTGATATTAATCAAGAGTTCATTTAAAAACGTAAACAGGGAATATGAATTGAAATATGTGAATCAACTAAAATGTTACTTTATTAAAATTATGTTATTTACTAAAACAATAGATACACCATAAAATTGTAATAAACGAATAGATAATAATTCTGGTAACGTAAGATAAAGATGTCTTCAGCGTTTATTTTTCTTATTTTTCCATTTGGGAATAATATTGTTTAGAAAGAAGCTAAAATTATTCGGTAATGTATGAAGGTAGATACACAGATATTAACAACTAAACTAGCTAAATGAAGGTTTATTCGGGTTAGAGGTTTCAAGTATTACTAATTTTTTAATATTTATTGTTTAGTAAGTAATCAGAATAACAACAGTACTGTTTAAAATATAAGAACTAATTTAATGCAGCCTTTCGTGCTTATTAATCCACATCCGGATTACTTGATACTCCTCCTGGGTTTTATGAACCCTTCTAATAAATCACTGGAGCAACATTAATTTTCCATCTTTTCAATATTGCAACTACCCGCTAATGTAAAAATGGTTATTAAGAGACGATGTTTGGGCGTTGGTCCTTTCAAGTTCTATTAAAACATCTAAATTAAAAATTTTCTGCATAACATTAAAAGTCGACTTTTTACTTGTAAACGTTAATTGGCTCTCCTCTTTTGTTAATCTCAAATTAAATTTGTACGAAGTTTTTAATTGAATACTGGTTTTAAACTAGATATCAGGGAACATATTGGATAATATTATACCCTAGATAATAATAATAAACTTAATGGACCGTATATACTTCTTTCTTTTTACTGTCTCATTAAATATACAACACGCCATATGGTTCGTTTATGAATATCAATTACACAAGAATTACAGAATGCTTTTAGGTATACCAGAAAACAGATAAATTACTTAAATATAAAACAACTGAACATCTCTGGTGTGGAAAATTGTTATGAGTTAAACCGTTGTCTTAAATGTATCTTTTTAAATAATCTCCCAATTTCAGACCCCAATAATCTTCAACCATCTCTTGTTTTGATATTTTAAACTATTTCGTTGAGTAAAGAATAAAACAAAAACTCTACAATGTATTTATTAATCAACGTTTTTATTCGAAATTGTCAATAAACTCTCTTTCATAGAGAGAAACAAACACATGTTTATTGTAATAATAACACGTCATAGTTCCAAAAGTCAAATCGTAAGATGTTTTTGCTCAGCGTGTAATCAATCGTTAATCACTTATTACTTTAGTTAAGATGTATTGAATGTATAATATTTCAGTAATGAGATTATTTTGATAAGCTATTAAAGTTGTGTGGCTATGGCAAGATTGTCTTGTTCACTTTGATATTTTGCGTCTCACATTTCTTAGCGTCAGTGGAGCTATTGATTTTAGAATTAAGACGAATCTTCAGAGTTGCGGAGTATTTCTGTCGCGTGTATTTTGATCGCATCCAGGCTGGCTACAGTTACACAGAATCAATGTAATTGTGATCCTTTCAAGCCCGCTTTACCAAACATCTTTTAGTTAATTAAAAAAAAAAAAGCTAATCATTTTAATGCGCTGATAAAAAGTATTTGTGACTAGTTTAAACATGCATTATTCTTCCTAACATTATGTTATCAGAAAAACCAATGTTACACAAGCTAACTAAAACGGTAACGGAAAAGGTAATACAAATATGAATAAAGTGACAATAATATCTTCTACAAATAACTACTTTTTAATTGCCAGCAAAAATCTTGCTTATATTTGTGATGGGTTATATTTAGTAACTATAAATAACAATCTATACGCCGTACACACGCCGTATTAATCGAACGAGAGTCGTTATTATTTATATGTTTATACTCCAAACCTTTAAACTTAAAAACCTGAGAATATTACAACAATTACATCAATGCACTTTATTAAATACAAAATGTGTATGGTTTTGGGATGTGTACTGTAAGACAATGTTGTTTGTATTTTGAATCACATTTTCATGGACCCAAAAGGAAAATTTAAATAGAGGATGAGTATACGTAGAATAATTAAATAATAGTCCGAAATAAATGTGTTCAGAATATAAACTCAACGAGTCAACTTATAAATCTAGGAGTATAGTGGATAAATACCACAGGCGCATTAACTGTTTACTGTGAACAGTGTCACAAATTCCCTCTAGACATTTTCATTACGAGTCACCTTAAGTGGCTCGGACTGTATCAGATATAGCGGGCAGGCTTAATAATGTTTGGCTTTGAACAGTGCCACAAAGGATTCCACTAAACATTTCCACAGCGAGTCAGCTTTAGTAGCTGGTAATATAGCGAAAAACTAAACTTCTCCACAGCGAGTCACCTCGTTGTGGAGTCCCAATCCCACTAGCTCGGACTGTATCAGATATAGCGAACAGGCATAATAATGTTTGGCTTTAAAGTGTCAAAAAGTCTCAGTAAACATTTTCACAACGAGTCAGCTTTAGTAGCTGGTACTATAGCGAATAACTAAACTTCTCTACAAAGAGTCACCTTTAATAGCTCGGACTGTATCGGATGTAGCGGACAGGCTTAATAATGTTTTGCTTTGAACAAAGCTGCGCTCCCCACATGAATGTTTTACCACCTCACACGATCGGTCATTACTACACTAGGAAGCCAAAAACCAACATGAATAGGCAGACCCTTAATGCCACACATGTGTCCTCTCGCAATCAATAGCTAATATGGCGCAGTGCTTTAAGAAGGAGTGATACTCGCAGAATAACATCGCACGGAAGTTTCATTTTTTTGAATTATATCTCAAAAATGCTATAATCGAAATCGAAAATATGTGTCTGTAGCACACTTTGCTTTGCAATCCCTATACAGACTGAATGATGAATACACAATAGAATTATTTAATCGGTAGGGTACTTATTTTGCTTATTTATCCATGATCAGTAATACAGATTCAATAAAAATAACGATTGTATACTGATTATAATGTTAGATATTATACATTAGCATCAGCTTAAATAGGTAGCTAATTTGATGAACGGTTTTAAGTTCATTGTATTTCATTGTAAGCGCCATTATTTGTTACACTAGACGAATTAATAAAACTAAATATAAAAAGGTGGTCACGTGTGTGATTTACTATAGAGCTCGCGTTGTGAAGAAAATAAAATTTATTTCGTTCAAAAGGCAATTGCTAGAAATAATAAAATTACTTCTTTTTCAGATTTCAGATTTCAGATTTATTTCATAGTGGTTACTCATGTACATGTTATAGAGAATAGTTTGAATGCCCCAGTAAGAAAACAGTCTTGTGGCGGGGCATTTATGTGAAGATAAAAAGAAATGAAGCAAGATAAGATAAGATAATATGTACATGTAAAATGAAGTGTTATTACACACCACACAGTCAAGAAAATATACCATCAAAGTTTTATGTGAAATTTTAATAGAAAACTATGTGTTTTTTGAACGTATAACATACATTTAAAGAATAATTGAGGATGTGAATCCATATGAGATTTACTCGAACTGAATGAACTTTCTTCGAACGCTGGCTACGTTTTGAATGTAATGCACAAAGGTTGCAAAACTCTTTATGTTTTCATTCCAGCATTTCAAACTGTACGTAATAAGTTTAAACATATATTTTTACATACGAGTAAAGTTTTTGTTGTAATAAAAAAAAAACTATTCATCTTTTAGAAGATTGAACGAATAAAAGGCAAAAAAATCTTGGTTCAGTCATAGCGAAATCTTTTGTTCTGAGCGCTTTACTAGAAATTGGTAAAACCCCTTGTAAGTGTGTTGCAATTTCCGGAATCAGCATTGTACACAAAGGGTAAATAAAATATAAGCTGATGGAATGGAAACAAACGATTACCGTAGAAAGCGAACAACGCAAAAGCGCTCGACTATTGGCTGGGGTGGCAACTCAAAAGACGTAAGACCCCCATGCCTGGGGGTGAAACATGGTATGGCAAAGCACATAAAGCACGATGTTACGAGATCTAGAACAAAACCCCTAGAGGATGCGC
This sequence comes from Isoperla grammatica, assembly GCA_945910005.1. Lineage (NCBI taxonomy): Eukaryota > Metazoa > Arthropoda > Insecta > Plecoptera > Perlodidae > Isoperla > Isoperla grammatica. The sequence continues at coordinate 115,020,150 of OX246737.1, forward strand.
TTTCACAGTTTACTCAGAGGCGGCCGTTTGGGACAAGCCGAGGCAAGATTGATTTTTTAAGTAATGAAGTATCCTTGAGATGTAAGATCAACTTCACTAAACTATTTCACAATGCGTAAATTGGGTGAACAAGAATTGTTTTTATGTAGCTATCTATAAATGTGCGCAAAGAATAATATGTTTAATTGAATGCAATGTTTTCTTTTCTTGTATACGATGAATACCAATAGTAACAAAACGGAAACATAGTAGAACAGGTAAAACGTTATATAAGACCTAGTTATTGGACTGCACACTGTTCTTATCTTGACCAGGAACAGTGTACAGTCCAATTACTAGGTCTTATATAACCAATAGTAACAGCTGTAATTGCTTGTTTGATATCAAATGAAAGATTTGTTAAAAAATAAATCTTAGCAAATTTTGCAACAAACGTACGTTTAATAATTCATATTCTTTTAAAAATCTTTTTGATGTACTGCAAAGGTTTTGAACCGTTCAAAACAAACCTGTGCTTACATCCGGTTATTGTATGAAAATAAAATACTAATAAATAATTGACACGAATCTCAATCGCTAAAGAAAGTTAATCCAGGCATGACACAAAGAGAATAAGGTAATACTCACTTCATTTCACTGCGCACACGTAATAAATTTTAAGGCCATATTGCCGAAACGAGCAGGAAGCGTAATCTCCTTATGAAAGAATTTTACTGCACAGGGTAAACAAAACTAGGTATAAAGTTGTACCACAGCAACTTCGTGAAAGTTGACGTTGTAGATGGGTGAGGCATTGCCCAACTGAATTTCAGTGTTTGAAAAAGCCACCCGCTGATTGGCTCCGACTCACTCATCTATGATGTCAGCATTCACAAGGTCGCTGTGGGAATATTCTGTGCAATACTTCGCAGATAAAATAAAAATATACCAGTTTCTGTAAAACCAAATTGTTAAAGATTGTCTTTTAGAGCATGAATTTAAAAACTGAGTGATGCTCTATTCAATTAAACGAATGTTTTATTTGTTTTTGTAGTAACTTTGTTGTGGAATGGACGCAAAGTGCCAATGTCGAGATTATTCCTATCACCAACTCTGCTGCACCTTCAAACCCTACGAGAATACATACTCTTGCTTGTCCCACCTCACTCATTATGTTAAATGTGATTCGTGTGAATGAAAATATGACAATAATGTTGCACCGGATGTTTCACTTAAAGCTCTTTTTATACTGCACGCTTTCTCAAAGTACTTCCCCCCTTCATTTGAAAATAGATATATTGTAGGTGTCTCACCTACACTAAACCCATAACCTTGATATTTTGTTCATATGTTATGTTCATGCGGTTGTAAATTTATCATTTAAATTATAATATTAATCAGCAGAAATATGTATATAAATTTAAATTTTTTCATTTTTAAAACACATTGACACACCAAATAGGTTGCAAGAAAAAATACTTCACTGATCTTTCATCGATTTCGCATCTCAACCACACATAAATTGCATCAGAGTTCAGCCAATTTTTATCCGCACCCTCTCCTACCCTAACGTACCTTGGCTCAGTAACTGGCGTCGTAAGAAGATTATGGTCCGGATTTAGAGTTTCCCCTTAGCAACGACCGTTGCGTAGCGCTAGATAAGATTCACACGCGCTGATCTATAGCGCGTATACTATTTCATAGGACCGTATGCATGTGCGTTACTAACCACGTTCCTAGAAGAGAAAATCACTAATGAGAAATGCTGTATCGGAACCCACATTGCATAGTAGTACGTGAAGGTAATTAAAACGGAAACATATTAGAACAGGTAAAACATTATATAAGACCTAGTAATTGGACTATACACTGCTCCTTCTCACACATAAAAACAATTCAAAACGCAATATTTCGAACCCTGATCAGAGCTCTTCAACAGTGTGTTCAGTGTGTTTTCGCCTGTTGAAGAGCTCTGATCAGGGTTCGAAATATTGCGTTTTAAATTGTTCTTATGTGTGACAAGGAACAGTGTATAGTCCAATTACTAGGTCTTATATATAGTGCGTGAAGAAACGTACACATCAATATTTGTCTCTCATTTACAACCCTTATAATAACTTTATATTCCCGATCGCAGAGCTTAGATACACTTCCTAGCGGGAAAACTTGTCACTGAACTGTGTCCGTGGCAAAGCTGAGAACACCACAGGGAATTTTTTTAACACTGGATTTATAATAAGTTTCTTGTACAGCCCGAGTGCGATCCGAGTTTCCTTGACAATTTTGGGTCCAAACTGTCAAAAAGTAATAAAATGTAATCGTTTGTTTGTTTTTTTGTTTGTTGTGTGGACGCCTGTCATTTGACTAGATGTTGGGTTTCCAAGAAATGTACGCATGGTTGGACTTCTGTAATGGCTTGCGGTAATGAGTTTGAGGATTTCGTCTCATGTTTGTGTTAGTCTGGTAGTGGGGGTGTACGTAATTTGTGAAATGTCCAGATCGACGGCAGATCGACTGATGTTCTTGTTCTCAACTGAGTCACGGGCCCACTGTAGAGCCAAGGACTAGTACTGACGCTATAGCGCGCTCATCATCTGTATATTTATGCGGTTTGGACGACATTTGACTTGTTTGTAAACGAAGACCACCACAAGTACTCTTTGAAGCCATGTTAGACCATGACGTCATGATTAACCGTCCTAGAGATAACGAATAGCTCCTTCATCCCCTTCTTTATCGCGTTGATCGCGGGTACAGTATATGTATTAGGCTGTTACTATTATAAAGGAGGTCTACACTTCAGGGGTTTATTCAATCATACGTCATCAAGTTCTCCTTTACACAGTTTGGTATCACAACAGCTGATTGTAGCGTTAACTATTTCCATGGCGATCCATGCCTACATTGTGTGATTTTATGAAAGTAAATATCATTACCAGTCAGTTAATTAGTACTTGTATTTGTTTTAAAATGTTATGATGACAATATGCTGGATATTCAAATCAGTTATAGCACTGATTTACAATATTAGCACAACACAACAGAGAACAGTTTAAATATTAAAATAAACAATTCAGAAACAATTTTGTGAATTCAATTAAATGAAAAAAAACATTGTGATCATGTAAATATATGCGAATATTTAACTGTATAAATAATTCACAATTTCTATGGTGGTCTTTTCCAAAGTTGTGCATTGTTTTGTTGCGTGTAATGTAAATTACGTTTGCGATATCGGCAACATAACTCCGCGCAGTCTTTGTACACTTCACTAATTATCATCCGCACTCGTTACGAGTAGGCCTATCATAAAAAATGGTGTTTCACTGTCACGATCGCAGCATTTTACAGACCGTTCTTTTTTACGATAATCTAACTAACGCGAAAAGCACAAAAGTCAAATGTACCCCTATCAGTCGGTTATATATTGTCGAGAATCGTATAGTTCCTGAAGCGATGCACAGCCCCAACGTTATCTTGCGCATCAAAGAGTAAAGCATTGCGTAGGCTTTAGTTCATCTAATGACTATACAGAGCATCTGGGTCTAAATTATGCAATACTGAACGTGGTATCAAATTCTCTTTGATTGCGGAAATGAAAACAATATAGCCCAAGTGAATGTGTATAAATGTATTCGAGTAAAATGTCAAATTATTGTCAATTCATTTATTACCACGAGGAATTTATATTTTGTTTTACTCAATATACTCTTAAATACATCTTAAATTGAGGTGTAATCGTCTTCTATCAATGTTATGATCGATCCATGTATTGTAAAGGACATAGTATTTAGTAGCTGCACTCAATTTTGTTTTTATGCCTGGAAAATACTGTACCTAGTAAGTAATCATGTAGAGTAGGACCAGCAGTAATAACTTTTTAAAAAAAATCATATTTTGTGAGTTCGTAGAACATGTAATTCGGTTCTTTAGATTTGAAATTACATTAATAAATAAATATCTTCATAAACCCATCCTTTGCATATCTTAACCTTTTTTAAAGCTCCCGAAAACTAAACTCGAAATTGAAATAACTTTTCATCGACTTCCGTGAATCAAAAATATATTTTAATCAGATAGCCCGAAGGACATAGCTGCAATAGCACGCTTTGTTTCCGGTTGATTAAGTCTACGATTTATGATGTTTTGTCACAGTCCTGAACAGTTAAACACTATAAATCTATTCCGTAGTTTGTAAGCAAAAGAACACTATTTTCCGATGTTTTTGTAAAAAAAGTGGAAACGAACATGAATTTATTTTCGATATCAATTGTTCGCTGAAGGCGGTGAGGCGTTTCCAATCGGACAACAATTGATTCTCTCAGCTGTTCTGGCACGAGAGAAGACTGCATCACAGGGTTTTAGATTGTAAACAAGAATAAATGAATGTACAATCTGGTCCAGGGAATGCTGTCTGTCTTCTCTTATCATCCATGATTGATGTAGTTCTCGTATTTTCTGGGCAAAACATGCATTACGATGAATTTGATATTTCTAAACGTAGCTATATTTTATGTTCAGACGCCAAGAATGAAAGATAGCCCGTGGAAAAGGATAGAACGTGGCATGCGCAATGTATACGAACCCTGCAAGTAAACAATATTTGTTTTGGTATTGATTTCCAAGCTTGTCGTTAATATAGGTTGAGATATCAGCTACTTTAGCACACATTGTTGGAGGTTTAGCTCATAAATGGAGATAGTCAGTATTTAGACTGAGATAAATAACATTTAGAAAAAGAATTAAAACATAAATATCACTCCCATACTTAATACAATCTTGCACGATATTGTCTAGATGAGATAAGGTCATAGTTGTAGAATGTAATCTATTCCCAAAATATACAGCTCAAGACAATATAAAAAGCACTATATCTCTTCATGCCTGCAGGAAAACAGTGGACATTTATTACACATCATTTTGATAAGACTTTAAAGACAAATAAATTACTTGGACAACAAGAGGTGTGTTTTAAGTTCTGTATTCATGCGAACTCACATCCTAGTGGAAATCGAAGCATCGTACAACTTCGGTAATGCTTTCGTCACAGGTGGGTGAGCGGCAGCCAACCAGCGGCCGTGGTTTATTCAAATACCTGCTCAGGTTGGCCAAGACTGTAAACACGTCATTGATTGATGACGAAAGCATTACCAAAGTTGTTGTACGACGACTTTAATTGATTGTATTTTGCATGTTATTTCCTATATAATACACAAAATCCCTAGCAATAATGTGTGCTGGAGTACAATTAGTTGGCTATGAATGCGTTCATTTATTACACTATGGACTCCCCCCCCCCCCCCTCCCTCCCTTTACTAAGAGATCCACGCATGAATATTGGCTTCTATATAACACAAGTGTATAAATAAATTAAGAATTTATTATTTTTGGTTTGGCTAACGATGCCACGTTTATAACAACCCATTTTGATAAGTTCTTGACTTCTCAGTGTCATTTAATATTTCTTTCTTTTTGTAAATCGATCCATTTAAACACACGATCCGATTTTACAGTCTCTACTCTCCATTCAACGACACCCCCTGCACGGTGTTGTCTATATGCCTTTCAAACTAATGATTAGTGGCTATTTTATTGGAACGTTGAAGTGAACAGAAAAATAAATGTGTTGAAAACCATGCGGATGTTACGTTTTTCGCCGCAGTTCTTCAAAGAATCGTTTTTTTACTGTTCTTTTAACAGTCTCGGACGTGACAAGACGACTTCAGGTCTGTTTGGTTGATGCGCATCGAAGGAGTTAGCACAGATTATGGGGAGTTGTTAGCCATGACATTTTCGATAGCCGCGTTTCCTTTCTACGTCCTAACGGGGAGAATGATGACCGAAGTAATGTACTGTAAGCACTACAATAAGCCTTTCTTGGCGAGGATTGGACCAAGAGAGATACAAACAATGAAAAGCTTTAGTCTGTGGTACACGCGTTGGGTATATAGTTCGACTCTTGTGTTGCAAAACTTTGTAGAACGTATAACTTGTTCAATACAATTCTCAATTCAATTTTGTTTAATACTTCTTTTAATGATAATAATAAAGTAAAATGCTTATCTAGCTAAAAATCTCTCGGACATAGCTGGAGATTACAAAACCGATAATTATGTCGAATACATACAAGTACGAATGTCAGAGCTCACAGAACAAAATCGTTCAAGTTTCTTACAGACATAAGTCTATATTCATATATTAGGGATACAAGCTGTTTGAATGCCTGATGATGCATTGAAGTTTTTCTGCTAATAGCAACTAAATAATTAAGTATTAGTAAATACAAATCGACGGTATATAAATTGTATCGTTGAAATCTGTAACTAATTATTTGCTAATTAACAACTAGTTTTGTGGAATTCTATAAAGAGTGGTAGTATCCTGCATGGGTTTTTAAATGCTGTTTTTATTGTTGTGTTTCTTGAAATTATTAACGGTTTGTTTTAACATGAGTATGCAAATTGATGATTACTCTATGTCAAACGTAAGGTGGAGTGATTGGAGAAGAGAAGGTTAGAGTTTTGATAGATACAAATCTGTTAAACAGGGGCAGAGCTTGATTTAAATGAGTTGCATGAAATTGAATGCGTTGACTTGTGTTCAATTTTTCAATTTAAAATTTATGACAATAATAAAATCTCAACACATATACACGCACACATTAATAAATCAATGGCAAGAGAGAGAATTACGTTATTTATGTACAGGTATATTCAGGTTATCATGAGTTCCTTGTTCTATGAACCTTACAATGACGATATACAAAATGGCATCTGTTTGTTTGGATATCTTAATGCATATCGCAACTTTTTAAAACTTCCCATTGTGAAAAGGATATTAAAATGGTCTTTGCATATATTATTGGCTTCGCGCAGATTTATTTCAAATCAATAACAGCTTAAAAATGTCGTTATTTTATTAAGAAACTACGCAGTACCCAGGCAATCCTAGGCAATAGATGACCAATTTCCCTTGGAGCTGTAAATGCACGTTGTATGTTAAAGTTCTACATAAACTCATCGAAGTAATCAGAAAACGTGTAATAAAGAAAATATCATTACACTATATTTTATATGTCGGTGAGTATAGACTGAAAAAATATTTCACTCGTCCAATTTTAATTCACGAAGCTTCCACGTTGGTATAGCTCAATTGTTGAGAAATGTATAGTCTAGCAATAACTTCGCAGTAAATATCCTAGAGAGATCACGGAAAAGAGAGAGAGAGAGAGAGAGAAAGAGAGAGAGAGAGCGAACTATTCAAGAAATTGACGAATCGACACCAGATAGTGTGTCAACATGGCTGATATATTGATACCATGGATGAAAATCAACTGCAGTAACATTAGATTCTAAAAGGTAAAATATCACATGTACTCTACTATCCATCACAAGGAATTATTCTGTTCGTTGGAAATTTATCGCATAGCAGTCTCATCAAGTTTAAAATATGTGATTTGTATTTTATAGGAGAACCAAAATCTATCAACGTACGAAACGATTGCCAACTGGGAGAGCGTTTTGTATTAATTCTTACAAAAATATTTTAGTATCAGCATTATAATCATTAACATTTCCTTTGTCGTCATGTCACTGTCTAATTATTAATGAAACTGATTATAGTATGGGAGATAATTGAAAACCATTTTAAATTATGTATTATTATTCTAACAGCTGGCGGAAAGAGAAGCGAGAGTCCCATAAGACCACCATTTTACGATATTTGAACAAATGTTAATTTCCCGCGGTATTTAGATCCAGTCTTACAATGTCCCGATAAGTACTTATTCGTCGAATAGCTTGTTTTCTCCATGGCAACGACCAATCAAAACTCTTGAAATCCTACAAACAGCTTAATTGCTACAAATAACTTTCCTATTAGGAGATTTTAAGACCAGCCCTCAGTGAGACAAAATATAGCATCTTCATGTTTAAATTATAAAGAAACTAAAAACTTAAAAGTGAATATGTGAAACCGTATTTTTTAAATGATGTGTTGGCGATGTGAGTGTGGCTTGTAACGTTGTGAGATACGGCTCAAGTCACCACCGCGTGACGGAGAAGGCGAACAGTTAAGACGGGGTTATGACTTGTGAACACAGTTCAAACAGTTCAACATCACGGTTCAACTGTGACGGAGATTTCAAGGTGATACTGGCGCGGTGAAAGAAATAATGCCAGCAGTAGGTGGGACTATTACCTGAATGACACTTCAAATACTGAATTCAATTACGTGATACAGAATGATTGAATTAATCTACCTTTTTCAGTTTCTATTACATTTATTTGGAATCAATCTTCTACATTTCAATCAGACATTCCGACACTTTGTATTGGGTGTTTTATTTCATTGAAACCAAACAGAATATCAATTTCGTTATTTATAGTCTGCCTACAGCAATTTCTAATAAACAAGATTGTTTTCAATTTTTCACGAACGAAAAAACAAAAGTGAGGTGATTGAAAAATGCCAGCGAGTTTGAAATTCTATCTTCAACACCGCCAGCAATGTTATTTAATTCATATTGATTTGTTTGTAATATAAAACTTTGCAAGGACGATCTCTTTGGAGTCACTAACGGTAAAAAAACGAAAGTTAATCAAAAAATACTGGCATTTCTTTTAAATTAACACCGTTTACACATAAGAACAACTCTGCATACAGATATAGCAAACATTAAAAGCAGGTATTATTTGTTGGAGGCTTTAGGTGATAACTGATATAATCCTGGGTTGTTTCATCATGTATCAGGGCTAACTTCTGTTGCCCTGTTCTTGCCAGACGTCTTTTGAATTTTGGTACTAATACGTTTGATCACCCTAACCTTCGCAGTACAAGAAAGCTACATAAACTTCGGGAGCTATATCGACAAATGTAATGTTTTTACTTCTTCGACCTACAATTGATTATAACGGCCTTGAAAGAGTGACTCCCCCCTCGTAAAGTTATCACTGGGGTTCCACCACGTGGAAACATTCTTCTCTTAATTGTTATGGCCTTGAAAGTGACTCCACGGTCCCGTTTAGTTTTCGCCCCACGTTGCAATACTCTTCCCTTGATTGTTATGGCCTTGAAAGTGACTCCACGGTCCCGTTTAGTTTTCGCCCCACGTTGCAATACTCTTCCCTTGATTGTGTGGCCTTGAAGGTGACTCCACTGTCCCGTATAGTTGTCGCCTCACGTGGCAATACGCTTCCCATTGATTGTGTGGCCTTGAAAGTGACTCTTCCGTCGTATAGATGTCGCCAGGGTTTCCCCACGTGACAGAACCCCTCCATTCTCTCTCGCACTAGCGCGTTTAATCCGAATCACTCGGTTCTCTGGGTTTGAGCCTATTATCCCTCCAGTTATTTAATTAAGTGTCCCGACGTTTAGTTTTTATTTTAAAACATTTTTTTGCTTTTATAATATACCTCTTTAATGAGAACCAAGAGAATTTAAATTAATGGCCGAATACGCGGTAACCATGAAATAGGAGCTCTCGGCTAGTGTGAGCATGGAAAAAGCGAGCAAATTGTTCCATGCACGATTTACCACACATTTCCCAACTTTCTCAAAATATTACTTAACCCCGGAATGATTTTCTGTTTACCCTCTGTCACACGAACACAGGAATGAATTCGAGCTTGTATTCAATTTTAAAGTTTTCTCAAATAAGCAATGGCAGAGATATTATTGTGTCACAAACGTCCACAAGGGGCATCTTTAAAAAAAACGCAATATAATATTTTTTTGTTATTTGAAAACACTTTCAATAATGCAGGTTTGTTCCACTGTACGAAGTAATAAAACATTACTCTAGAAGGAAGGCACGAAGTTATTTGAAACTCTTAAATTATATTGTTTGATAAATGTTTAAGATGTTGCATGCTTATAACAATTTTATACACGTTTATAATATATAATTCCCAGAATCAGGTAAAACAATTTAAAATAATAATATTAGTTCCTTTTCTGAAACATATGAAAAATCCCACGCGGGAAAAAGTCTCATCTTTCCAATAACACTCCATATACCCCGCAGCCTAAAGCCAAGAAAAAAATCAAATTTATCTCCTTATTTTCGGTTTCGTTTTCTTTGATAATATAAAAGTATATATTTTTTATTTTATCCTTTTCCCTACAATTTTTCGCGTCCTTCGTAACCACGCGTGAATCGAGTTGGGTTGAATTTACAATTGAGATGTGGGATGAAGGACAGTATCTAGTTTCCATGGGGTCGTGTGGTGAGAGGGGTGGGTGTGAGCGTTTGAGGGTGGCAGTTTATTCTCAAGCGCGACACTGCTTGCTAACCCGTGGCGGGGCCGACCGTTCCAAGAGAACGCAGTTATTTATATCTAACGTAATAGAGTGCCATATGACACTTCCATTCCAACTTGTATTTACGTTGTTTCGATGTGATTTAACTCCTACGTATATTATAGTGTGAGCCAAACATTGTTGTTACGGACCGTAGTGAGATGTAATGGCGATAAAGATTGTGCACGGACTGAGTTGAATATTTATTTATATACAATCTAAAAAGTAGGACAAAAATAATATTTTTGGTATTAAAACCGAAACGTTGCCATAATGAACCATTGTTAAAACTATATAAACTGGATTAAGAATGATTCAGATATTTTGAAATCCAATTTAGAAAATTAACAATTCATTTGCATCAACAAAATGACAACCATTATGATGCTTATAATTGAATTTTTCCATTTGTTTAGTTCTTATTAACGGTATTTTAATTTCTCTATCAATCGATTTTTTAATATTGTGTAACGTTCATAAGACATTACTGTCATGCTGTGTAAAGGGGGTTTAATAGCTTACGCTCACTTTCCACTCTTTTCGAAAGTAAATGATCATTTTTTATACAGACGTATGCTGTGGATACAAGGAATAGCCTTCGGGGTTTAATTACTCTGGTAATTTGTAATAATAGGTTCAATTGAAAACTAAATCACAATTAAAATCGGCATTGTTATTTTATAAGAAGTATGGCTTGACGTACCAGTTATGAAAGAAAATGTTAGTTACAATTTAAAACATAGCCAAATGATTTGAAAATGGAACGAAAACTTCGTCCTAGATTTGAGCATAGCCATGTGTTATTTATCTGTATATTTATGATTTATCTTCCATCACACGGAACGTTGGCTATACACTCGTACAGAACCCTTCATTATCCATCAGCAACGCTTATGCAAAGTTTAAGACATTTCTAACATTAAGACTTGCAAATACTCGAGACCTAAGAATACTGTTCCGCGTAGCCTTAATCTGACGTTTCGGGGCAAACTTCCCGCATCTTAATAAGGGCAGTCAGACTCGGGCTCAAGTTCGCTCTAAGGGTCTGCTAAAATATCAGTAAATACTTCAAAGCTTCCGAAACGTTTTCAAAAGGAATATGGAAACTTTTCACAAACTTGTTTCTGGCGAATGTTGATGTCATTCATATATTTAAATTCCAACGCACGTCTTAAATATAGTCCTCGTACATTTATTAACAATTTACTTATTATAACGAATTCGTAACAAAAATAATAGTGATACTCATTCACCATTGGAGTTGTGTTTGTTGTCGTCTACAATATTACTTAATAATACCAAATGCTTGTTGATTAGTTTTTCTTTCTACTAAGCGCGCCACAAAGTTCTAAATACGAAGTTGTTTTTATTTCTCACCTTAGAAAAAAATTTAGTCATGAAATCAAGCCAAAAATGTTGCAAATCGTTTTGGCGGGAAACAATACTTTTTGTCGTAATAGATGACCGAACAAATAAAATTAACAAAGTGAGTTATTTAGTATTATTTCACTTATATAAGTATATTACATAAAAATACATGGGTGTCTGATATCACTAACTTTTAATATGATCTGATAAATAAAAATGAATATATTTATTTTTATAGATTATTACCATAATTGTCTTATTTTAGTACAATTTCATAAAAATAAACTTGGTTGATAAATAGAACGCCCACACAATTTCTTGCAATTTCACAATTTGTAAAGTGCCTCGCCTTGTTGCTGTTTTGGTTGTGTAGCTCATGCAACGAACATTATTGTAGGGATTTAGGGAGGGCAAAAAAATAGTGTTTTAAATCACATTAGATAGATAATTAGTTAAATTAAATATTAATTAATAATGAATTTGTGATCATGTATTACAAATATACTATTATGAATTTGACACAGTATTGTGTGTTATATTGTTTGTAAATAAATATTCCTAGGCGCATTGTGGATCGAACACAACCCTAGACACAATAAATAAGCAAATAGATACAGGGTTGTTCCAGCTTGACGCTTTTAGTCAACTAGCTTCCCAAGCAGACTAACGCAACAACTAGTAACAATAAATTATAACAATTGTTAATTGTTGTGTTAGTCAGCGAAGAAGGCAAAGCAGGCCAAAATAGACAAGTTGGAACAGGCCCGAAATGTGTTGCCCCAAACAACAACGATCAACAACGAAAGTGTTGTTTATAGGAGGCGGTAGTGGAGCTGTGAGTTAGCAGGCTAATATTTAGTTCATGCTTGGAGCTATGAGAAATGCCCTGAGGGTTCAAGGTATGAGAAGGTCTGCTGAGATAACTAAGGATGCGACTTTCGATCCTGTTGGGCATCCGTCGAAGGCTCTACACATGAACGGCAGTAAACTAGTAATGGACAGAAAGCCAAACGATAACACATTTTTATCGCGGGTGTCCGTAACAACGGCTTCCGAACTTTCCTACGTGTTTAGACCGTGTATAATAAAACAGTTGGAAACTGTTTTACTCTGCCGAGATCCATTTCCATCTGTGTTTGTTTGTTTCACGATGCCCCGCAGGTAAAATACGTTTTTGAAATGTTACACACGTTTTGTGTCACGTTAGATTTGTGCTAAATGAGTTGACTTGAAACAAAATATTCTCTCCTTTGATATTGGTAATGGATAAAGTTTTACGTTTTGTCTATTTGAAAGTCACTGAAACAACAGTACTAAACCCTTGCCACGAGTTGATATCAGCTTGTCTATTTGTTGTAGGTGGCCTTAGTCTAATTAAAACGGAAACATAGTAGAACAGGTAAAACGTTATAAGAACCTAGTAATTGGTTTGTACACTGTTCTTTGTCATAACATAAAGTAAAAGCGCAACCAAAATTTAATTTTAACTTTATGCGCTTTAATTTTATGTTGTGACAAGGAACAGTGTACAGTCCAATTACTTGGTTCTTATGGCCTTAGTCTGCCTATTTTCGCACCATTTCGTCCGTAACCCTACTCCATATAAAGTAAGATAACTATAAAGTGATAATTTATCCCAAAAAGAATGCAATAACTTATATACTTTTAAAATCATACAGATAATGAATGATTTGTTAGAATGGAGACTTGGCTAAATAACGAAGTATCCCATTAATAAATCAATTTGTTAGTGACTGATTTTGTGGCTCTAGTTTTGCATAGTGTTATATCTATATTGGAGGGGGGGGGGGGGGGGGGGGGGTAAGATATAAATACTTAATCTTCATGCTTATCAACTGTAATAGCAAATATACAAATATACCACTACACTCAATTTTAAGTAAATGATTGTTCCTACAAATAGTAAATCTCATACTTATCATATTTAATTCAACCTTAACAAAATGGAACAATTTACAATGAGAGTTTTAACTGCACATATTGTTATGATTATTAGAGAACTGGGCTGAAAACTTGAAAGTTAAAAGTTACGGTAGAGTTTATATGAATGGTTTTACGACCGATTCCTATCGTGATAAAGTTTCAGTTCCATAACATTTTGTTTTATCATTTCAGTTTACGCTCTACTAAGAGCACAGTGGTAAAAGAATAGAATTACATAATTTATTCGCACATTCCTTGTGAATACAGGACGACCCTCTTTGCGCGACCCTATTTGCAGCCAACGCGCTCTCTTGATAAGCATCGCTGCATAAAGGTGAAATGTTAAACCCGACACATTTGTTTTCCACCCCCGTATAAGCTACGGTGTGCGTGACTACGGTATCTGCTTATACGCTTCATTGCCTGTGTGACACTAATAACATCTAGACATACACGTTTTTATTTATTTACCTTTCCTTTTCAGGGTTTGCGTGCACTAAAACTGCGAGATATCACATGTGACATTGCATTGAAAACTGTGATGTTTTACTTTACATACATATTTGTTACAAGTTCACCTTCACGTTTGTAAATGTTATGTGTGCAGATTTTTTTTATCTCGTAACGCTAAATTTCTTTCGCGTTCTTTGATGCGCTCAGCTAGAATAAAATGAGATATGATGCGAATTCTGACAGAAGTAGCCGGATAGTGGTATTCCAAATTCACGTCAAAAGAATTTGCAACGTTGTGTTATGCCTACGGGCTTGAAATTATATACATCGTAGAACAAAGTACATTTGAAAACGCAATCCACCTAACCAAAGAGTATGCGATAACTTGGTTTTGTAATATACTGAAGTGTGAGAAGTCTGCACTGCATGTAATATTTGGAGAGATATATTCTTGTGAAGTATAAAGTTCCTTTAGTAGAGGTAGCACTGCGGGCTTTGTGAAACACACTTTTCGAGTAAAACTATTGGATCGAAGCACCAACAGTGCATACACATTAAATGGTATGTCGGATAAATTTTCGTTGAGGTTAGCTGATCATTTATTTGATAAATATTCTAAGTCATATAAAGAAACACTTGTTTTACCACATAAATATTAACATGTAATTTGTTGAAACATTTCAGATACTTACATTTCGCCGAAGAGAGTACGATATAACTTTTACTTTTGTACTTTTAATACTTTCGTTAAAGTTGTTAATTATTCATCAAGTAAAAATACCATCACTTAAACGAGAATGTAAGTGACCAGTAAGGTAACTCTTTAAACTTTAATCATGTAGAGTTGCTCAGTGAGAATAAACGTGTAAACCCTTACCAATTTAATTCCATGAACCAGACACCCATAAAATTATTAAAGTTTTGCGTAATTAACTCATGTCTATATAACAACTTTAACAAGAGCGAACATGACGAGTTGAATTACAATGGAAAGGAACAGTAATTAAACTTGTTAATTGTTTATGTCGTGAATTGGGCGCCAGGATGTGTAGAGGGAATTGGAAATAGTGCGAAATTCTCGTCGGTGTAAACACATAAATTGTACCCCTTACTTAGAACGCTGAGAGCTAAAAGACGGCTTTTAAATTTGTCAATGCCTGTTTTATGTGTGAGGTGAATAAAGTAGAATAGAAAGGAAATTCTACGGAAATGTTTTGTGTGATATCAACGAATCATTCATTGCAAAAGCGCGAAAAGAGTAAAACAAGTGGAACTCGACAAAATTGAAAAGAACACAGAGTAAATAATAAAAGCCGAGAAAAAGATCCAACTATTGTATTACGGTAAAACACTTTACAGAAATAAGCTTGCATGAAACGAAACTGGATGTTAAAATGGGTACAATTCCACTTACTACGCTCCAGTTTCTTCCTGTGTGTCAATTACATGTGAGATGTAAGTTCGTGAACCACTACCTAAACATTTAAAACAACATATACAACCCAAATAAATATATCTGGGTTGGTATCAATAATATTAAGAAAACTGATGTGTTTATTGTTCCAGTTCACAAAATGACATCATGAATTTATCGGTGTTTTTTTTTAGTTCTATATAATTGGAATAATATGTTTGATGACGTAGCCTACATACACATTACACACACGCAATCAACGTTTGTTCTGAAAACTTCAGTTCTTTGCACTTAAGTTTTATACCCCAGCGAACATTTATTTTTCCTTTCGGGTTTTCGCTGTTCAATAAATCCAATTCAGTAATAACTAAAGATACACACTAGGACGAGGTAGCTTTATCTATATGGCATATTTGTTGAGTGAATCAATTCTGAATCCAATATCATAACATGTCCTATTTACTCAGCCGTTCGTGTACGGACGTGATAAACGTAAATTCTCTTCTCTTCTAATCAGTGATTGGATCATGTTCTTGTTTTCACACCGTTATACTTCCATGCGAAGTAACCATGAAGATTACCATCAAAGTATTGTTGTAGACTGAAAACCTAATCCTAGAATGGATTTGCTAATTATTTTAGAGTTTACTGTTAGATTCAGTTGTAGCTTATACATACACACAAGTTGAGATGATTAGGGAATTAAAACAAGAAGCATCGGTGAATAATTGAAGAAGAAATTGCTTGGATATATATTTACTTGTATATATAATATTATAGTTTGTATTATAAAACTTCATAGAAATATGTAAAGCATGTAATGTATTACAGTTACATTATACAAATCAAAATATCTGCTTTTAAAGTGTGTTTGCAGGTACTATCATGGTCGTTGTAGATTATTAGTATTATGTTGATTAACTTGACTGGCAAGCTAGGCAGTGAATTTCCTAAGATTAAACTGTCATGAGAGTTTAAAAGAAGAAAGAGAGTGAAAATTATTTCACGAATTGAAAACATGATTTTTTTAACACTTTGTTAAAATAATAATGAGTTTGACCTTTGCATGAATGTAATTGGTAATCCTGACTTAAGAATTGTCTTCAACTTATAACTTAGCCGCTCTCCTGTGTTATTGTTCTGTTATTTGATAGTCTCACAGACAAGGTTAAATGGGGGCCTCCCCTTAAACACCTCATACGACAGAAAAATCCATTCTACTTTAGAGCCAAGCAGGAAAAAGGATACACGAATAAGACAGGACAAACAGATGAAACATTTTAAAGGGGGAAACTATAGGGGGAACTTCGAAGGTAACTTTACATTTTTTAGTCGCCTCCTACTATGCTGGCAGAATTACCCATGGCATATTCTGCCCTGGCTTTGGCGGGGTTCTTTTACAAAATCATAAAATTAATGTTGTTTTTTTATTATGTTTCGTAATTTTTGTTTATAATAAAATACTTATTACAGGGATTTGTTTGTGGCAAGAAAGCTAAAATTATCATTAATAGTGAACATACAATTTTTATATTATTAAAATCCCACTAGCTATGTTTTTTTTTATCATTTGACACTATTGCATTATTGTTCGTAAATAGTTCTGGTAATATACATGAGGATACATATTGGTAACCAAAGGGGAAGTAAATGTACTCTAGTAGCTGCAAACGCGAGATTTTGTCGGTTATTTACGGTAAATGTAACTCCACATGAAAAGCAATCTTGTGTCAAGTCTATATGAGATTGAAAATTGTCGAGCCTCATATGGCATTGAAGCGAGACAAAAACAAAGGACAGTTATTCGTTCGAATGTCCGTTGCGTGAACGGCATTGGCAATAAGCCACAAGCTTTACGCTCTTGTTGTTCTCTTTTTTGTATCAATTGTAAGTTAAAATTCTGTTTTTGGGGACTTTGAATTCAAGGATGATATGTTTTGATAATTCGAATAGAGTTTGTGGATTGGTTCCAAATAATAGATATGCAAGTTTGTACATAAACACATCAGCTTCCCTTGCTACTCTTTCCTTTACTATTATATTGTTTCCTCTATTCAAATGCATTTAACTTATGCGCCTATTTCAAGTTTATCAACTAGATAGAGTGTTTCCCTTTTATTTAACTAAACATTAAAATGTTAAAATTAATTGGTATTCAAATTAATAAATAACATTTACCTTTCTGATGTATCAGTTATCATTTATTTTCATAACTATTTCTCCGTTGTTGTGTTTAGCTTGGCGACTATATATACCGTTGTTTTTCTTGTCATATGTGCTCCAGTGTTTATTCTCCCACTCTGTTAATCAGTTTTATAATTGCTTGGCAACACAAGCAAAATTAATTCAAAACATTCTAAAACCGAAAAAATAATCACATGTGTATTTCTAATAAAAAAAGTGTTTTTGTTTTAACAATTTGCACTTCAATTCTCTAACTGAAATGGCAATACATAGAAATAGATTGTTATTTCATAGTTTGATTATAAACTTATGGTAGCAAAACTTCTTTCTAGCACACGCACACGCCGATGCTGGTATACCGTTATTAGTGAGTCTGTTATTGCATTATAAGCCGCGGTAATCCATGTTTTCTTGGCGTTTGCATCTCCAAGTATTAATATGGGCACGCAGCGCCACCTTACGTCTTACTCCAGTAACTCCACTGTAGGCAATGCCATAGTAACAGTTGGTGTAGGGTCACGTATCATAGTAGCCCGCAGCGGTGTACAGAGTTCATTTGAATCTCATACTAATGGTAGCCGGACTTGTCTGGATTTCCATTCTAATTAAGTGAGTCCTTTGTGAACGGGACAGCTTAGCGCTTGATCTAGGACGGTCCAGGATTCTGATAGTGACTTAATCAAGTCCGTGCAGACCAATTAAGAAACGTTTCTGTGCACGGGATATCAGGCCTGGGCCCCTCGCCAAACTAACCAACGGAGCGGAGAGCTGAAAACAAACTGTGATTTTTAGTTGGAGGACTTTGTCCGGGGATCTGAAACCTACCCATTGGGCTTACAAGGCTCCGCTCTTAGTAAATGTCATCTGTTTGTGTCATTGCCTTCCACTTCATATAACGGCAATTGACAAAAAGCTTCGCGCACCCAATTCGTGGAAACTGATTTGGTGCTGGTTATAGGAAACATGTTTTAATTTATTCTCTTTGTGAACCTTTTCAACGCAGTCTCCGGCGAAAATAAATCTACTTCATTTGTTTAAAAAAAAAAGGTAAATGAAAAATATCTACACGAGTAGCCATTCTCTGTCCTTGGGGGTTAATTGTAGCTTGCAAGGCTATGGCTGGCCAGCTTAGCTCCCCTAGAGGTTGGGGAAAAAGAGTTTCATTTTGTAAAAGCAACTCGGGAACGATTGTGGATTGAGGTTCCGAGCTACGAATGTAGTACTTTATAAAGAATTTCGCCGAAACGGGAACCTTTGAGGCATTGTTGATTGCGTCATTGAGTTGATGGAACATTCGCGGGGTACTTAAAACACTTTTTGCCGTTGTTATCTGATAATTGAAAAATCTGAAAATCTAGTAAATCATTTTTGAAACGAACGCCTGTTGTTTTCATTACTTCTCGATACCGTTGTTCGTGTTTGCTCTGAGCGCGATCGGAGATTCTCGCATGCGAAGATCAGACATTGAAATATATCAATCCATCCATTATTTAGTATTTGAAATCATCTAGTAGAATCGTGAAGTGGAATATATTCGTTAAATAGAACAGCGAAATGTCGGTAACGTTACATCTTCTGCGGTTTAACCACTCCACCCCCCCAACCCCTCGTCTCCCACCCAAACCCATAATCAACCCTTACACTAGACAATTTATGACAATCTCTGACAAGAATGTAATAATTCCACGTTTCCATTGAAATTATCACCACACACTTAGCGATTCATATATGTGAATTCATGAAAAGGAAAGATGTTTGTATTCTCTATATTTCTAAAGAAGCCCACCCCTCTGTTATTGAATGTAGCCTATCGAAGAAAGAAACTAGTTTTACGATATATCGACCTGATATTGCATGCAATAATAGTAAAATACTTCGTACTATTTCTGCTAGATTTCATTGTTCTCTAAACGATGCCGTTAAATATTGAGGATTGACAGTATTAAATCTGAATGTGAAAACAAAAAACAATGTTGATTATCATGATAATAACGATAAAACACATTTCCAAAATTTCTTATGAGGAGTCTAGCATTTTTCTTGGTGTATCATACACAGTTGTATCACTAGATCTTCCCCTGACCAAGGGCTCTACAGCTTATGAGCGAATATTAAAGTGCGCGAATGTTCTAGTCAGCGAAAGTGCACCTGATCATTCGCTTACTTTAGACCATTTACACACTTAATTGTTTACTCAGTAGCTCTTTTACGCAACAGAATATTCGCGTACGATACTATTCGTGGACTAACGTTTTCGTGGACTAAAGTTTTCGCGGACTAGATACGTTCTCGACGCAAGTACGATGCCGAATTAAACGCATGATGCAGCCCCTTCCCCCCCCCCCCCCCCCACCTACCCCACCCCAACGCTGTCTCTTTGTCCGTGAAGCAGCTTTGTGACGACTTACCAGAAATAAATGCTGTACGTCTCATTCTGCTCCGATTTTAATGAGTTTATGGCAATAGACGAAAGTGTTCCTTTTTCTTTTTACATGTGACATGTCTTGTGCACGTTCCATTTTATTGTATTTCATGTTCAAAGAAACATCTTAGACAGAGCGATGCATCTTTCAAAAATCACTCTAGAAAATGTCTGGTTTCAAAATAAATGCAATTTGCCCTTGTAGAAAGTGTCGTGCTCTCAATACAAAGTGAACTCAAATATTATAACATATTTATGTCAATAGTATTGATGACTGAAACGTAGTCGCCTAAAGGGTTTTACTTTATTGTCCTGCCTGAAAGTGTATGAGAAAATTCAATTTGATTTAATGCGTACAGGAATAAAGTTACAAAAGCTATAAACAAAGCAAAGATAAAGTTTTATCGCGAGTTAATTCTAAACGCACGAGGGGACTTAAAAGAGACGTGGCAAATTATCAACCAGATCACTGGAAAAAAGAAACGAATGTCAGTTGATGACGTAATCAATAAATTTTTGTGTAAAGACGTAGATGTGAACCTAGTTGTAAACAATTTTGTGAATTCATTTGTTGACGAAATAAGTACGTTGAAACATGATTGTGACGTTGTTACATTGCAGCGAGCTCAGAATGTCAATATCCCAGTGAGTCAATCGTTTTTCATGAAACCAGTTACTCTTCCAACTGTTAGGGAAATGATCGACTCACTTAATGTAAATAAACAGCCAGGTGTAGATAAGATACGTGTTCAAGACCTGCAATTTGTCAAGGACTCTATTGCTCCTGTACTAGTCGTGTTAATAAACAAATCGATGGAGACCGGTATCATCCCTAAGCGCCTCAAAAAATCAATAATTAAACCAATATATAAGAAGGGTGACCATACGCTTTACTCTAATTACAGACCTATTGCAATATTGCCAAGTATTGAGAAACTTTTAGAAAGACATGTTGCTAACAACTTGATCGAATACTTAAATAAATACGGGATTATAAATAGTAAACAATTTGGTTTTCAAAAAGGAAAGAGTACCTCCACACTGTTATTAGAGTTCTCCAATTACGTCAATTCTAAACTTAACGACAATATGCAAGTTTTGGCATTATTTGTAGATTTCAGTAAAGCATTCGATACCCTCAACCATCAGAAACTATTACGAGCTTTAGAGTCAATTGGCATCCGTGGAATTGCGTTAGACTGGTTTAAAAATTATTTAACTAATAGATTTATGCAGGTTAAAGTAAACGGCCAATCAAGTGAAGAAAGACCTTGTGATTCTGGGGTCCCACAAGGGTCTATTTTGGGACCGACTCTATTTTTGATTTATGTTAATTTTATGTCCAAATGTCTTATTTTTTGCATTATTTTATCTTATGCTGACGATACTGTCTTACTTGCCGTGCATTCAGATATTCGTATTGCACAAGAAATGTTGCAAACTGATTTTAATAACCTTCTGCGTTGGAATTACGATAATGAATTAGTAATTAACTCGTCTAAAACTAAAGTTTTACATATTTCTTCTCCCCATAATCGTGAAAGAGACTTTCCTATAAATATCATTTATCATGATTTTAATTGCCTTCATAATGTGGATGAAGTGACATATTGTGATTGCAGTTTAAAAATAGAATGTGTGGACGAGTATGAGTACCTGGGCGTAATTGTTGATCGTAACTTTTCTTGGAGAAATCATATTGATAAACTATGTAATAAACTACGCTCATGCTCTTCTCGATTGTATGCACTTAAATATATTCTGCCCTTTACATTATTTAGAGCCGTTTATCAATCTATGGCCGAATCATTAATTTTATATGGCATTCTAGCTTGGGGCAATGCTTCGCGGTGCCATACGCAAAGGGTTGAAGACCTACAAGTTAGAATGCTAAAAATGGTAATATGCGACATCAAAATCGATACTACACTTTCTAGAAAACAAATATTTTCATTTTGTAATATACTGCCAATTTATTCTTTATTCGTATATAGATTTTTGTTGTACTTTTATTTTAAACCGGATTTTAAGATCCCTATGGACACCTGTAAGGAGACAAGGCTCAAAGTGGCGGGCACCTTACAAGTTCCTAATTATACTAACAAATATGGCCAACGCTCTTTGTCTTATTCTGTGCCAACTATATTTAATATGCTACCATCCTCACTCAAAACCCTGTCGTCTATTTCTAAAATTAAATCTGAACTAAAAAGGGAACATATCTATTGAGCGAAAATTTAAGTACGCGAATCGTCTATTGCGCGAAAGCTCTAATGCGCGAAAACTCTAGTCCGCGAATAGTCTAATGCGCGAATGCTCTAATCCGCGAATACTCTAGACCGCGAAAACTCTAGTCCGCGAAAACTCTAGTCCGCGAAAACTATATTGAGCGAATAATTAAATGCGCGAATCTTCTAGTCCGCGAATACTTTAGTGCGCGAATGATCTAATGCGCGAAAACTCTAGTCAGCGAAAACTCTAGTCCGCGAATAGTCTACTACGCGAAAAATATACCGAGCGAAGAATTAAACTAGCGAATAGTCTATTGAGCGAATATTCTAATACGCGAATAGCCTAATAAGCGAAAACTCTAGTCCGCGAAACCTCTAGTCCGCGAAAGCTCTAGTCCGCGAAACCGGTCCCAACCACTACGTTCCAAAAACATCGCCTGACTAGTGCAGGCCACCCTGGATGGTAGGCGATACGCTACACACCGGAGCATTGCTAGTTGTGTGGATGCAGGCGTCTTCTTCAGTTGGGGTGTATATGGGGATGACAATGTTCGCTTCAGCCTCATAATCAATAAAATATATGAGATAGCAATGTGTAAATATTAAATTCATTATATATGCTCACGTTAAGTGAAGACAATGGACTTATGAAATATGTTGTTGCATTTTATTTTGTTCAAGTGATATTTGGGCTTTACGCTCATATTTTGGCCACGAGGGTAATTGAGACGGTGCTTGGGTAATTACAAATATGAAAAACGCCACATGGCATCCATACCCAAGCCAGGATTCGAACTTGGAAAGCAACAACCGCGGTTTAATAGAATCACGCGTCACGCCAAACGCTGGCTTGTTATTTAAACCATAACCCCTGATTGTAGGCTGAAATGTGAATAATAAACTTACAATAACGTGCTCGAAAGTGAATATAATCCATAATAGAACTCCAGTTCGTCCAACGTATAGACAACTAGATAAAATAACTTTAAATTATTGTGCCAAGAAGAAGTGGTTGTTAATTGCGTTCTGACATAAAACCTACCCATACCCATATGGATACGTACACTCCCGTTGCATGCACTGTCTTACCTTTACGTTCATTACACACAACGAAATAGTGTGACATGCGTCGTTTTCGTTACAATATTCTCTTGAGAATTACTTGAGAATTGAGAATCACAACAAAATTGTAGTATTTTGATATTACTATTAACAAGCAGAAGGTGACTGTTACTATCCACGATTTACTTTACGTATGGTGTACATACAAATTATGACATGTTTGTTTATAGCCAACTTCAGTTTTATGGATAATCTACGGATATAGCAATTCTAATATATAAGTATGCCCTGACTTGACATCGAACACAGATCTGCGGCATTGCACGCCATTGCTCTTCCCACTTGAG